>CM075351.1:108540000-109140000 GCA_037693485.1 Kitagawia praeruptora | reverse complement strand
GATAAAACAGCACTAAATTTCTACAGGTTCAACGATATTACCCACTGGTTTCATCTGATGAACACATACTGCGGAACACACTCTTATATCGGGTATTCCAACAATGGGGTTGAGGTGTTCTTTTTCGAACCCATTGAAGGAGAACCTTTACAGGGGTTTAGTAGTTCAATTTTTGAACAGTTCATCTCTAAGATCGCCATTAAGAAACTCAAATTCAATAATGTAGACATCTAAAAAAACTTACCTTCCTCTTCAACCAAGAAGCAACTAAAAAACACCTAAAATGATATGTGTCGGCTAAAAGTCGATAAATAGTTTTAGACATAATGAATATATTGACATATGTGTCGGCTAAAAGTCGATAAATAGTTTTAGACATAATGAATATATTGACATTTTTTATGTATTGTAGAGCTGGAAGTGTAAGCAGTAATAACTAACAATAATAAATATCATTACCTTTTTGGTAGGCGGAAAGCAACCAGAGCTCGCATGTGCACATTCTAAATTTATAGGTGCACACCCTTTGTTGAAATTGAGACCAAATTACCTCGTATAGATTTTCAACTCCAAAATTATGAATGTACAATAAGGATAATCTGACCTCAATTTTAATAAAAAAAGTATAAATAAAGGATCTGCACATATTAGCTCCCCAAACAAATGATTGGTGTCCAACAAACCACCTTGGGTTCAGATACATCCAGTTCTTTACTGAGAGAGCTAACTCTTGTCTCTTTCCAAATATTTCAACCTTTTAGAAGGGTAAGTTGTTTCTTCGACAATGAATGGCAGTAGTGCGGTGGAACTCGTCAATTAGTCTCTGTTTCGTATAGCAGACGAATACCATGAGTTCCTGCACCTGTTTCCATTTCAATCCTATCATCACCTTGGACTGAGAAAATTAATTTTGGTAATAATACCATTACCAGGGTATCTTCGCGTGGTTCACGTTCGTAACCACCAATTCTTGTGCGCCATATAAAATCACTTGTAATATTCCTGACTCTGAGAGAATGGAAGCATGTCTTCTTGTACTTAAAGCAAAGAATCATCGCCAAGAAACTATATGATACATTTGGCGGAAAATTGAAAGATACTGTTGACCCAAAATTATTTTGAGTCCAATCAGGTGATTCTTTTATCCAATCTGGAAACTCTGTCGAGGGAATGTAAATTTGAATATCATGCCCCAATCGTGAGTATATCTGTCGCAGAAGATGACGATATTTTAACAACATACACAGTTTAAATATCAAATATTAAATTAATGAAACTGTCTGTACATCAAGAGTAATTAGTTAAAAAAGTTCAATCATTCATATAATTGGGATGAAGTAGATACAGAAAATTTCTACTTAAATAACTATGAGATAAACAAAAACCACTTAAATGATCATATCATTATTAAAGTGGGTAATGTGCTTGACTGCATTATCATAGCTTAATCAGTATTTGGTTCTTAGATTTAATTAGTTGATGATAAGTATCACATAACAATATACTATATCTTACGTAGTAATTTCGCTTTCTGACTGTATCTAGTAGAAAATCATTATACAAGGAGACGCGAAGAAGTGAAATTAATCCAACCTGAAACAAATGTTTTCTGAGAGATAAGTTGCGACATCCCCCCAAATGAAGTATTTTAATAGAAGTGAGCCCTTCCAAACCATGCAAATCTTTCAAACTACTACAATCTGTAAGATCCAATGTCTCCAACCTCTTCAAATAGGATAAATTTGGTAACATGTTCATCGACCTACAACCATTTGCCTTGATCCTTTTCAGATTAGAAGGAAGTTCTATAATGGACAACAGATGACCACAACCTGTAAGATCGAGATTTTCTAGATTTGAGAGCTGACTAATACCGCATGGCAGAGCAGTGAAAACATTCTTTGATAAATCCAACTTCTTCAAAGATGATGCAATTAGCTGGGTTGATTCTATGTCAGGAAGTCTTTTTAACATAGTAAGACCACTTGCATATAGCTCCTTTAATCTTGTAATCTCCCACATCTGATCCGGTAGTGCTTCAACTTTTTCACATCCAGAAATATCTAGAACTCCCAGCGATCTGATGTTGCAAATGGTGCTTGGAAGGGTTTTAAGGTTCTTGTTTCCCTCTAATCTCAGCTCTACAAGCTTAGTCAGACGTCCGATTGAATCTGGTACCATCGAAACAGCAATATTCTTCATACGGATCTCTTTTAGGGATTCAGTGTTCCCCAGTTCTGCTGGCAATGTTTCCAGACTACTGCAATCATTAATATCTAGAAATTCCAGTGATCTCATGCTGCTAATGCTGTCTGGAAGAGTTTTAAGGTTCTTGTTTCTCCGTAATCCCAGTTCAACAAGCTTACTCAGACGTCCAATTGAATCCGGTATTTTTAAAACCTCTAGACACTGTGCATGAAGTTCTTTTAGGGATTCAAGCTTACCCAATTCCACTGGCAATGCTTTCAGACTACTGCAGTAATCAATATGTAGAATTTCCAGTGATCTCAAGTTACAGATGGTGTCCGGGAGTGCTTTAAGCTCCGTGTTTCCACCTAATTTCAGCTCAACAAGTTTGCTTAGGCGTCCAATTGAACTTGGTAGTTCTGAAATAGCTAAACCCTGTGCATTGAGCTCTTTCAAGGATTCTATGTTCCCTAATTCTACTGGCAATGAAATTAGACTACTGCACAAAGAAATATCTAGAATCTCCAGTGATCTCAGGTATCCAATGGTTTTTGGGAGAGTTCCTAGGTTCTTGTTTTCGCTTAATCTCAACTTAACAAGGTTACTAAGACGTCCAACCGAATCAGGTATTTTCGAAACAATCAAATCATGCACATAGAGCTCTTTTAGGGATTCAATGTTCCCCAATTCTACCGGTAATGCTGCCAGACTTCTGGAATAACCCAAGGTAAGAACTTTCAGTTCTCTTAAGTTGCAAGTGGTGTCTGGAAGAGTTTTAAGAGTTTCAAGGACCCGCATAGGATTGCTCATCAGCTTCTCGCGACAAGTTAATATCAGATTAACAAGCTTACTAAGACGTCCAATTGAATCCGGTAATTCCATAAGAGGCACATCATGCGCATCAAGCTCTTTTAGGGATTCAATGTTCCCTATTGCTTTTGGTAATGCTTCAATACTAATGCATTCACCAATATTTAGAACTTCCAATGCCCTCAAGTTGCAAATGGTGTCTGGAAGACTTCTTAGCTTTCTACAACCCCTCAAATTGAAGGAAACAAGCCTCCCCAAACTTCCAACTGATATGTTGAGCTCCACCAAGCTGCTACAGTACTCAAGATTTAAAGTTTCAAGACTCGTCAATTTAGTGAAATCTGGAGTTTTAGTTAAGTGTGAAGAATTTGACATGTTCAGAGTCTTTAAATTAACAAAAACCTGTGAAGCCTGTAAAAGCGAGTGCACATGGGAGAAATTTAGTCACACATTTTTATTAAAATTGTCATACATGCAAGAAATATATTAACAATACCTACAATGTCTAAGTCCCACATTTGTAACATATCGCTACAAGGCAACTCAAGGACAACCAGTGCTTGCGGGTTAAATTCAGATGGGAAACACTTTAGGGGACAAAATTTCCAAGAGAGCCACCTCAAATTTTCAAGGGTGTGTTCAAAGCTTCCAATGAGATTTACACCAGTGAGCTGAAGAAATCTTAATTTTCTCATCCTTCTGAACGTTTCTGTTGAAAATGCGTGATCTTTATTTAAGAACCGATGGAAGATAACTTCAATTGTTTCTGTTCCCTAACACATATATCGAGAAAGAAAGTTAACAAGTTAATGTGCTGTATGAAGTCATGAGAAACCATTAGATTCATTTGAGAGCATTTTTGGGTGCAAATATATTTATATTACCTTGTGATTTTTCAAGACATCACATATTTCTTCTGATACCCATAATCTACTCTGTTTTCCAGGCTCATCAGGAGAGTGGTTCCGCGCAATTTCCCTTCCCATATCTCGAAGCAGATCATGCATCCCCAACACTTTGTTATTGATGGTTAGTAAACATCTTTTCTTTAAAATATCAATGTAATAATCTGCGTACGAGAAATAAGTTTCCAGTATTTCAGCCACCTTTTTTATCTTCCATCCGATGAAAAAACAAGAAATGTCAAGGAATATTTTTTTAAGCATAGGATCATCCATTTCCAAGGCATCCAAGCTAATCATAAGTCTTTGCTGAATACTGCTATTGGGAAATTGCTGCAGTTTCTTGATGTAAGCTACCCATCCTACCTTGGATCGCTTATACAAATGTGAGCCAAAAACTTTCAGAGCCAGGGGAAGCCCACTAGCAAGACGTAGAATTTCTGTAGACAATACCTTTAAATTGTTGTCAGTGTCTGCACTTCCAAATGCATGTTGGGTAAATAGTGCAAGTGATTCAACATCATCTAGCTCATTGACCCTGTATCGACATCTGGGCTCTACTTCAATTTTTTCCAATATCTCTTCATCCCTTGTAGTTATAATAACTACACTCCCAGAAGCAAACGGTCCCACCAAAGATTCATATTGGTTAAGGTCGTCTATATCATCAATAAGAACCAAGAGTTTTGCTGAATAAAGTCTCTCTCTCATAATCATAATTCCTTCTTCAAGACTATAAACGCTAATTTTGTACTTTGTTTTTAGAACATCATTGATAAGTTGCTGTTGTAAAGATTCTAGACCTCTTTTTGTACCCGAAACTTCCCTAACGTTTGCTAGGAAGCAGCTTCCATCAAAGCTTTGGAGCAAGAGTTGATTATAAAGAGCTTTGGCAAGAGTTGTTTTGCCCACCCCACCCATACCATATATACCAATCTTAGTCACACCTTCAGTACCACTGCTCAACAATGACGTTAATTCTTTAACACGAGGACCCAACCCAACCGGATATTTGGCAACATCTAATGTCTTGGGGTTAATTTCCAGTAGAATCTCATCAACAAGCTCATTAATAAAATCAGCTTCATACCTGCAGTAAGCAATTCTTTTTAGGGGCAATTGCCATAAATACAACTTCTTAATTTTTTTCAAACATGGGAACTCTGTTTTGTTAGTTTATAATGTTTGAGAAATTTAACAATAAAAAAGTAGATTTAAGCCACAAATTTTTTAATCAGAAAAATTCAGTTTTTATTCAAAGACCTAGCAATAAAGATTGAACTTACATATTTTTACACACTTTGCCTGAGAGCTTTCCAATGATGGTCAGTGCATCTCGCCACTTATGTAATCTTTCCTCGTCGAAACGAGTTTGATGTTTCTCAAAAGCTTTTCCAAAACTTCCAGTTTGGTGTCCCACAGTAGATGGATCGATGTTGTAAAACACCGGAATAACCAATCTTGGCATTTTATTGTAACAGTTGATGATCTCTACGAGCTCGTCAAGGCACCAACGTGAATAAGCATAATTCTGGGAGAGAATGATAACATAAGTCTTGGACTTCTGAATAGCTTGGATCATCCCTAAACGTTTTAATACCACTGCGATGCAGGGCATTGTAAAGATGATCAGTAAATGTAAACCGTGTATCATTACCTCTGAAGCTTAGGAAAACATCCCATCGAGTGGGAGGTGAAGTTGAATCAGCAGAGAATGGAGATTGATTAAAACTTGTAGCAGCCATTAATTGAGAGAACAAGTATTGAAAGCTTCAAATATGAATCCAGAGAAGATCAGAGTAGACAGCTAGAAGATGAGTGGAATATTCAAGATGTTTGATATACTCAATTGACTATTTAGGTGGCTAATAGCATCTCAAGACCCTTAGCTAAAATCACAAATATATTATCATAAATAAATTTTATAGAAATTATGTAAAAAAAACATCACTCCAATGGAATATTACTGTTAGCAAAAAATTTAGATAATCTCTTTTTGTTGGCTATATTTGGCCAACCTCTAGAGACCTGTAAGAAATATTTACATGATCTATTACCTTAAAAGATATAGATTCTATTAATAACAACCTGAAATAATAATAACATACTATATTTACAATATATGCAACATTATAGCCAATATACCATTAGAACACAACTTCTTACAGTTTCGGCAAATTTTACATAATCAATATTTTATCTGATTTAGCAACCATTTTTAGCTAATACCATTGGAGATGCTCTAATAGCAAGTCCAATGGACTCTTTGTGTTTTCCTTATAAATATTATAATATATATTAGGATTTAGGATATTATAAGGTATGACAATTCCAACAAGTTTCCTTATAATTGTTCCTTATAGTTATTAAATAATAAATGAAAGAAGGAAACAAGAAAAAGAAGAGGGAAACAATTGAAAAAAAGAAGGGAAAATAATATTTTATTGATAAAAGTGATATAAGGGATCCCTTAAAGATAAGGGACGACATGTTGCTCTTAACTTTTTAAGATTGGAGCACTATTTTAGACCTTATCCCTTATAATTTGAGTTAGGAGGCCATATAAGGGATTTATTGGACTTGCTCTAATGAAAAAGTATAAATATACGCCTTTTATCTAATCAATTAGTTTATATAATTAAAATTAGTTTATTATATCGTATATAATAAACTAATTTTAATTTATTAGTTTATTATTTAGTCGATAACCCGTGCGAATTACAGATTGTGATAAATTATCTTAAATTTTTAATTTTTAAAATTTTTAAATAAATAAAATCTTGAAGCACCAAGTAGTATATAATACTATATTCTCGACTTTTATTTCAATTGCTAGTTAATATAGACTCCTAGTATATAAATTCATTATTAAATTAAATTTATATTTTAATATTATTATTCTAATTAACTAAATTTACATAACTTCATTCTGGTAATATAAGATTAGTTATATTATTAATCTATTATAGATATTTTTTAAATATTAATTAAAGGAGTTCTAAGTTTTATGTAATACTATATTCCTGACTTTTATTTCATAATAAAATAAGTTATTAATTAATTAATTAATTGACATACCGTGCATACTATGCATCGGGTTTCTGCTTTTAATAAAAAGTATAGATATATTCTTATTCTTATTGGGCTTCTATACACTTAAAAAACTTACAGTTTTTAAAGTAAGATCAAATAGTAAAATAAGTTATTAATTAATTAATTAATTAATTGACATACTGTATTTTAGTTTAGAGAGGACTTGTTTCATTAGTAGTTCTTATTCTTATTGACCTTCTATACACTTAAAAAATATGCAATTTTTAAAGTAAGATCAAATAGTAAAATAAGTTATTAATTAATTAATTAATTAATTGGCATACCGTGCATACCGCGGTATGCATGGCATACTGATAAGTGGATTTTATATCCACTTGAAACGTTCCATATCGGCTTAAATTGATTGTCTTGGACTCAAGTTTGTCGTAGTTTTGATGTATTTTGTTTAGTTGTGCAGGTTTGCAAGAATGTCGATTAAGGTGGATGCTTCTGTCGTTTTTGGAGATTAAATTGAATAAAATTCGGATTTTCCGGGACGGTTGCGCAGTCTACACTGTTTTTGTCATATCTGGAGTTCTAGAAGTCCGTTTTCAGCGATCTTACTGTCCACGCGAAGCTTGAGAGATTTTCTACAACATGGGACAGTTCTTACAGGAGCAGGCTGCGCGTGGTGAGAGCAGACAGCACGACAAGCAGACTGTTGGGAGAAGGGAAATTACTGTTTTGCCCTTTTTAAGTTCTAATTGTATTTTGGGTAGTTTTTAGTACCTTAATTGAATTCTAATTGTAATAGAAGGCAATTTCTTGCTGGGCAAGAAATCTAGAGCCTATTTAAACACATCCTAGCATTGTAATTTGGATCATCAGTTTTTATTATTGTATCATAGCTTAGATCTGCAAGGGAGAAAAGGAGAGAAGGATTCAACGCTCGTGACAAGCAACGGATCTAGATCTACTTCATCTTTTGTGTTATTCTAGATTATAGATTTGTTTTCTTAACTCTTTGTTTTATTAATATTATTGCTTCTTTCTTCCATATTTTGTTTATTATCATGTTTTCATCAAATCCCATGACGATGAACGGTTCAATTATGAGCTAATTGTTGTCATGGGATTCTAACGGAGTTATCTATGTAGCTTAGTAGTTTGATGCTTTAAAGATTACGTGTGGTGAATTCTTGATATCCTCGTATGGTTGTGTTTCATGTATTTAGATACGTAGCTAACATCTAATTTATTAATCTCTTGTGAAGCGAGATGTTTAACATCATGATTTGTAGCGTAAATAGAGATATTATGCTGCCCTATTTGATCTATGTGGATAACTTGCGCTTAAACCTCTATGTTTTCAAATTCTATAGAGATATAGGGTCTAAACATAATAGGTGTCTACTCGTCTTCTATCTCTTTTGTGGATGCATGCGTAGTTTGGTACTAGTATACCGAGAGGTAACTTTTACTTGTTTCGTGTTATCCGATCAGATATCAAATCCCACATGTGTATTGATTAAAGGCATCGACTCTAATTGAAGTATTTAATGAAGTTAGGATCCCATGTTTATTCTCATATAAGTAATTCAATTTAATTCTCTTAGTTAATTAATTCTTTATTTTGTTAATTTGCATCTTAGTTAATTTAGTTACTCAAAAATCCCAAATTGTTACTTTTCTTAGCAGTGAATTAAAGCCATACATTGTTGAATAGGTGCATCTACTGAATAGAACCATAACCAGATCTCTGTGGAACGAACTTAAATTATATTACTTGTGACCACGTGCGCTTGCGTGATTTGTGTTAACAAGTTTTTGGCGCCGCTGCCGGGGATCATCGGTGTTTTATTTTTAGTTTATGTGCTTGTCAATAGTGGTCGTTAGCGTTCACTGACTCGGATTTCTTACTTAGTTTGTTTGTTTCGTGGTGTTCAGGTACTTAAGTTTGTATGCGAACACGCTTACAAGCTCGTTTGGAAGAACTGGCGGAAGACGATCTTGTAGAGAATAAGGTGAATAAGAAAGAGGAATTTGAAACTACAATATAGATGGCAGATGCAGCAGCAGCTAAGGCTTTGAAAGAATATTCTCAGCCAAAGATCAATGATATCCAGTCTAGTATTATCAGGCCGGCCATCACGGCTAATAACTTCAAAATCAAGCCGGGCACTATTCAGATGGTACAGAATTCGGTTCAGTTTGGGGGTGCTTCTACGGAGGATCCTAACATGCATATTCGGGACTTTATCGAGATCTGTGACACTTTCAAGTTTAATGGTGTGTCGGATGATGCTATCAAGTTGAGGCTTTTCCCATTCTCTCTGAGGGATAAGGCTAAGGGCTGATTACACTCTCTACCACCTGGTTCCATTACTACATGGGAGGATCTTGCTCAGAAGTTTCTTACAAAATTCTTCCCTATGGCGAAAACTGCAGCAATAAGGAACCAGCTAACTCAATTTCAGCAGCAATCTGGAGAATCTTTGTGTGAAGCTTGGGAACGATACAAGGAGATGCTTTGTAGGTGTCCACATCATGGCATGCCTGACTGGATGGTTATCAATAATTTCTGCAATGGGTTGGGAGCACAATCTAGACCTATGCTAGATGCAACATCAGGTGGAGCGCTATGGGCTAAGAGCTACGATGAAGCTTATGATCTTATTGAGACGATGGCTGCTAATGAATATCAGAATCCAACTCAGAGACTATCTCAAGGCAAGGTAGCAGGTATTTTTGAAGTGGATGCAGCTTCAGCTATTGCAGCTCAGTTGAAGGCTTTGACTATGAAGGTGGATTCTCTTGCAAATTATGGAGTTCAGCAGGTTGCTAGTGTTTGTGAGCTATGTGCGGGCGCACATGAGACGAATCAGTGTGCTATCTCTTCTGAATCAGCACAGTTCGTGAGTAACTTTCAGAGACCTGCTACACCAGTTCCAGCCACCTATCATCCGAACAACAGGAGTCATCCTAACTTCAGCTGGAGCAACAACCAAGGTGCTCAACAACCTCAGCAGCCCTATCAGCAGTTTCAGGGTCAGCAAGCAAGGCCATTCAATCAGGGCTATCAACAGCCGTATGCTCCAAGGCAACCATATCAACCTCCGGGATTTCAGCAGCAGCCTCAGGCTTATGTGTGGCAATCTTCTAATGAAAAATCAGAAATGGATGAGTTGAGGATGATGATTAAAAGCCTGTCAGTTTCTCAAAAGACCTTGGAAAATCAGATGGGACAGCTTGCAAGTGCCTTACTTAGTAGGCCACAAGGAACTCTTCCTAGCGATACGGAGGTTAATCCAGGCAGAAGGGAGCAGGTGAAGGCAGTTACTTTGAGATCGGGAAGGGTTACAGCAGATCCAAAATCAGCCGTTAAGGAAGATGAAGAAGTGTAGAATCAACAAGTTGAAAAATCTGCAGTGCCCGAAATTGAGAAGTCTGACTTAGTAGTTGATGAGCTAGATGGTGAAGTAGAGAAGAGCAAGGAACCTATTAAAGCTTCTATGGAGCAGTCTACGAAGAATACTCAGATCTATCCTCCTCCTCCATATCCTAGAAGACTCTAGAAGCCGAATTTGGATAAGAAGTTTGCTAAGTTCTTAGAGGTGTTCAAGAAACTGTCCATTAACATTCCTTTTGTTGAAGCATTGGAGCAGATGCCGAGATATGCAAAGTTCATGAAGGATATTTTGTCACGGAAGAGAAGGTTGGAAGAATTTGAAACAGTGGCATTGACAGAGGAGTGCAGTGCGGTGTTGCAACAGAAATTGCCTCCGAAACTTAAGGATCCTGGTAGCTTTACAATTCCATGCACCATTGGGAAGTTGTCTTTTGACAAATGCTTATGTGATTTGGGAGCTAGTATTAATCTCATGCCCTTGTCTGTTTTCAAGCAACTTGGTCTACCGGAGCCGAAACCAACCAACATCTCTTTGCAGTTGGCTGATAGGTCGATTACTTATCCGAGGGGTATAGTAGAGGATGTCTTAGTGAAGGTTGATAAGCTCATATTTCCTGCCGATTTTGTGATTTTAGATTTCGAAGAAGACAAGAAGATTCCCATAATCTTGGGAAGGCCTTTTCTAGCTACGGGTCGTACTATGATCGACGTACAAAAAGGAGAGCTTACAATGAGGGTGCAAGATCAGAATGTCACCTTTAATGTGTTCAAGGCCATGAAATTTCCAACAGAAGATGAAGAGTGTTGCAGTGTGGAAATGGTTGATACGGGTCAGAGAGAGAAGTTCGATCAGTTATTGAGCGAAAAGTCGGACACACACATGCTAAAGCATCCCATCAGTGATTCCATTGACAGTTCTTCAATTCGAGATCTCTCGAGTGTAAAGCTGGGGAAACTTCCACCACATTTGAGGTATGTTCTTTTGAATAATGAGCTAGTGATTTTTGAAGAGGGGCATGATAACGTGTTGCGAAGGTGGAAAACCGATGATAAGGAAGAATAAAGTTTTGTTCAGCCGTTTGAGTCGGAGAAGCACCGTAGAGGTGTGAAGAAGAAAAAGAAGAAGATTAAGCCATTGGATAGTAAAATCAAGTTGAAGTCTGACGAAAGAGATTGGTGGAAAGCAAGCAAACAAGATGTCAACGTTCGTATAAATGGTTTTTCTGTTGAGGACGGTTCAGTTATTCTTTTAAAATCGCCATGAGTTGAGGAAGTAACGTCAAGCTATTGACGTTAAAGAAGCGCTTCTTGAGAGGCAACCCAAACCTTGTTGTATACGTTATTGCTTCTTTCTATCCAAAAAAAAAAAAAAATAATTTGAGCAGGCTGCACCTGTGTAACGCAGGCTGCGCCTGCGTTTCTGTTCTTCCCGCAGGTTGCAGGTGTGTAACGCATGTTGTGCCTGCGTTACTGGTCTTCCCGCAGTCTGCAGGTCTGTTGTGCAGCCTACGCCTGCTCGTCTGATCCTTGAGCAGCCTGCTTCTGTTTGCTCGCAGTCTGCTTGTGGTACAGCCTATGTCCGAGTGTTTTCAGCTGATTATATAAAAATAAAATCCTTTCAACCCCCAAATCTTATTTATATCTCTTATTCTCTCATCTCAAAACCTAAATCTAATCCTAATTCAATTCCAAAACCCTCCAAATTTTCTTCAAATCCCTATATCTATTCTAATTCTTTTTCTTTAAATCATTAATTCTTATTTCTATCTTATATCAAATTTCATACCCACTCAAATTTCTCCCATACACATTCTAATTAATATTCATCCTATCACTCCATTATATTTATACACACCTATACATACAAATCCAATTCCTCTTCTACTTATTTAAATATCTAAAAATTCAATTCTAAAGAGGAAATAATTGCAAGTTCACCTCTCCAATTCGTAGTGGGTTTATCTCTTCTAAAATCTTATTTTTATTACGAATTTGTGTTCTTGAAAAATTGGGATTTTGTATTATTCTTGGTATTTGGGCTATTTTTGGTGTGATTTTGCTTGGTGATTATTGGTTGAGCTTCTTGTGAGTTGGGTATTGATTCTTATGACTCTTAAGCGTGGGAGAGGTAGTGCTAGTGTTGTGAAATTTTCGTTTTCGACTGCGGAGGTTGAATTTAATCGGTTGTTGTTGAGGCCAATTGCTAAGGAAAGGGGATTTTTGCCGGAAAAAAAAAAACAAAACATGTTGGGTTGGTTGAGATGATTGGTGAGTTGAGATGGGGCGAGTTATGTACGGCGTCGTCTCCGGTTCTGATGAATGTGGTTCGGGAGTTTTATGCTAATGTCAAAGATGATCAGGATGGAGGCTGACTGTTTCGGTATTTCGGTATGTTTTCTACTATCCCTCGTATTTACTTCCATTCAATGCGGATATTGAATATTTTAAGTTTGGGGGATTAGTAGTTGTTCTTGTATTATTTGTTCATGTAGGATTTCATGCTTTGCATATTAGTAGTATTAAATTATGCATATATGTTCGTGTTATCTTCGTTTGTTTCATATAGGACATTCTGTTTTTATTTTCGTATATCATGTGAGTTCATAATAGTATGCATTTGCACCCATGCTTGATAGGAATTTTGTGTTGTTGACACTTTTGATTGAGAAGTGATATGCTTTGTTCTTGTGCACACACATACACTAGTAAGTTGAAGCTAGTAGACTTATTGAATTTTGTAAGTGATTAGAAGGACATGAATATATGCAAGATAATTTAGTTTGCATGCTTTGAATACAAGTCGGTGCATTAGAGAGATTTTTTCTTGGGATTGAGTATGTTTTTCCACCAAGTGAGTTTTTGAGCCATATTGCATATTTGTTGCAATTTATTCGTTTGCTTGAGTGTCCACGGATTGTTTGCATTGCTAGCAGTTGTTTGAGGTCTTTCTTGAAACGCATGACATTATTTGACGATTAAAATGATAAAGGCATTTAGGAATAACCGCATATTTTCCTATATTACTACACCATATTTACATGATCAATTAGTTAACCCGTTGAGCTTAATCCTATTTTTCGGTGACATACCACATTACTTGCCTAGACCTTTTCTTGTATTTGCCTTACATTAATTTGAACCCACATTGTCAAAGGCTAGTAGAGTGCTTAAGGGAGTAATATGGTGTGCTAGGAGGGGTTTATTGTTGGTCTTACTTTTGGGGGAAATATTGAAAATTAGGTTTGTTTACTTGATAGTCGGCATGTGTAATAAAATTCTGGGATCATTGTTATTGTTTATATTATTGTTTGTGTTATATTCAGCTCTCGAAAAAAAAAGAGAAAAAAAAAAAAAGAAAAAAAGAAAAAAAATATTATGAGAGCATATTTGTGTTTATGGTGATCCTACTTTAGTCGACTAGTCGAGCGTTTTTGTTGGAAGAAGAATAGTAAAATTATGTGGGGGGAAATAGGGTGTTATGTATGATTTATTATGGTACTTACTAGCTTTTGACACTTCACCTGATTTGGCTTATTTGACATACCTTGTCCCTAGCCCCATTACAACCCAAATAAAGACCTTTTGATTATCGTCATTGATGTATGTTGTGTTAAGAGTTAGATTGATACCAAATGTCAAGCATGCTTATGATTTTGTTGGAATTGAGTGATACACTTACCCTTGTTCTTGATTGAATATTCTTTTATGAGTGGATTGTGAGTGTTTGCTTGTTTTTGCGTATTAGATCCTGAGTTTTGTCTCAAAGAAGCACTCTTGTAGGCTTAGCATGTTTACTAACTTATTCTTACATTTGACATGGGCTTGTGAGAACTTATGTATGTTCATTGAGTAGACTATGTGAATACTTGCACTTTCGACACCAAGACATTGCGTATTTACTTTGATTCTTAAGTTGATATGGCATGAGAGGATTTGAAGGTATGGTAGGATATTAGTACTAGATTAATTGCATTTTCATTTAGTTGCATTCATGCATTGCATTGCATTTGAATTTTGTGGGTACATTCGCTATAGGCCCTCACGAGACCTTACTCGTCCACTAGGGCTGCCTAGGGGTTTAAAGGGCTTGTTGCATATGCCAAATGCAACCGTGATCACCTACGGAAGTGGTAATAGTTAGTTAGTTGTAATTGTTTATGCTTGAGGACAAGCATCGGTTCAAGTTTAGGGGTGTGATAAGTGGATTTTATATCCACTTGGAACGTTCCATATCGGCTTAAATTGATTGTCTTGGACTCATGTTTGTCGTAGTTTTGATGTGTTTTGTTTAGTTGTGCAGGTTTGCAAGAATGTCGATTAAGGTGGATGCTTCTGTCGTTTTTGGAGATTAAATTGATTAAAATTCGGATTTTCCGGTACGGTTGCGCAGTCTACACTGTTTTTGCCATATCTAGAGTTCTAGAAGTCCGTTTTCAGCGATCTTACTGTCCACGCGAAGCTTGGGAGATTTTATACAACATGTGACAGGTCTTACATGAGCAGGTTGCACATGGTGAGAGCAGACAGCACGACAAGCAGACTGTTGTGAGCAGGGAAATTACTGTTTTTCCCTTTTTAAGTTCTAATTGTATTTTGGGCAGTTTTTAGTACCTTAATTGAATTCTAATTGTAATAGAAGGCAATTTTTTGATGGGCAAGAAATCTAGAGCCTATTTAAACACATCCTAGCATTGTAATTTGGATCATCAGTTTTTATTATTGTATCATAGCTTAGATCTGCAAGGGAGAAAAGGAGAGAAGGATTCAACGCTCGTGACAAGCAACGGATCTAGATCTACTTCATCTTTTGTGTTATTCTGGATTATAGATTTGTTTTCTTAACTCTTTGTTTTATTAATATTATTGCTTCTTTCTTCCATATCTTGTTTATTATCATGTTTTCATCAAATCCCATGACGATGAACGGTTCAATTATGAGCTAATTGTTGTCATGGGATTCTAACGGAGTTATCTATGTAGCTTAGTAGTTTGATGCTTTAAAGATTACGTGTGGTGAATTCTTGATATCCTCGTATGGTTGTGTTTCATGTATTTAGATGCGTAGCTAACATCTAATTTGTTAATCTCTTGTGAAGCGAGAATGGATCTTGAGATTTAGAACTTGCCATGCTAGCATAGGATAGGTTGATGTTTAACATCATGATTTGTAGCGTAAATAGAGATATTATGCAGCCCTATGTGATCTATGTGGATAACTTGTGCTTAAACCTCTATGTTTTCAAATTCTATAGAGATATAGGGTCTAAACATAATAGGTGTCTACTCGTCTTCTATCTCTTTTGTGGATGCATGCATAGTTTGGTACTAGTATACCGAGAGGTAACTTTTACTTGTTTCTTGTTATCCGATCAGATATCAAATCCCACGTGTGTATTGATTAAAGGCATCGACTCTAAGTGAAGTATTTAATGAAGTTAGGATCCCATGTTTATTCACATATAAGTAATTCGATTTAATTCTCTTAGTTAATTAATTCTTTATTTTGTTAATTTGCATCTTAGTTAATTTAGTTACTCAAAAATCCCAAATTGTTACTTTTCTTAGCAGTGAATTAAAGTCATACGTTGTTGAATAGGTGCATCTACTGAATAGAACCATAACCAGATCTCTGTGGAACGAACTTAAATTATATTACTTATGACCACGTGCGCTTGCGTGATTTGTGTTAACACATACCATTTAAATGGGGTTTCTACTTTTAATAAAGAGTATAGATTAGTTTATTTGGCGTAAGGGGTTATGTTGGTCGTCGTCTGGTTATTGGTTTTTACTTCATAACAATTACTGTTTTATAATATTTATAGTTGAAATTTCAAAGAAATAATTCTGGATTAAAATAATTTTACAGGTCCTTTATTATTTACTTATTACAATCTAAGTTAAGTTGATTAGGATTCTCAAACTACAAATAGGTGTGTCATATGCTTTTCAATGAATTTTTATTTTGAATCGGAACTATTTAGCAGTTAAAGGTTTAATTTGAATTGTTTCCCAAAATCCATGGCATAATAATTTTCTATAGAAGAGACGAGGGCTCCTTCATGTTTATATATTCACAATTTTTCAATGCAGTCTAGTTGGCGTGTACTAATATCAAATTTAATTGATGATTAATGAGTTTCTAATATTAAATTTAATAGATGATTATTAAATTTTGAAAAGTGAATTTTATCGTATGTTTTATTAGTATATTTAAAGTTATAAATTTAAATTTAATTATGTTGTTAGTGAGAGTCGAACCCTTGACACATGGTAGTACTCGCTTATTATCCATTTTACTCTTATTATATAATAGGATAGGATATAATTATATTATTAAACAAAATTTTCTTAATATCTATTAAGATTTATTTATATTGAATTTAATTTTTATTAGATAAATTTTATTTTTTTATTAAAGGGAATTAAGAACTCTTAAATTTGAAATATTTAGAGGAACAAAAACAAAATTTGAGTATAAATATATTAAAATAATTATTTATTAGAATTAACACAATCAATTTACTATTTTTGCTCTATTTTGAGTTCTAAAAATCAATTTTTGACGATTTTTTAGACCACGCAAAGTTCAAGAAATTATATTTAATTTAATGATGGTTTAACAATTATTATCCAATGAAATTACTTGAAAATTGAAGAGAAAAAAAAGTTAAAATTTTTGACATTGAGAGTACTATTCAATTTATTAGAAAATCTACTTATATTTGGCTTAGATTATTAAAACTTACTTTTTCGAATTTTAATATAATCCTCCTATCAATCAAGTAAACTTAATTTTCTGATATTATATCTAATTCTATTCAGTTTAAAAGCATACTGGTTTATATTTTTAAATTTATTTTATAATTCTACTATAAATCAAACAAATATGTTTTATAAATATTGTGGATGACAAAAATTCAATCTTGAAACTCCTATCACAATTGAAACTTTAATACCATACAAAATTATCATTTTTTCAAAAAACTCGAAATATTTAGAGAAAGATCCTATAAAGATTTTTGAGCATATTCTAGTAGATATTTTTATGATGAGTAGATCCCACCTTAGAGAATCCTCTGGATTATGCAATGTTTACAAATTTATATCCTATATATAATAAACATAAGCATAAGGTGGATATTTGGTTGGCTATATTACCGCGAAAAGAATAACCACCATTGGATGAATATGATATTAAATTAAATCAACGGTCAAGATTATATTATAAAAGATTATATTATATTATTTGGTTGGCTAATACTTATACTATCACGAAAAGAATAATCATCATTGGATGAATATGATATTAAATAAATCAACGGTCAAGATTATATTAATATTATATTATTATATTATAAAAGATTATATTATATTATTTGGTTGGTTATACTTATACTACCGCGAAAAGAATAACCACCATTGGATGAATATGATATTAAATTAAATCAACGGTCAAGATTATATTAAGATTATATAATATTATAAAAGATTATATTATATTATAATTAACATCTAATGCAAAGGTAGTAACAAAAAAGGAGATAAGATGGATTTCGTATGTAAAAAAATTCAACTGGAAAGCTAAAGTGAGACAATTAGCATCAGTCAAATAGTTAAAATAATTAAATAATGCAACTGCAAAGTTTTGTTTTTTTCACGAAAAATTATAAGAATAAAACTTTATTAAAGACATAAATTAATTTATATTTATATCTTATATATAATAAGCATAAGGTGGATATTTTTTTTTTGACAAACAAAGTGATTTTATAAACTTGCAGCAAATAAAACCCAGCCGGGACAAACCCCCAAACTGTCAACTACAACCTGATTGTGAAACAAAAAATGAGCTAAGTAAATAGCCGCTTTGTTTTCAGATTGTTTAACATGTAGAATATAAATATTCTTGATAATAAAAATGATTACAAATGTTTCTCGATCAATCCAGTCGATACCAGCATCCCTGAAAATAGTGCAATCACGATTGACCTGCGCATGTAAAAAATCGGTGATGGCCAAGTGTTCGTACCCATCAGTTACACCAACTGAGGTTGGGGATACATATATCCCATAAATTGAACAATCTTTTGTTGTGCAAGGTGAGCTCTCGCAATAATCAATACCAATCCAGCTTCGATACAGATTTTCCGGATCTCCCAATAACACAAAGAAATCATTCTTAACGTAACATGACCACAAATAGCAAATACAACCAAACATAAACCCCAAACAATTGGGGACAATCAACAACCCAAAAAGATGGTTACGACAAAGAGATCTCACCCTAAAAGGACTAGATCTCGATTTTATTGAAAAATAAAACTAGAAAGAGATGGAGGAAACGGAATGAGAGGAATGGGTGTGGGTTGAAGGAAGGATGGGGCGGTATCCACCGGTCGGAGGAGGGAAAAGCCAGGGAGAGGAACAAAAGATGTTGACTAAGAGAAGATCCTGATTTTCTAGGTTGGCGGCTATGCTTTTGGAGAAGAAATGGGGAGAGAGAATAGAGAAAAGGGTTTTCCCCAAAGGATTCTCAAACCGGCAGTCTACTATTTTACATTGTTCGTTAAGCATAAGGTGGATATTTGGTTGTCAATACTACCGCGAAACTAATATTAACCATTAGTTCTATATTTTAATTAACGGTTTAGATTATATGATCTATTTATTAATTATTAATGATTATACTTATGTAATAATCTTAAACTGATTAGATCCCATGTACAGCAGGTCCTCCTCACGTAGTCGGTATGTAAACGCGTGGGTACACATTGAATACGTAACCAACCTAATCAAGGTTCGAACCGATCAACAAATATTTATTTTAAATATTTCAAATATAAATTTTAAATCATGTATGTTATTAATCAAATTTATATCAAATTATAAAAAATAACTATAAAAAAATGATTATGTAAAACCATAATTATAACATAAGATAAATTTAGAACATATCAAACCGTTCGGTGGGTTTTAGGCTAGTAATTTTAAAGAACATAAGCCCCTATTGACTTAAATTTAATAATACTAAAACTCTGAAAACCTGAACAGTCCCTTGTTTACACACTACAAGGAAAATTGAAGTATACAATGGTTTTAGCCCGTTGTCTGATACCCTGGAACAGCGTTGTCTATCGAGCAGCTGTCTCTTACCAACCTCATACAACGGTACACAAAGCGTTGTCTGATATCCGTAGCAACAACACACCAGGCTGAAAAAGCGTTGTAGCACACCCAGAAACCACAACGGATTTGGTAAAAAACGTTGTTCTTATGGTGATATTACAACGGTTTGGTTAATTTTGAATGTTGTTAGATTTTAATGTGCACAACTGTTTTGGTGAATCAGAGGCACGCGAAGCCAACATTCACACAACATTCACATGTGATAGAATTCGTTGTCTTCATGCTTTTCGTACAATGTTTTGTTGCTTCAAAAGTGTTGTTAGATTCTAATGTGCACAGCTATTTTTAGCCCACCCATATTTTGTTCTATTGTGTGTTAAGAATTTAGACAATGGTCCTTCATATTTATTCATATTTAGACTGTTGTCTTTCTTCTTCTTTCACAATAGTTCATTTTTACACACAATACTTTTATAAAGATTGTTGTTGTAAGATATGATTTATAACATGTTTTCATATAAATGCTCTCATTGGCTAAACATAAACTAGACAATGCACCAATAAAATTCTACCATTACGACCAATATTCGTTATTACAACGAACTAAAATCCATCATTACAACCAAAATTCATCAATCAACCAACTAAAATTCAACCACCTAATGCTATTAATTCATCAATCAACCAACTAAAATTCAACCACCTAATGCTATTAATTTCTAAACAAAAATCAATTACATAACCTAAAAATAAAATCCAAGAACTGGAAATACCCTAAGTGTTATATATAATGCTGCAACCCATGGTTTCCTACGCTCCAATATATCCAAAGCCCAGTGACAAGCTGTGCTTATTAGTTCAGTAGGTGAGGCTGCTACTGCATCTACAGAAGTTCTTGCTGTTGGTATGACCGGTTCCAAAGTAGTCAGGTCAAGCAACCAGTTGATGAACAGCCTGAAATATGGCCTTGCATTGAAAGATGAAATATGGCCTTTCTCAGAAGAATCATCCTTTGTAGGCGAGCTAAAGATCAACGACAGAATTTCAGCATTGTGAGCATCCTGCTAGCATACAACCAATTATTAATAGTTAAACAGATTTAACAGCATGATATCAAAATTAGCAAAAAACAAAGAACACAATATCAAATTTAGGTCCACAGGTTACCTGTATATAAATGTAGTCAAAAGTATGCAGGTTATACAAATGGAGATTTCCCTCACAATCACCAGCAGCAAGGTACTTTCCATCATAATCACCAGCAGCTTACACTTCCTACAAGTATATATAGCCATGCTGTATCGTTCATCCAGAATCAATCGGTCCCTTAAATGTTCAGAGGACTCCTTATCAGCAATATCATCAAGAGAGACAGCGATTCCAGATCCTGGAAGGCTTTGCAGGAGTTAAGCACGTCTTAACCAAACATCTGCTTGTGACAAAATTTAAGAAAGTTCATCAGTGGACTGACTGCCCACACTAGAGCTGCCAGCATCAGAAGATGCATCATCAATATCCCTACTTCTTTCCGAGTTAGTCACAAAATCAGTATTCCCAGAGATTTTTCTGAGCAGAGCATTTTGCGAAAATAAGTCCCTGTATATGCACACATGCATTCTGCATTAGTCTGTCTATATGCATAAATATTTAGCATTAGTCGGTCCATGTGTTCTTTTATTATTTAGCATTAGTCTGTCTCAATGAAGGAAATTCTTTAAGTATCTGCAAAAAAAAGGGTCAAGACAGGAATTGTGTGAACTTACTACATGGAAACATCAAACATAAACTCTCTTATGGTTGTTAATTCTGTAGTCAGGGTACCAGTGAAGCGGACTGGAATTGTTTACGCATCAAAAGAACCTCCAGAATTAGATGAGGGTGCTCATGTAGGGAAGAGCACCTTTGCTGCCATGGCAATGGCAAAGCAGCCAAAACACGAAGACCTAATGCCCAAGAGTTGAGCCTAGAAACTTCTATGTCTGACAATTTACCATCCCTTCTCTTCAAGAAAAAATGAACCTACATCGAGAATTTTAACAATCAAGCACTGCACATACGAGAGCAATCAGTTTCATACTCTTTAATACATTAATTTTAATTTAATAATAAGAACATTATCACAAATAGTGTCAATCATCACATTACACTGTAAAAAAGGGAAATCAATACAAGATCCTCCCGAA
The DNA here is from genome assembly GCA_037693485.1 of Kitagawia praeruptora. Classification (NCBI taxonomy): domain Eukaryota; kingdom Viridiplantae; phylum Streptophyta; class Magnoliopsida; order Apiales; family Apiaceae; genus Kitagawia; species Kitagawia praeruptora. The sequence goes on along the minus strand of CM075351.1, from coordinate 109,118,347 downwards.
TATCACTTACAAGAAGCTGCTACGATCTTAAATTGGGCAAAAGATGCATTGTGCTCATCGCAACTGGTAGAGCATCATCACTATCACGTAAGGAAGAAAGAAAGTGTGAAGCTTCCGCTGGACCGCCACCATTCAACGGATCTGCTGTAAGAAGTTTTACGAGCTGACGACCCTGCAGCTCTCTCCTCAAATCAATAGAGAGTCCTGAACTTTCAGCTACCTCTAAAGCTGCTGAAACAGCTCCTTTGCCAGCTAATCTAAGAGAAAGTCCTTCAGGATCTTCTTGACACTCTGCCTCAACCTATCAAAATCAAAATGGTTCTATAATTTTATGCCAATGAGAAAAAAACATGAGTTATGAAAACAAGTGGTATGGCATTTAATTATTCATTAGGCCAAAAGGCGAGAGCATATGTTTACCTCTTGCCAACTCTCATGTAGATTGTCCGCGCGTAATATATGTTTGTATCTCAGCAAAGACTGACGCATTGAAACAACCTATATTACAGAAAGTTGTCAGCAAACAATGTAGCCAAGCACATCTTTTCTTAGTAATATTCATAATAAACATATAAATTAGCATTTCATGGTTATAGTCAATTGTAAACCCAGGCTGTAATTTCAAATAGCAGGAAAAATTTCTGATAAAGACACCTTATTCTTGATAGGATCACTTTCAATCAAGTGGCAACTGCACATAGTAAGAACATCCAAAGCAGCATCCAGCTCCCATCTGTGCAGATATCTGCAATAGAATCAGACAACATTTAGCAACAGGTTCCTTGGTCCTTAGCCCCAAGAGTAAGAATTAAATCCAAAAGAAGAACAAAAAATTGTCATAGAAGACCTCATTTCTTCTCTTAGCACTCTCTATTCCCTTTAGTACCACTAGAGTGCTTCCCATTGACAACCCTGATCAAACACATGGTGGGCATCACAAAAAACCACTTAGAATTTCAAGAAAATCACTAAAAAAATACCTAAAAATCTGCTGAATGATTGAACCTCTAATGGGTTGGTGCTTATCACTATGCCAACCCCTTCTAACACACTCATAGTTTTTTAGAGTGAAACAAATAGATTTTTGGGATTTAGGGTTTCAAAATTGATTTGGGGGTTTCTATTTTTGGGCACAAAGGACATTTTAATGGTAAAAACTCATGAATCGAGACAAATAGATTGTTTGTTTACGAATCGAGAAGAAAAAAGAGAGGCATGGGTTGGGTTTGGCAGGATGACAGCGCTGGAGATACAAGTTCCGGCGAGTCATCTATATCTGGGAACAGATAGAGAGAGAGAAGAGTCTACAACAATTATTTAATTTCTTTGTTATTCACTGAAATTGGGGGAAAATAATGTTTATGTGTTTGTGCGGCTGAGAAGATAGAGGGGAGGCATAGAAGACAGAGGGGGAAGTGAAATTTTGGCGAGGGAAATGAAACTTTGATTTGGGGGATGTGAAATTTTAGTAAAGAGGGAAGTGAAATGAAGGGGGAAAATTAAATATTAACAAGCGGTAATATGAGATGAAGGGTGGGAAGTGAAATTTGAGAAAAAGATCATGAAATTTTAAGAAATTTCATAACTTTGATTCCAAACAAAACAAAATTTCTCAAATTTTCGGAATATTATTATAATAGATATTCATTTCAGTGTTCGGAAAATTTTTCGGAATATTATTATAAACGTAGTAAAAGTGCTACTTTTGGTATATTTTTAAAAAATATTATTCGAAATTTATACTAGTTTGACCAAGGAGTACTTTGATAGTTGACCATTAAAATATCATACGAGAATGATTCGTTTTTTTCTAATTTTTTGTGCACATCACTAAAATCAGTATATAACATCATTCGTACGGTTGGATCGTCGAATTTGTTTTTTAAAAAAATAGATCATGTTCAATCGGTACGACACTAGTCAGAGGGAGTAGTACTTTGGCGGATTAATATTATAAACACGTACAAGAATGATTTTTTTTCCTAACTTTTTGTACACATCACTAAAATTAGTATATAACATCATCTTTACGATTGGATCGTCCAAAAAAAATTTAAAAAAAATATTATTCGAAAATTATACTAGTTTGACAAAGGAGTACTTTGATAGTTGACCATTAAAATATCATACAAGAATGATTCGTTTTTTTCTAATTTTTTGTGCACATCACTAAAATCAATATATAACATCATTCGTATGGTTGGATCGTCGATTTTTTTTTTAAAAAAAATCATGTTTAATCGGTACGACACTAGTTTGAGGGAGTAGTACTTTTGGCGGATTTATATTATAAACACGTACAAGAATGATTTTTTTTCCTAACTTTTTGTACACATCAATAAAATTAGTATATAACATCATTCGTAATGTTGGATTGTCGAAAAAAAAAATTAAAAAAATAGATCATGTTCAATCGGTACGACACTAATTAGAGGAAGAAGTACTTTTGGCGGATTTGTATTATAAACAGGTACAAGAATGATTTTTTTTCCTAACTTTTTATACACATCACTAAAATTAGTATATAACATCATCCGTACGGTTAGATCGTCCAAAAAAAATTTAAAAAAGTATTATTCGAAAATTATACTAGTTTGACCAAGGAGTACTTTGATAGTTGACCATTAAAATATCATACAAGAATGATTCGTTTTTTTCTAATTTTTTGTACACATTACTAAAATCAGTATATAACATCATTCGTATGGTTGGATCGTCAAATTCTTTTTTTAAAAAAATTGATCATGTTTAATCGGTACGACACTAGTTAGAGGGAGTAGTACTTTTGGCGGATTTATATTATAAACACGTACAAGAATGATTATTTTTTTTCCTAACTTTTTGTACACATCACTAAAATTAGTATATAACATCATTCGTACGGTTGGATCGTCGAATTTTTTTTTTAAAAAAAATAGATCATGTTCAATCGGTACGACACTAACTAGAGGAAGTAGTAATTTTGGCGGATTTATATTATAAACACGTACAAGAATGATTTTTTTTTTCTAACTTTTTATGCACATCACTAAAATTAGTATATAACATCATCCGTACGGTTGGATCGTCCAAAAAAAATTTAAAAAATTATTATTCGAAAATTATACTAGTTTGACCAAGGAGTACTTTGATAGTTGACCATTAAAATATCATACAAGAATGATTCGTTTTTTTCTAATTTTTTGTACACATCACTAAAATCAGTATATAACATCATTCCTATGGTTGGATCCTCGAATTTTTTTTTAAAAAAAATTAATCATATTCAATCGGTACGACACTAATTAGAGGGAGTAGTACTTTTGGTGGATTTATATTATAAACACGTACAACAATGATTTTCTTTTTCTAACTTTTTGTACACATCACTAAAATTAATATATAACATCATCCGTACAGTTGGATCGTCCAAAAAAAAATTAAAAAATTATTATTCGAAAATTATACTAGTTTGACGAAGGAGTACTTTGATAGTTGATCATTAAAATATCATACACGAATGATTCGTTTCTTTCTAACTTTTTGTACACATCACTACAATCAGTATATAACATCATTCGTACGGTTGAATCGTCAATTTTTTTTTTTAAAAAATAGATCATGTTCAATCGGTACGGCACTAATTAGAGGGAGTAGTACTTTTGGCGGATTTATATTATAAACACGTACAAGAATGATTTTTTTTACTTATTTGTTGTACACTTCATTAAAATCAATATATAATATCATCCGTACGATTAGATCGTCCAAAAAAATTTAAAAAAAAAATATTATTCGAAAATTATACTAGTTTGACCAAGTAGTACTTTGATAGTTGACCACTAAAATATCATACAAGAACATTAAACAACGGTTTTTTTTATGAAAAACTGTTGTTGTGCTTAATATAACACAACATTTTTTTATAAGAAAACCGTTGTCTGATTATTTTCATTATTTCCCACCAAATTCAATTCAAATTATTTCATTATTCCCACAAATATTTCATTATTCCCACCAAATTCTATTCAAAATTTTTGTAGTTCAGACAACGGTTTCATAAAAACCGTTGTCTCATCAAAACACGATTTAACAATGGTTAATTATTCCGTTGTGTGAATTGTAATAACACAATGGTATATGAAAACAGTTGTGTGAATCATACAACGGTTTATAAACGTTGTCTCAAAACAGATTAGACAATGTTCGTGAAAACAGTTGTGCAAACTTACTCGTCTTTACAACACGACAGTTTAAAACCGTTGTCTGAATCAATTTACTAGACAACGTTTTATAAACCATTGTAGGCTACCTGGATTAGACAATACTTTTCTGAAGTTACAAAAAAACCGTTGTCTCCTAATTCCAAACAATGCTTTTTCGTCCGAGCGTTGTCTGATTGCGATTTTCTTGTAGTGACAGAACGTGATTATGTAAAAGATTATACTAATCCAAATATGCTACAACAGTTTATGGCCATTGAAACTCATGAACAGTCAAGAGATCTGCAGAAAATGATGGGTTAGTTGAGGGATTAAACGGCATGTATACATCATCAAAATACGGTACTTCGGCCCTTGCTCCAGGACAGTAACCAAAATATCCATTATCACTTCTCAATTGGCTTGCAATGATGCTGTTTTTGTTTGTGATGTTTGTAGGATTCCTTTCATTTAGTTCAAGAAATGAATCCAGTGAACGAACTCTTTCTAAAAGAGCAGTTTCATCAGTGCCAACAACTTCGGAGTCACCAAGCAAATGCTGTTCAATTTCAGTGATTGGTATTCCACCATTTCCGATAGCCAATCCTAATTCCTCCCCATAAGCTCCGTGGTGATAATCTTGGTAGGTATGATCAGAGTCGTGTAAATCCATAGGGCAAGAGGATTGTCCTGGAATGTTGTCTATACTTAAAGTAGAAGAACCCGTCCTTTGATCTTCAAGCACGCAGTTTCTTTCTGCCACATCCATAGGGAAATCCGTAACTAGATGAACAAAAAAAATAACACTATAGGAACTCATTAAATAAATCGCAGTTGGAGACCCAGTTCTTTATAATTAAAAGTTATAGGTAAAGATGGTTGTAATTACCTGACGTTGGAGAGGACATATCCACAATACCATGACGTGAAGTTTGTTTATAATACCGATCACAATGCGGTGTTGGAAAGTTTGTGAGGTCATACTGCACATTGAAACTTAAAATATTGTTGGTTCCAGTGAAATTGCTAGGATACGGTGTATAACTATGAATACTTGAGTAGAAGTATTGATTGTTCTGAGTTGGGAATGGTTTCCGGCTCAATTCTAACAAACGTTTGTCAAATTGCAGAAGCTTTTGGTAATGTCGATCAAGAACTCCAGGAGGAAAGATAAGTAAGTGCCTCCTAAAAGATAAATTATTGCATATATTAGTTGAAGCAATTATTTTTAAAAACAGCTAATTTTTTAGATTTTAGTAAGTGACAGTATGGAACTGTATTCATGAGTAACTGAGAAGGAGATTACTAGCTAGTATAGGACAGTCACTAGAAATAAGAAGGCTGGCATAAAATAACAGAAAAACAAATCTTCCGAAAAAGTAAAGAGGAGAATCAAGACACACACACGTGTGTGTGTACAGATAGAATCATAGAAACGAACCTGTGCAAGGGAGCTTGACCACCAGTAAAATCTGACGCTTGTTGCCAAACAGTATGCTTCCGCGGCATAGGATCATGTTCCCTATAGTATGCAGGTGGATTGCCTAACTGCAGTTGATGTGAATATAGAAAAACTTTTATTTTTTCACAACAAATTAAAGTAAACACAAAACAAAATATTAATGGTCAAGAAAATAGTTCAGTTCACCTCTATTAACAAGATTCCACACTCATTATCCTTAATCACAGCATTAATCCCAATGATATCAGCCCAGTGTATCTCAATCTTTCTCTTCAATGCTCCCTCTAGAATTTCCCAGACAATTTTCTTTTTCGCATAGTAACATTTTCCTACTACATGACCTTCATGCCTGGCCAGAACCTGCTCAAATTCGATAAATCACATGCCAAGATTTATCTAGAGCTACTTTCTAAATATGTACACAGATATCTATGAATCCCATCCAATGATGATGACATAATAAGTACCTCCCAATTCCCAATTTTTACAAATGTTGCTGACATATTTGAAGCCTTCAACTTCTCCGAATCCATCTTAGCCGGAGTCTTCCTTGTTTTAGATAGCTTAGACTCAACTAAACTTATGAATGATTGTGTTTTGTCTAATCTCAGCCCGAGAGGACTGTTATTTTGACAGTTGTTGATATCTTCCTGCAGAAAACAAACAATGTCCATCCCTCAGTTTCAAATCACAAATCCCCAAAACAAATTTGTCTAAAAATGTACAAAATATTTAATCGAGTTTCGAAGAGTACTAAAATTACAAAGATGAAACAACTAAGCGGCAGGATTAAATTTCTCAATTACATGCATAGACATGCAATAAAACAATGCAGAACATTAATTTTTCGCGTAAAAAGTCAAGAACCTGTAAAAGCTCGATTCGACTCGATAAGAAATGTTGAGAGCTCGACGCATCAGAATTCATATTGTATTGTTGAAGAAAATACAATATTCTTGATAGCAAAATAGTCTGCTCACTATAATATATATATATAGAATCCACACAGAAACAAAACACGTGTGTAATATACAGACTGACGGCGATAAGTGAATGGATTAGATGGCCTACGTAAGCAGTGTGAAAGAGAGAGTTAATTAGTTAAATTAAAGTGAGTATGAGAATATAAAAAGTTGAAAATGAAAGGGCTGAGATCAATTCTAAGGATTTTGTACTATATAGTATCTCGACTCGACTAGTAATAATTTACTTAAATGCCATCACCTTTTTTCTGACTAAAAAATATGTAAAAAATTGTCTGGAAACAAACAAGCAAAATGTATTTTAATTATGTACTCCTATGCTCTGTTATAGAAATCGGCCGATTTTTGAAAAATCGCCGATAAATCGGCAAAAAATCGGTCGAAATTTTGGAACCGATTCGGCCGATTTTGCAAAAATCGCCGATAAATCGCCGATTTTTCAACCAAATCACCCGATAAATCGTAAATCGGTACCTCAACCGAATAGTTCCGATTTCCGAAATCTGCAACACTGCTCCTATGTTTTCTTTATCTGATAAATTTATAAATAAGTTTTGTGTATAATGAATTTTAAATTTTTTTAAAAAAAATATTGAACCTTTAACCTCTAGGGTAAAATTTAACTGTACCACGTGAGAAAATAGAGCAAAAATGGAATGGTGGGACCAGGATAGGAAATGCTACTTTTCACGTCGGTCAGGCATGCTTAATGTGCTCCAGAGTTTTAATTCCGCAGTAGCACTAGGTCTGTAATTCGAGTCGAGTCGGGCGAGTTCAAGCCGAGCTTTAAATCGAGTCGGGTTTTTTTAAACAAGTCGAGTCGGGTTGAGTTCGAGTTTTCGAGCCGGGTTTTATTCGAGCTCGGCACATACCCGGACCGGCTCGTTTATATAAACGAGCCTAAAATCGCTGCCGAGCTCGACTCGTTTACGAACTCGAGTCGAGCCGGGTTCAATTAAACGAGTCGAGCTCGGGTAGGCTCGCGAGCCACCGGACTCGAATTACAGCCTTAAAAAGAAGAGATGGGAAGGAAAGAGAAGAGAAAGGAAATAATTAAAGAAAATAAATCTATTGTGTGCTCCAGAGTTGAAGAGAAGCAAGATGTATAATAATCTTTCCTATGCTCCTGAGTTTGAAAGGAAGGAAAGAAAATTTTGTAATTTTACTACTTTAGCCTTTTGTCCCATGAAAGTGGTTCAATAACAGAACTCCATAACAACGGAACATGTCACTAGTACACTTTATCACCAAAGAGTCGATGAACAATCTATTCATTGCTTGTCATCTATTCAAATTCAAGTTCATACTTCTGAAAAGATGGTTTTTCAGGCTCCCTTTCTGCATAAACTCATGAACAAGTAACCAAACAATAGAAGCAAACAATTATAAGCAAGATGAAAGCTGTGTCATCATCATATAAGCACAGGAAACACTAATAGAGGAACAATACTACTACCATCAGACATAGACATTGTGTGACATGGGTTATGGAAAAGCAAACTGAATTGGTTACTGAAAAGGAAGAATAGAGGCTAGGAAAAAGGTGATAAAAGATAAAAAGAATTCACTGCACATTCGAGCCCTGATCAAAAAATTGACCGAGCCTTAATAAAAAATTCGACCTGAATCTGTATCCTATCTCAAATTGATGAAACTCATATCTTTATCTTTTATCCAAATCTTAGACCCTTTTAGCTGTGTGTCACGTGTCTGAAAGAACTGACCACTACGCCATAAGTGAGCATACACAACGCTTTTTACAAAGCGTTGCACAGAAAGCGTTTCGTTAGACAGAAATTTTGGTTCTTTTGCAAATGAGCTGAACTGGTGTTGCGTTAGATATAATTTAGTGTTGCATATTACCCACGATGTTTCATATCATGCAACACTAACTGCTGGTGTTGCATTAGATATTTTTTTATTTTAATAAATGATGACGTGGTAGAAGTGGGACCCACATGTGCTTACGTGGCATATGCTGACGTGGTAGTTGTGGGATCCACAATTGCTCACGTGGCAGAAGTAGGACTCACCTATGCTGACGTGGCATTTGCTGACGTGGCAGAAGCGTTGCATTAGATAACAGTAGTGTTGCATTTGCTGTTTGAAGTGTTGCATCAGATATTTATTTTATTTTATTAACTAGTCTTGTCCCAAATGATGAATCTATTTTTTTAAATTATTTTTTCGACGTTTCAATCGCACGGATGTCAAGATATAACGATTTTAGTGATGCGGTAATTTTTCAAAAAAATTCCTATATGTATTTGACTTGGTTTTATACCAGTCAAAGTGGACTTTCCTTTTAACTAGTCTTGTCCCGAATAATGAATCTATTTTTTTAAATTATTTTTTCGACGTTCGAATCGCACGGATGTCAAGATATAACGATTTTAATGATGCGGTAATTTTTCAAAAAAATTCCTATATGTATTTGGTTTGGTTTTATAACGGTCAAACCGGTCAAAGTGGAATTTCCTTTTAACTATACTTGTCCCGAATGATGAATCTATTTTTTTAATTATTTTTTCGACGTTCCAATTGCACGGATGTCAAGATATAACGATTTTAGTGATGTGGTAATTTTTTAAAAAATGTCCTATATTTATTTGGTTTGGTTTTATAACGGTCAAACCGATCAAAGTTGACCTTTCTTTTAACTAGTCTTGTCCCGAATGATGAATCTATTTTTTAAAATTATTTTTTCGACGTTCCAATCGCACGGATGTCAAGATATAACGATTTTAGTGATGCGGTAATTTTTCAAAAAAATTCCTATATGTATTTTGTTTGGTTTTAAAACGGTCAAACCGGTCAAAGTCGACCTTCCTTTTAACTAGTCTTGTGCCAAATGATGAATCTATTTTTTTAAATTATTTTTTCGACTCTCCTATATTTATTTGGTTTGGTTTTATAACGGTCAAACCGGTCAAAGTCGACCTTTCTTTTTAACTGGTCTTGTCCCAAATGATGAATCTATTTTTTAAATTATTTTTTTGACGTTACAATGTACAGATGTTAAGATATAACCATTTTAGTGATGTGATAATTTTTTCAAAAATCTCCTATATTTATTTGGTTTGGTTTTATAATGATCAAATCGGTCAAAGTCGACCTTCCTTTTAACTAGTCTTGTCCCGAATGATGAATATATTTTTTAAATTATTTTTTCGACGTTCCAATCGCACGGATGTCAAGATATAACGATTTTAGTGATTTTGTAATTTTTTAAAAAATTTCCTAGATTTATTTGGTTTGGTTTTATAACAGTCAAACCGGTCAAAATCGACCTTCCTTTTAACTAATCTTGTCCCGAATGTTGATCAAAGTTGATCATCGCATAAAATACAAATCAATTTAAATTTAAATATTTATTTAGTAAATTTAAAATACAAAATTCTTTAATAATAAAAATAAAAATACATAAATATATTGACAATATTAGATAATAGCATACATACCGGTGAAATATTTGAGTGGGAAATAATACCGCCCAATGAAATGTTTGAGGGGCAAATAATACCGCCCAAACAATTTTGACTCCTACTTTAACAAAATATCTCTCTTTTAGATCTAAAACCCTTTTCTCTCACTCTCTCCCTCTCTCTCTCTGGTAAAACTCTCCCTAACTCTCAATCTCTCTAACTTCTTCAAATTCGTGCGTAATTCGCTTCTTCAACTTTCCAATTGATTTGAGACTTCAGTCAAGACTCTGGTTTGAGTGTTCGGTCGAGGCTTTGTTCTTCAAATCAGGGGTTTTTAATATTATGTTCAATTGATTTTATTTTTTCACTTAAACATCAATTAATCAATCTCTCACTTTGATTTCAGGGCTTCTTCAGTTTGGTCTTTGCATTTCGGGGCTTGGGAGCTTTGGGTTCAGTGGATTTAGGCTCTTTTTTAGTTTGAGCTTTGAGTTTTGTATTTTAATTTTAGGTATCACTCCCAAACCTTTGAGCTTTGAGTTTTGTATTTCTTTAGTTCAGTTTGGGTTGTGTTACTAGGCATTCGAAAGCTAAAGCTAGTGTTTGGTTTTCTCAATTAAACCAAGAGTCTGGTTTCTTAGCTCTTTAAATAATGAGTCTGGCTCTTGTGGATTATTTTATCAATCTCTTCGCTTTACCGAAGCAATAAGTCTTCGCTTAAGCTGAACATTTATTGTTGGTATCTTTAAAATATTCTAGAAATTTCTGTATGAACTATGTAAGGGGTTTTTTCCTTAGTTAAATTAGGCTATTTTCTCTGAAGTGGATGGCTGTTGCATTTATATCCTTTCTAGTTTCCTGATTCGGAGTCTTTCTACATTTTTATTACATTTTGTTTTAAACTTTTTTTCATAGGCTGTTCTTTTGAGATTTATAGTATTACATATATCTAAAAGGCCCTAGTTTACCCTTTGTACAGTATGAACTACATCCTCTCTTATGATAAAATTACTACTAGTTTGTAGCACAAATGGTACTTATATTTCTTGATGATTGGATCTTTATTATGTACTCCTAGTTGTCACTCAATAATAGCCTTTTCTTCCATGTTTTAAACATTTACTCTATAGCACGGTGGCAGTACAAATGCTTTTACATCTTCTGAGCAAACCAACTTCTATTTTGATGTTAATGCTGACTGTTTCAAAGAGGCTTTGGACAGGTAGAAGCTTGTCCTTTCTCTTTTATTCTAATTATATCAACGAAGCTGTGCAACTATAATGTAGCCCTTTGCTTTACTTTAGATTTGCACAGTTCTTTATCAAGCCATTAATGTCAGCTAATGCCACCACTAGGGAGATAAAAGCAGTAGACTCTGGTTAGTATACCAGTTCTGCAGCTATTTAAGCTTCCATGTTTTCTACTTGTATTTCAATCTCTTCCCCCTTTCATTCTAATGACAGAGAACCAGAAAAATTTACTGTCTTATGCATGGAGAATGAATCAGGTATAAACTTTCATTTCTGATTATAACTGACATGGCCAAAGGGGTCCTTTTCATTGGTACTAGAATCTGTGTTTGGGTATACTAGTCTTGTTGGTAATTAACGTTTGATCTATTTGCTATTTTACTTGTCTTTAACATATATGCTATCTGCTAGAGGAGCCTAAAAATATAAAAAAATCTAGTCTATCACCTCCAATTCTCAAATTCTTTTGTCAAATTTGTAGCTTCAAATGGTTTGGTAAATGTACATTCTTTATTACCATATATTTGGGCACCTGTGGATTTTTTATATGCTCTGATACTCCTCATTTTCAATTTTTATGTTGGATTTATGTATGTGAAATATTTATAGTACTTACTATAAATATGTATGCACTTTCTTTATGATTCAGTAATTGATATAAGCGGATGATGTATTTATATATATTTTTCATTAATGAAATGGTCTAAGTGTTTCAGTTGTGCGTTTTTCATCAATTTCTCGCATATAAGCAATTTTCAATTACCGTGGGTGGTGTGCATTGATGTTAGGAGTCTGTCTGGGTCATATTTAAGGATCATTATATTAGCAAAGCCTGTGTAGACTTTTGAAGATAGAAAATCAAGGGAAGTCGAGCAGATATAAATTTATAATAACCAAGATGGAGAAGAAAAATGCACCTGACGTAGAATCTAGAGGAGAACTGAATAGCTGATGATTTTTGCAAACCATCTCGAAAAATATATTGTTTTCTTTACAGCGCATCTTTACTGTTTGCCATAGTGTACAACCTGTTTTTCCCTCTTTATTGTTGATAAGGTCATAATTTGTAATGTACTAACTACATTAATATGGTCCATGCAGAGGTAAACCCAATGGATGTGACACCTGAAGTGGACAATGCTACTGCAAGCACACAAGAGAATGCCATTTCCAGAGAAGATTATGTTGCTGTGCGTGGGAAGGAGGCAGATTCTGACATACATCACGCAACTGAATTGGAAGTCCTTGATCGTGTAAAAATGAAAAGTGCAAATAAGTGAGCATACGCAACCCCCAAATAAAGCTATTTGGTTGAATTAACCATTTCTTGTAGACCAAGAATGTAAACTGTTAAGCATAGCTTGGTTTAGTTAATGTTGGTAAGAATGTAAACTGTTAAGTACTTTTGTTGGCAGAATCCTTGTGGTTGGTTTTTGGACATTTAGTTGTCTTGGATTGGACAGGTTGGTATTATGTATGAACAAAGCAGCCATTTCAATTTTTTTTATAAAAAAGCGTTGCATTTGACTCGATTTGATGTTGCAGTAGCATAGTTTTAATGTTGCAATAAAAAAATGGTGTTGCATTTAAAAAAATGGTGTTGCTTAAAAAAAATTAGTGTTGCATTAGACTCAACTAGTGTTGCATTAGATAGTGGGCCACTGCTGACGTGGCATGTGGGCCCCACTGCTGACGTGGCATGTGGACCTACTATTGACGTGGCATGTGGGCCCATTACTGACGTGGCATGCAGGCCCCAATGCTAACGTGGCACCTTGGTGGGCCCCACTGCTGACGTGTTATGCCCCCATTTGTGACGTGGCACTTGTGGGCCCCACTAATGACGTGGCACCTTGCTGACGTGGCACCTTGCTTATATGTCAGCATGCTGACATGGCTGAAAAATCTTATGCAACCCCATGTAGTGTTGCGTTTGCATGCTTTTGGTGTTGCATAAGGCCTCTTATGCAATGTTTTTCGTAGTGTTGCAATAGCTTGGAAAAACGTTGCATTAGGGGTCTTACGCAACGCCAGTATTGGCAACGCCCCTCTGGTGTTGCGTAAGACCTTACGCAACGCTTTTCAGGCCTTACGCAACGCTATTTTGGGGTTGCGTATGTGCATTTATGGTTTAGTGGACACCTGTGCTTTAAACATGTACCAGTCCTGGTTCCTTGGTACCACACTTGCAGTTAGGCTCAAAGTTAGCTGTAAAATCAATCCAATGCAACAACAAACAATGGATATTGGAAGCACAGCTGATTTAGCAACATGATAACAGCAGCTGATTCAGAACTGTTTCACAACTTCCTCCTTATCGATCTCACTACAGAAGGAAGCCAGTATTCAGAACACGACCATTAAGTTCCCAGACCAAATTAGTTTCTTCAAACCAAATTAACCTAAGTCTAAAGATTAATAAAGTAAGCGGATAAATGACAGAATAAACACTGAAATTAACAAAATCAACCTGACAAACTAATTGACTGTAGCAAAAACTTACTTTAAATCAAATAATCTATAGAATAAGCAATCCATAAACTGCATAATTCAGAAAATTACCTGAACGTCTCAAAATCCTAAATTTATTAAGTACTTTACTAAAACCTACTCTGGAAGGAAAAAGAACAGAATTAAAAAATAGATCTTAATAAACTCAATTGTTCTTCATCATTTCTTCCAAGATCTTCTTTCGCATTTGAAGCGGGACACCAAATATTGCCCTTGCACTTTCTGGACATTTCACTAGGAATAAATAAGCTTCACAGAGTTTAGTTGCATCCAAGCCGATGATTTCCAACTCGTTGTATATTTCTTGTTCAGTGTAAACACGTTGTCGGGACCTTTCAAGTATGGTATTACTCTCTTTAAGTATGGTATGTCCTTCCCTAATAGCATTTGCGACATTTTCCAAAGATATCATAATTATCTTGTTTACGTCTTCTTCCTCCTCAGACTTCTTTTTCTTCCCTTTATTTAAGTCCTCTTCCTCTTCGTGCTTCCTTTTCTTACCCTTAGCTTCAGTTGCATTATTAGATGTTTCATGTGGAGATGGAGTAGCAGCCACAAACTGAACATCATTGTCACTGTCTAAACCTTCCAAATTCACAGTACTGTTCACTGTTACTAAATCATTTATTTCATCAACTGTCCAGTTCCCAGAACTTGTACTGGACCTTCGCTTATTTTTTTCCTTAGCTGTTGCAGCTCCAGCACCTGTTGCCCTGTCTTTTGCAAATAGCCCTTCTAGTTCATTGTAGTTTAAAATTGGTTTGGTTTTCCACTTAAGAGCATCAGGTTTCACCTAAAAATAATAATAATAAAAAGTTAAATAAAACTAGTACGAGATTAAAAAATCAAAATTTTTTTGCAATCAGTGGTACATATTACTTACAACTAGTAGTTGATCCCAAGCATCTTCAGTTGCTTCAAACAATTTAGTTTCTGAATTCCAAGAGAAGCGACTTAGGCCTATTCCGCAAAATAAATCATAACATTGGGAGAAGTGTTCTTTGAGAGTTTTCAAACGATTTTTTAAATGCTCTTTATTCAGATCCATGTTCAGTTTTTGTCGCATCTCAGCTACCATATGAACATAAGCTTGAGATGTGAAAGTTCCATCAATCGTGTGGCCTTCGTATTGTTGATTGAGCATGGACTGGATGAATAAAGTATCCATGTCAGGAATCCATTTCAACTGTTCTCTCTTCACTGCATCCCCTTCCTTTAATTTCTGGCCCATCTAATATATATGATAAATAAAGTTAAATAGTGACTCGAGTCTATTTGGAGATGCCGGAATGCAGGAACAAGTGACAAGGTTCCGGAAAAGATCAATAAAACATTGAGCAGTTGACAAGTTGGACACTCTCACAGGTTCTAAAAATAGAGTAAGAAATAACAAATTTTTATGAATATGTGAAAAATTCAGTAGACCATGGCTTCAAAAATAGGTGAGGTTAAGGGAGTCACCAGGCTACCAGCTCTTATCACTTGCTAATCTACAATTCAATGGTGGTAAGCTACTGCATTAGGATATTGCTAAGTTGACAAGCCATATTACATCCAACATTATGCCAAAATGCTGATCATAATAAACAGACCAGAAGTGACAATGCTAGTATAGATGTACAAAAAAGTGACAATGCTACTAACTTAGCGTCCATGAGACACATTTGACAATACAGATGCACAAACAAGTGATGAAGTACTAAAAAGAGCTCACTAGTCACCCGAACATAACAGGGGTTAATTTCCATATTAAAATTAGAAACTCAAATTAGCAATTATCCATTCCTCACAACAAATAACAATTTATACTGGAAACACAAATGTCATAAGAATATTTATATCCAAAGCAGGCCAACATAAACAAGTAACAAAATCTGAGATATTTTCTTGAAACAGCTGCTTTTAGCTAATGTTCCTAAATTTTATGTAAATTTTAAAACAACAGTGCAGGGAACAAAACCAAACTTAACAATTATAAATTTAATAACAATTGCTAACATGTCTCGGAAATAAACTTGTAGAAATTAAAGAGTCCAACTTTAGTTTAGTATCTAGGACTCTACACCTCAAACTAATCTCAATGAAATACTTGATCAAAACAAACAACTACTCTTCCATATCAGATTCGTTGTCTTGTTGATGCAACACGTAATTGGTCCACATAGCATTCGCTATCCTATTTCTTATTTCATCGGCAACAGCACCAGCTTCACTTGTGTCCCTTGGTGCAAAAAAGGGTACTTCAGGATTCTCTTTTTCTACCTCTTTTATCACTTCTTCTTCGGCCTCAAGATCGCGATCTAAAACTTGTAAAAAGTTGTGCAAGATATAACATGCAAGAAATATGTATGATTGTGTTTCACACGAATAAAATGGTTCAGTCGTACTTCTAATAATGGGAAACCTTTTTTTTAACACACCAAAAGCTCGTTCAATAGTATTCCTCAATGATGCATGACGGTGATTAAACAACTCTTTTGGATTCTGTGGTCCACGAGCTGAGTACTCTTTCAAATGGTAACGAACACCTCTAAATGGAGCAATTAGTCCGTATCGATGACGGAGACCCGCATCAACTAAATAATATTTACCTATATACAATGGAATTCATTTGTAATATTGTTAATAGTATTTTTATGTTCTCGTTCGCAGGGAAGGACTGAATGTAATATCAAGTTCAAGTTTCTTATCTCTCACAATTTAGAAGTGTAAAAGAATGTTTGGTTTGTTTATAAACTAAATTAAACTAATTATCAATCAAGAATAAAATATATGAGGAAAACAATCCAAGAACTGGGGTTCTTCACTTGGTTTCAATGCACATTCAATATCTATGTGACATCTACGATCTTACTCTGCTAAAAACAATTCTTCTAAGGTTATAATGTTCCCTTCCAAGATACAATATAATGTCTACAACTACACCTTAATTGTCACTTCCATGATACAATCAAAGTATAATCATAAACTATTATGCACCAAGAATTATAAGTCTCACAACTCTCCTATTAATCTTCCAATCAAATATTCGAGTTATGTCTGTTAAATCATGTACTAAAATCGCAACTCCTCTTCCAAGTTATTAAAATCCCTAAAATCCAATCAAAGGTTCATGACTCCCCTAATTGTGTTAAGCCCTCAATAACAGATCAGCAAAGCAAGAAAATCACAGATAATTAAACACACATGAATACCAAGGAATACTACCCAATCCTCAGATTAGAGGTTTAGTTACACATAATTAAGGAAGAAAACAAAACACATGGATTAATAGAAGAACTCATAATTATAAGAATATAGAAAAAAAACCTTTAATCTTCAATCTTTGAAGAAAATAATAGTTCTCCAGAAAAATCCCTAAAAGTTGCGTACAAAGTTGTATCTATAGAATAGTGTTTTTCTGATCTCTAAATTAATAACCTAGATGTGTTTATATAGATACTCCAAGTCTTGCCCAGCAAGAAATAACCTTCTATTACAATTAGAATTTAAAGAAGGTACCCAAAACTGCCCAGAATACAATTAGAATTAGAAAAAGGACAAAACAGTAAATTCTCAGCCTTCTTTTACAAGATCACGTGCGCGATTTCATTCAGCATATTCCTTGCACGTGATATCTATCCCAGGTTGTAGAAAATCTCTCAAGCTTCGCGTGGGCAGTAAGATCGCTGAAAACGAACTTCTAGAACTCCAGATATGGCCAAAACAGTTTAGACTGCGCAGCCTTCCCGGAAAATCCGAATTTTATTCAATTTAATCTCCAAAAACGATAGAAGCATTGATATTCTTGCAAACCTGCACAACTAAGCAAAACACATCAAAATTATAACAAACTTGAGTCCAAAACAATCAATTTAAGCCGATATAGAATGTTCCAAGTGGATATAAAATCCACTTATCAAATATATTAAATAAAAACAAAATTTACTATTATATTTATTTAAATAAATCAATACCTCTCGGAATAATTAATTTATCGTCTCTAGATAGTGCATCTTTAATTATCCTCGAATCTGATGCGGTGCCCTCCCAGCCACTCAAAAGATATGTAAACCTTAAATTAAAAGTACATGCAGCTAGTACATTTATTGTCGGATATCCCTTACGACCACGATATCTTGGAACATCTTTACTAGGCACTTTAACACGAACATGTGTTCCATCAATAGCGCCGACACAATCCTGAAATATATAGTGTTATTTAACATTAATACATTAATTAAGATTTAGATATATAATAGGTAATATATGAGTCACAATTACCTTGAAATAAGGAAAAAACCTTTTTTTCTTATGAATTTCTTTTGGTACTGTTTGTCCATTGGGTTGTTGAAGAAAATGATCCTCTATAGCTAATATAGCTTTCAGAACTCTGTGAAATGTTCTACTTGTGGTTGAGGAAGATCAGTGATATACCCAAGAAATAAAACGATTTCCCTCATCACCCCTATTTTATGTAAGAATCTTGCAACTTGCTCTTCGACCGACATCCGTTGGATTGGTCGTAGACCTCCATCACTTATTAATATGTTACATAATTTCAAAAAAGCTTCTTTATTCATTCGAATTGTATCACGACATTTAGCACGATTGGAAAGGTCATCCATCACTTCTTCCCACACTCTTTGTCTGTGTAGTCTAAGCTCCCTACTAGGCAGATTTACACATTTGATTTGCTGATTTTTACGGTGCATTATAAATACCAAAACGAGACAAAGCAGTTGAGTAGCAGCTAATTGTTGCATTTGTACCTAATGGCGAAGTTGACTTACCCTCTCAACTATAGAATTGTCCATCCTTACAAATAATAAACAATTATGTCATATTAATAACATACAAATTGATAGCTGATTATCACATGTTAAGAACAAAATTGACTAAAATAAACAAAAATTTTATTGAATCACACATATATCATGTACAATGTTTCACTACGCATATTCACATATCCTTATTGTATGTATGCATATATTGTAATTACACCAAAATAAAAATTTCTTAAAGCCAGATTCATGTTCTATACCCACATAAGTATGCACGAGAATATGATATCTCAAGTTTTGTATAAGAAAAATACCTGTTGATTTTTCCAGCAAGCAGAAGAAGTCGCAGCAGAGAGTTGTGAGATAGTTCAGAAACCCACGACCCTTGTATTAATTGATAGATAGATATGGGTATTTTTGGATAATTGAAAAAAGAGATATAGGATAACTTCCTTTCCATCCCAATCTTTCCAATTTTGGAGAGAAAGTTTTGGGGTCAAAATCTATCCGATTTTCTTTTCTCTTCTACTCGCTTCTCTTCTTCAAAAAACTCTGAAGCATGCCTATGAAAGAAAATTTCAAAAATTTCCACCCAAACCTCTTCTCTTCTCTCCCAATTTCAACTCGGGAGCACAGTAACTGCTTAAGTGGATATAGTAGCCTTGTAGGCGCCTTTTTCCTTGTTTTATACAAGCACAACATCAGTTATATATAAAGAATTCATAAATAAATTCTTATCTCCCTCCGTCATAATCAATTTTTATATTCTTTTTACATTTTTTGGCACGCATTTTAAGATTTATTTTAAAGATAGTTTCATAACTTATTTTTAAAATTCTTTTTTATATAAAATATATACATTATATTTTTATACAAAAAATGAAAATATTAAAAATAAGTTATAAAATTATCTTTAAAATGCACCTTACAATGCGTGTATTCTGAAAGGTCAACAATTCATTGGGACTGAGAGAGTAAATTTTAATTTTAACTTTTATCCATTTTGATTATAAAATTACCAATTTCCTTGGTTTTGATTTTGGTAGAAGTAATTGGGACCTTTTCAATTCAATTGGAACTTAATTAGTAATTTTGTTTTTTTTGCTAAATACTAGTATTTTTTTAACTAGTAATTAGTACTTACAAACAGATTTTTACCAAAATTTAACTCATTCAATTAAATCCATATTACACACTTAAACGCATTTTCACCTCAATTTTTCATCGATGACCTCAAAATTAAACCAAATTCAATATGTCAATCTCACTTCTCCCAAACATAGTTTAACCTCTAAATTTTTGTGTGTACGTATATGATTAAGTATGTACATAATCTCACTTCTGTATACAGTGTATGTGTTTTTGACCAATATACACAATGTATTCGATTAAATGTTGGGAAATTTCAAACGGTACCACTGTACAATTGGTTTTTCCATTTGGTACCATCCAACATTTTTGACTTCCAAGTGGTACCACTGTACTTTTGGCTTCATCCATTTTATACCATTCTGTCGAGCAAACGTTAATCAAACGTTAAATAATTCTTAATGGTACCACTATACATTTGGTTTTTCCATATGGTACCATTCAATATTTTTGACTTCTACGTGGTACCATTTTTCTCTCACTAAAATCAATTTTTTCTTGCACTACGCCATAAACGGCCTATAGCAACCCCCAAACTGTGTTACCATAGACCCCTGTTTTAAGTTACCATAGGCCAAAATAGGGCTATGGTAACACTTCAGCTGTGTTAGGTTCTCAGCAGTAACTACAGGTATCTAAGGTAACATCAAAAACCAACCTAAGGTAACACAGCAAATGTGGTTACCAAAAACTTCTATAGGAACACCTTAAACACTCTGTAGCAACATAGGTTGTGTGTTACCACAGATGATACAATTTTGCACAGGGGTCACATGTGGACCCACATGGGGGCCCACGTGTGGGGTCCACATGTAGGACCCACTTCTTGGTAGGGTCCACATGTGGGACCCACTTCTTGGTGGACCTAAATGTGGGACCCGCTTCTGGGTGGGGCCCACCTGTAAGACCTATTGTAACACACAGTATTACCTACTGCAACACCTGATATTACCGATTGCAACACCTGATATTACCTATTGTAACACACATTTTACCTATTGTAACACTATAAATGTAACAAAATAAAATTGCACAGCAGAATATTAAATTCCCATAAAACAAACCAATAACAATTGAAATCCAAAACAACTACATCAAATCCAAACCAACAACAATTCAAATCCACCAACAACTACATCAAATCCACCAGCAGTTTTATACATAAACTGAAACAGACAAGTACTAGAAGATAGTATATTCATTTTTAACAAAATGGTACTATCCAAAGCAATAGAAGTCTAAGAGCTAGGTCCAGCAATTTTGAGACACTTCGAGTCATGTCTTCCTATAAGCCAACCTCGACCATGAGATTTTTTTGCACCCGAAACTAGTTCCTCAAGACCATCAAGCCCTTCTGATGATTGGAGTTTCTTGTTAATTGTATCCTAGAAAATAAATCTAAGTCAATATCTGAAAATGAAAATGGACTGTAAAGATGAAATATGAACTGTAAAGATGAATTGTTACTTACAATTCTGAACTACATAAGGCTTTAAGTCAAGTGAAATTTATAAAACTAGCACAACTTGAATACGTGCTGCACTTACCTGTTCCTGAGAACTAATGCAGAAAGACATGTTATTCTCAATTTGGTCCCATATATTAAGCGCAAAGCGAAATTGGACTTCCTCGTGACCTCCAATACTGTCAAACCTGATCCATTGCAGCAATTAGTACAAAGGATAGACACTTGAAATAACAGGAAAAGCAAAACATGTGACCTAACGGGTAGATTACAATGTAAAGAATTTCAAAAGAAAAGCAAACAGGACCCTAGGCTAATTACTTTACTGTATTAGAAGTTGGTGGGTGTCTAATTGAAGTGTCAATGTTGAGTTGTTTTTAATTTATCGCGGGGTATGCCCCTAGACTTTGTAATAATGTTTGTTTCTTCGTTTAAATTTTTTTGTTAATTAGCAAAAAAAAAATACCATTAATTTGTTTGACTCTCTGTTCTAGTTCTTTTATGTACCAAGTTCACTTGGTCTACATTTATCTTGTAAGTTGTAACGGAATTACAATATCTATCACAGCTACACAATCTATTCAAAGATCGAAGAAACATGTTAACTAAAGAGGTAGGTGTAGGTTTAACAGTTATAATGTCAATCAATTAAAAGTAAGTGCTGATTTAGCCAACTTTAGAAACATATATACCTGCCCAGGAATTTGAACAAGTGAATCAGTCGGATTCAATGACTTATCAGCATTTCACCCAGCATTTTCACGAGCTGCCATGATCGATTCCTTGTTCAAACAAGATTAGCTAGATCAGATTTATCAAACAAGATCAGAGATAAACAAGATCAGAGATAAACAAGATCAGATTACTTAAGGATAATCAACTTAAGGATAGTCTGAGTTAATGATTCAGTGACTTATATTATATTCTAACAATCCTTTATCTTCAAAGATAAAATTTTTAAGGATATTGTTTATGTGATGTACTTGGACAGGTTTTCAGGTTCATTGTTAAAATAACTCTAGTGCTACTTGAATTAGGCTAGGTTTCTAATCTGCAGAATCAAAGCATAAATATACTTATACATTACAAAATAAAATTCTAAATTTAACTATTCAGTGTAATATATTTTTCTGAATTTGCATTTTGCATACTTCATGCTCAGGTGGTTTGTCAGCCAACATACGCGTTTGTGGAAAGTTGGAGTTCTCAAAAGTGGCCAGAAAATAAATTCATTATGAGGGAATACTCACTCTCAAATTCTTTGATAAGCCTGTCAAATTCATATGAGGGAGAGATTTCAGAATTGATGATGAAGAAGATGAAATTCGTACCTTAGCATAATACGAACTTCAACATTGGTGACATGCATTGTCACGAGATGCTGGCAGGAAAAACTTGGTATAATGATTCTTCTGAGTGATATTAACAACAAACTTTGGGTACCAGTTCTCATTCAGCAAATTGCAGGCCTGCAAAAACAATGTAGAAGAACCATTTTAAGAAAACTACAACACAAATCAACTAACTTAATACAAGTACACATACCTTGATTATTTGATTTAGTTCAATTTTCAGAACCTGATTAAAATGAGATTTGTAACACTGTCCCTAATCATTATAGTAAGAAACAAACTATTACTACTGAGCAAATGTTACACATAAACGAACAATAACAGTATTCAGTAGGAAATTTGAGCAAACTTAGAAGGGCCAGGGAAATAAAATGAACTGCAGATAAATCAAGTAAATTACTACATAGTACCAAGCACGAGCCAATAAACGTCCTATACAAAATCAAATAAAAAATCAAGATAATAGTATACATATAAATTGACAACTAAATACCTCTTTTCCTTCCTCAATCACTCACTCCACTTATCTCAGATTTACCTCGCAAAGTTGAACAAGATTCACAAACTCAAACCCTTCCACAATGCAAATTTACCATATTAATTTGACAAAAACTAAATTCTCCACTTGCAGAATCATACAAATAGAAACACTTCAAAAAACCAGAATAAGTTAAAGATGAATTACCTAAATAAGTTAAAGATGAAGCCATAATTGCCTGCAATTTCAAAAAAAAAAATAGAGAAGTGAGTCGAGTATCTAATTAATCATAAAGAAGAAGTGAGTATTCAATTACCAATTGGAGGTGTAGAGTTTGTAAATCGATTTGTAGAAAGAGTTCGTGGAGAGTTTTGAGAGAGAGAGAGAGAGAGAGAGAATGTCGAGAGAGAGAGAAGTGTTCTTGGGAAAAGTAGGGTCCGGAAATTTGGTTGAGAGGGAAAGTAGTGACTGAAAATTTTGTAAAGGGGGAAAACTTTCCGCCCAAAATTTTGTTCTGCATGTGCTGTCTATATGTGTGTTGTCTACTGGTATATTCTATTAATCTAATTTTTAATTTTAAAATTTTTTAAACTTTAGAAAAAATAAGATTATGATAGATACTTATACAAAATATATGTAAAAATAGTTTCAATTTAAAATATATTATTTGACAAATTTTAAAGTGAAAAAAAGATTAAATGTATTGCAATTTTATATATTTTTATAACATATTTAGGAATTATTTAAAAAATTACCACAACACTAAATCGTTAGATCTTAGCATTCGTACGTTTGGAATGTCGAAAAAATAATTTTATAAAAAATAATTATCATTGGGGTAAAGTTAAATAATTATTCAATCCTTAATTTTGAGTAAAGTTAAAATTTTATTTGAGTAAAGTTAAAATTTTATTTATTAATTGTCTATGCTAACACAATCTTATGCATTGCATTCTGTAACACCTTTTTTAGCTTCAACGATTTTGTTAAAATTAATTATTTTAAAATCAAATAATTATTAAATCATTAATTTTAATTTAAATAAAATTTTTGTTAATTAATACTCTATGGTAACACACCTCATGGTGTTAGCCCACTGTAACACCTTTTATAACTAAAGTAACATACTTTTGTACCTATGGTAACACCACAATCAAAAGGTTGCGATAGGTCAAAATTTTCATAGCTATGGTAACACCCATAATGGTAACACCCATGCCAAAAGGTTGCTATAGGTCATCTATGGTGTAGTGTTGGAATTTTCACAACTTATCTATATGCTTTGTCTGTAATAAGTCATTGACTCTCTAACCATCACTATTTCTGATAAGCAATCAAGTCATTCATTAGACTCGGATCCAAATGTCCAATCATAATAAACTTTGATCAATAGTTCAAAATATTAAATTAATATATAATATATAGAATCAACCCGTATGAACATATACATATATAATGTGTTCTCGGATCTATCCAGGAGCTTCCGGAACTTTGACCGATAAAAGCGTTGAAAGAAGCTAAATAATTTGAACTACATAGTTTATTATGATAAGACAATTGGATACGAGACTAATTAATGACTTGGATGCTGATCAGAAAAAGTGAGAGAATCAATGACTTATTACAGAGTAAAATGTATAGATAAATTGTGAAATTCAGAGAAAAATTTGACCTAAATGAGAGAAAAATGGTACCACGTAGAAGTCAAAAATATTGAATGGTACCATATGGAAAAACCAATTGTATAGTGGTATCATTAAGAATAATCTAACGTCTGACTAACGTTTGCTTGACAGAATGGTATAAAATGGATAAAGCCAAAAGTATAGTGGTACCACTTGGAAGTAAAAAATGTTGGATGGTACCAAATGGAAAAGCCAATTGTACAGTGGTACCATTTGGAATATCCCTTAAATGTTTATTAGAATTTCAGTTTTTGTGAAGATTGTAATTGAACTTTATTGAAAATTAATGTTGCTTTTTAGTTTGGGAAATTACCCCATATACTATCTTTTTGAAACTATTTTCAAAAATACTACCACTTTAAAAGTTATTTACAAAAATACTACTCCCTCTGTCCCATCCATTTCTTTACAATTTCCTTTTTGGGCCGTCCCACCATTTCTTTACATTACCCAAAATAGCAACTTTTAACAATAAAATACATTATTACATCCACTACTTTATTCCACTTTTTCAACACTTTACACTATTACACCCACTATTTCATTTATTTTAACAATAAATTCACTATTACACCCACTATTTCACTTATTTTAACAATATTACACCCACTATCCTTGGTCTCCGTGCCCAGCCGCCATGTAAACTATTGGCTGGGACGGAGGGAGTATCTTTTAAGTTTTATTTTCAAAAATACTACCTTTTTAAGTTTTATTTTCAAAAATACTATCTGCAACCTATGCAACCTTTTGTATATATGAGCGGTGCCTGCCGCAACTTTTAATTTTTGCTTGCAAAGGTTGCATATGAATTTCTGATTGCAAGTTCAAGTTTTCAGTTGTCATTTTCGACCTATTTTTTGAAATCTAATATATATATATAGAGTTGCACTCCATAAGAAACACTTTATATAACAAACAATAAAGAACACCTTAGATCTAATAGATCCATTGCCCATGGCGGGGCCATCCAATATAAAAAGTTCTTATTTTTTTACCCTCTATCCATCCATCATCTCAAAAAAAAAATATTAAAAAGTTACTGTTCATGACGATGACGACATCATGAACAGTAAATTTTTTTAATTTTTTAATTTTTTTTGCTGGCTTGATAGAGGGTAAAAAAATAACAATTTTTTGTATTGGGTGCCCCTGGCGGGGCCATTGGAACTACTAGATCTAAGGTGTTATTTATTGTTTGTTATATAAGAGTGTTCTGTATTAAGTAATGGCAAATATATATATATATATATATAGGGTTGGACTCCATAAAGAACACTTTAAATAAAGAACAACAAAGAACACCTCATATCTAATAGATCCATTGCCCCTGGCGGGGCCACCCAATACAAAAAGTTCTTATTTTTTTAGGCTCTATCCATCCAGCAAAAAAAAAAATGAAAATTTTACTGTTCATGATGACGTCACTGATGACGTCATCGATGAACAGTAAAATTTTCAAATTTTCAAATTTTTTTTTTTTGCTGGATGGATAGAGCCTAAAAAAATAAGAACTTTTTGTATTGGGTGCCCCTGGCGGGGCCAATGGATCTACTGGAATAAATGATTTTATAGTGTTCTTTATTGTTCTTTATATAAGAGTGTTCTTTATGGAGCAAAGGCCTATATATATATATATATATTAGTAAAGCTCTAGAGATAACATGCTTAAAAAGAGAACGAGAGAACAACTTAAAATATTGATTCTTAAAATTCAAAAAAATTATAAATATGTTTATATCATTAATACAATTCTAAAAAACACAATTATGAAATACATGTGTAAAAAACTATTTGTGGGATTCTAAAAGAGATTCTTCAAAATTTGTGAGATTCTAAAAGAGATTCTTAAAAATTTGTGAGATTCTAAAATAGATTAAAAAAACAAAATTTCCACAAATATTTTTTTCCACAAAAAATTATTCAAGTTTGAGAATCATAAAATGCATCTAAGAATATTTATAATTTTTTACAATTTTTAAATTAATTTTTTTGTGATGTTCTCTCGTTCTCTTTTTAAGCATGTTATCTTTAGAACCTTGGCCTATATATATAGGGTCTTGTTCTAATAGAAACTAACTTAAAATAGAAACTAGAAACTAAACCTAAATTAAATATTTCAAGCTAATCTAATGACCAAATTAGGGGTACCCCAATACAAAAAACGTTTAAAATTAATGGCTCTATTCAACAAAAAAAAAAGTTACTGTTCACGTGATGACGTGGCACGTGAACAGAAACTTTTTTTTATTTTTTGTTGAGTATTGAATACGATAAAAGAATACAGAGGGGGGGGCGGTGAATGGATTCTTGAACTTTTCTTTGGCTAGAGTCTATGTAGCAAATAAGTGTTTGTGTGTGCAGAGGTGAAGGTGCGGATAAAGAACAACACAAGACATAGTATCACTTTAATCTAATGTATTATTAGATAAAGGTTGCTACAATCTGTGAATACAAATGATAGTATTCTCAGCTTCATTTTTCTCAGAGAGATACAGCTTACAACGTATGAAAAACTTGACTCACAAAGTTACAAAGTTAATGACTAAGGAAGTGAGGCTGTATCCTTATAGAACATGGATACACCCTACTTACTACAAATAAGGTAGCTGAACAAATTACTTTCTAGTCTGTCTATCCTTTTTGAGTAAGTGTCCAAACGGTTACAGATTTGACTTTGCAAAGCCTGTTCATATCCACTTCTTTAGCCCCTTGTCTCTTCTATATCTCTCCAAGCTTCCTTGTAGGCTTTCCAAAGCACGTTACAGATTGTGGTCCATAAAGTGCATTGGCTTGTTGTAGGTTTCTGACTTGTACAATTTCTTCAGTACTTTATCTCCAAGAATGTATTCGAGAAGTGACTAAGTAGTTGATTCGAGAACTAGAATTGACTTGATCGATAACTCTGAGTTCTCGAACACTGTTATATTGACATATCGAATTACTTCTCGAATAGCTCTTTTCTTCAGGATTCCTTGAGTTGTCGAATAGAACACTTGACTTGTCGAATCCTTGAGATATCGAATAGCTTTCTGAGTCCTTGAGATATCGAATGGAACTTTGACTTGTTGACTCCTTGAGAACTCGAATACTGCTTTGACTTGTTGACTTCCTGAGTTCTTGAATAGAGTACATAGACATATCGAATCTCTGAGATATCGAATGAGATATCGAACAGTGTATTCAGAGATATCGAATAGTGTCTTGAGATATCGAATCCCTGACTTCTCGAATGCTGGACTTATCGAATAAACAAATATACTTCTCGAATTGGTACTTAGGCAAATTCTTCATTTCTTCAAATCCCAACTATGATTATTTGACAGTCTTTATCTTCTTGCTTGAGGCATGAACCTTGGAACTTCTTTCAAGCATTATTCTAGACTCTATAAGTATAGTTACACAATTAGGATTTGATGCCTACTACAAGTACAATACAAACAGAAACTCTACAACTAGAGGTTCCCTCAGTTAAGAGGTCATGTAGGTAATGCAAAGCATTACAAACAATTAGGCTTGTTATTAGATGTATACAGGCATGCCTCTGTAACTAACAATCTCCTCCAAATTGTGAGTGAGACCCTTAGTCACAATTTCATGTCTGATAACAAGCCTAACATACATAAATATAAAATTTAACAGTACAGGTATGTAGATTGATTGAGGAAAGTACATAGAAGTGTTCTTACAAGTTATGAGAAACTACTAGCCATATCCTTTTGGATTCATCTCTTGAGTTTTGGCTTGCAGATTCTCCTTTTTCATTTTCTCCTCAGCTTCTTTGGCTTTCTTCTTTGCATTTTCCTCCATGGCAAGAATAATGTCTTCCATTGCAGTGAGTTCTTCAATTAGAGGGGAGCCTGATAAATCCTTAAGTACTTCATTCAGCTGTTTCTCAGAATAGGAACTGATGTAGTCCATTCTAATCTTTACATTTCTACCACATTTCTTGTACTCAATGATGTAAGGATTAAACTTGACTCTACACAGACCCATAGCTCTCAATTCATCAGCCTTAGTTTCCATTGCAGCAAACTCCTCCTCCCTTTTCTTTAGTAGCTCCTCACTGTTCTTTCTCATTTCTGCCTGGTGATCTCTCTTCATTTTGACAAAGTCAATTAACTCCAGCTTCCATACTCTTTCCACTCTGTCTTCAGAATCCAACATTGCAATTATTCTTTCTATGTCATATAGCTTGCCCCAGTGCTGACACGTTCCTTGTCTGAATTTCTTCTGTCTTCCATCAGTATATTTTATTTCAAGAAAATCATCAACAATGGCAACATGATAGATTCTTTGAGCCTATATGAACTGCAGTTGGTCTTCATCATAGATTTCATCCAGAGGTGGTAGGTTCAATCCTGGAATTATTGTCAGTGCCTTTGATTTCGATATCTTCACCCTTCTTGCAGCATGCTTAATTTTACTCCTCCTTGTATGATTGCTAGGTAGAAACTTATGACCCTTGTTGGTAGACCATAGTAGTATTCCATTAGTAGTTTGCTTTCTAAAACATACACATGGTTTCTTGATTTGAATCCCCTTCACTTCTTGAGGTGCCAAAACAGTTGCATACGCCAGAGATGTAGATTTTGATGAATCATTACTAGTGACATCCACCATAGACATTGAGCCTTGTGTTGTGGTGGAAGTGTCATTAATAATGTTCATGGCTTGCTGTTTTCCACTCTTCTTTTCATATACCTTTCCTCCACCCTTGTCATCATCCTTCTTTCTGCTTTTATCATCCCTTTTCTTCTTGTCATCACTGCCCTTATATCTCCCTTGATCTCCACCCCTGCTTCCACTTTTATCATGATCATCCTTGTCTTGATTTGACTTTCCACCTTGAGCAATAGGCTTGATGTCTGATTGAGAGTTGATAAACTTCACCAGAATGTTAAGAGCCTCCTTTTTAGATTCAGATTTTCCACTCCTTGAATGTAGAACTCCAGCCAGAAACTTTATGGTGGGCATGTTGTTTGCTTTTAGATGTTGGCCAAATCTGAAAGCAACAATGTCTTGATCCTTTTCATATAGAATACAATGAGGCTGAGGAACTACTTGAGGTAGTTGAGATTTCATGCACTTGGTGAGAATCTCTTTGAGCATATCATTGTCTAGTGAGTTATTCCTTTCTATCTTCTTGATGATTGTTCCAAGTTCAGAGCTAGATAGAATTTGAAAGGCTTCAATGTGGATGTGAAAGAGGTTCTTGGCAGTGTGAACTAAGACTTCTATATCATTCGAAAGAATGATGGCATGGGGATTGGTTTGCACAATTTCTCTTCTCACTACAGTGACTAAAAACACATCTTGCACAAGAAGCTTGATGTAGTCAAAGTAATGGAAATTGGCTCTTTTCCTTAACTCTTGTAGATGCTTCAAAAAGGCTATGTCATGGTATAGTCTAGAGTTTGCAGTTTCTTGACATACCCTTTGAGTAAGCACATTTTTGAATTCTGAAGGTTCAGCTTGAAGGGATTGTTTAGCAATGTCAGGGATGTCAAATTCATATTCTAACTTCCCTTCAGTTTTAGATGGCTTGGCAACTTCATCTACAACCACTTTCTTCAGCTTGTCATCCTTGGATGTAGATTTCTCAGACTGAGATGACTTAGCAGTTCTTGGTTGGCCACCCTCATTGGTTGTAATGCCTTTGGTTTGAGATTTCTCCCCCTTAGTCTGAGGCTCCCCCTTAGATTTTGAGTTCCTTGTTATCCTCTTCTCCCCCTTAGGCTTGTTGTCAGGTACAGAGGCTGTAGTAGGAGCCTTTGGAGTTGAAGATTCTTCAAGTAGAGGGATACCCATGTGCTTCATCATGGCAGACAGCATAGATTGTTGATCCAGAAGAACATTAGCAGTGGTAGTGGCTTGAGTGTTCAATTGCTCAGTTAGATTTGTAACCTTGCCTGCCAGATGGGCATTGGATTCTTTTAGAGACACCACCTCCCTTTCAAGATTATCAACCTTGGTGAACAGTGCAGTGGCCTTGAAACCAGTTAAGGATTGATCTTGCAGTCTTTTCACTTCAGACTTGGTCATTTCATGCACAGGGACTTCAGTGACCGGCTTATCTCCATACTGATTTTTGAACAGTGTTCTGAGCATGGCATTGGCCTCTGTAGTCTGGTCAGATAGATTTTGAAATCTGTTTCCTAGGCCTGTGACTGTATCTGTGAGGAGGGCTAGACCATTATCCATCTTGGTGCAGGTGGTGTTGCAGTGTTTGAGATCTTTGACCACACTGTCTAGTTGAGGAAATTTAGCATCAAAGGCCCTCTTTACTTCTACTACTGAAGTGGCTGTCTTGTCACACACCCTGTTGACTTCAGTTTTGACTCCCTTTCCAAGATAGTGTGCAGCCTTGAGGAAACCCTTGTAGGAATCATTGACAGCTTCATACACTTCACCAGGAGACAGGGATTTTGCATTGGAGCCCAGTGAAGTGATGTATTCCTCTCTAAGATATTGAAGTGCTTCACTGAGAGTTACATCATACTTTCCTTGCAGCCAGGCATCTGCATTGCCATCTCTCTCAGCATCATCAATAATCTTGGCCTTCTGCATCTCCACATCATCCCTATGGCATAGTAGGATGGCCTCATAGTCTGGATTAGAGATGTTGGAGGTGACAAGGTTCTGAGCTATTTTTGTAAACTCAGGAATCTGATCCACAATTAAGCTTTGAAGTGCTTCAACCATCAATTTTTGTGGAACAGACCCTGATCCTGAAGCACTGTCATGTTGCACAGGCTTCAGCCATTGTGACATAAAGTCAGAGCTAGAGCTAGGTAAACTAGACTCCTCAGTTACAGATGCAACTTCAGTAACCGGTTGGATTGACTCTACTACTGATGTCTCCACAGAAGTGGGATGAGTTACACCAGCAGTTGACACAGGCACAGAGTCTCTAGTAAAAACTAGTGAAGCCTCTATGTTTGTGATGGTGTCATTAGGATATGCCCCAGCATGCATTCCCTCACCATCTAAATGTGGGTCCTGGGTGGTGAGCATAGTGTCATGCACTAAGTCACTTGAAATTATTGGCTCATCAAGAGAAAAGAATTCTTGATGATCAATGCCTTGCATCTCAGTTGCCTGAGTTGAAGGTTCCAAAGAAATTTCAGTGTTAGATTCTGGAAGAGGAGTGTCTTGTAGAGTAGATTTTGGCAACTCCCCCTGAGAGATAGAGGGAGTTTCAAGTATGATGTGCTCTCCACTCAGTGTAGTGCCAGACTTATCACTCCCATGTGCTGACTCAATACAAAAAGGTGCATTGGGGAGGATGCTTGATTCTATAGATGCACCCTGTTGAGAGGACACATCTAGTGAGCTGTTTGCCCCTGATTTTACAACTTCAGCCATTTGTGTGACTGAAGAGGTGGTCTTAGTTTTCTTCTTCTTCTTTGGCCTTAGTAAGGGTGACTCTGGTTCCTCACTTTCTAGACCTAGTTCAACAGCTAATGCTGCTTCAGATAAAATATTTAAGGGTGCAGACATTACTTCCTTTCTCTTCTTTTTACTAACATCGCCCTTTTGAGAGGATGATGCAGTTGGTTCAGTAATTGGTAAAGTGTTTGGTTGAGAGGGTTGGTTAGCTAGCCCTTAGTTAGCATTTTGTTCTACTTGCTTGGGCTTAGCTAACTCAGACTTAGAGGCAAATGTTGGCATGTTGTGGGGGTAAGTTCTAAACAAACTCTCCATATGGGGAGTTATGTTAAGTCTTACATCCACATCATTCCTAGTCTCCAAATTACCAAAAATGAGTTTGGTCATGGATTTAGGATAGCCTATTCTATTTTTATTCATCCCATCTAATTCAATCAATTTATCATCTAAGAAATTAAGGACAGATTGAATAAAACGAGGGAAGAAAATTTCATTACCTCTCTTGGCTGAATTCTTACCAAGTCTCCCATACAGCTCCTGTAGAATGATGAGACCAACGTCTATCTTCTTTCCATAAGCTAAGGCATAGCCTATTTGCTGTGCAGGAGTACTGATTTGATCATAGCTGGATTTTCTTGTAGTGAAGACTTGAAGAAGTGTAGCAAACACATAACTCCATTCCTTCCTCAAATGCTTCCTGTTCAAATGCCCAAGACTGATTCTGTCTGCATATTTGATGAAATCAAAGAAGTCTTCCAATTCAGCATTTGTAGCAAGTGGGTCATACACCTCTCCTTTGGTACCCATCCCAAGTGCCTCATTCATATCCTCTGTGGTGATAGTGAGATTTTTGTCTTGAATCTTGCAGTAGATGATGTACGAGGATATTGCAGAGTCAAGAGCCACCACCTCCACCGTAGCAGACTGCCAAAACTGTTCTAGAATGTCGAGATACAGAGTTGGGTTAACAGATAGAGCATTCTTGATGTACGATTCAGACATCCACTTCACAAAGCACTTGAAATTGCCGTGCTTCAACATCACTAGTTAGAGCAATGAAATTGGTGTTGAACTTTACTGTTTCCATTTGTGTGAGAGAGAGAAGAAATCAAAGGTAGAAGAAGAAATTTAACTTCTGCAGTTAGGGTTTCAGAGGTTTTGGGAGTTTGGATGCTTGAGAAATCGAATGAAATGAATCGAATAGATGTGAAGTTGTAAAAGTATGAAGTACTTGAGTTGTCGATTAGATGTATGTTCTGTATCGACAAGTCAGGCATTCGAGAAGTAGAAAACAACTATTCGAGAAGTCAAGAAAGGCTTATTCGATAACTCAAGCAGGTTGAAACTCACAGCTGGCAGTTATCTAACTTAGAAATAATTCTAAATTAAATAAAATGTGTTTTTATGAGTGAATTAAACTTTTAGACAAGAGTCCAAAATCGGTTAAAATTCAGTGAGAATTCAGCCTTTTCAAATGATTCGAGAACTCAACTATGATATTCGAGAACTCAGCCATTAGAGAACTCAGTTATCATATTCGAGAAGTCAAGAATACTTCTATTCGATAACTCTAAAAGACTCTATTCGAGAACTCGAGAGTGCTCTAATGAGACTAGTTAGAGATGTCGAATAGTGAACCATTCGAGAAGTCTGACTTATCGAAATATATTCATCATTCACAAAGAAAATTTAATTTTCACTATCTTTTAAAATTTACCAGCCATATTCATTGAAGAATATTCTAGTAAATTAAACAGTGATTTTCTCAAAATTTCACAGAAATTTCAAGTCAACAAAAATATGATTTTCCAACATATGCAACAGATTTGAAATATTTATAAATCATATTTCAGCCAACACTTACTCCAAAAATATTGAGAATTTAGATAAAGTAAGTGTTTACTGTTGCAACAATCTATATGATGTATTCACCTAGCCAGAATCTGAAGAATTCAGCATTCCAATCTCACTAACCAACCTTGTGAAAGTGGCTTCATCTAATGGCTTAGTGAATATATCAGCTAGTTGTTTATTTGTAGAAACATAATGCAACTCAATAGTTCTATTAGTTGCATGTTCCCTTATGAAATGATATCTGATGTCAATGTGCTTTGTCCTAGAATGATTGACAGGATTAGCAACTATAGAGATTGCACTTGTGTTGTCACACATGATTGGAATTCTTTCCAACACAAGTCCATAATCTCTAAGTTAATTTCTAATCCAAAGCACTTGAGCACAACAACTTCCAGCAGCTATGTATTCAGCCTCAGCTGTAGAAGTTGACACAGATTGTTGTTTCTTGCTATACCAAGAGACTAACCTTTGTCCAAGAAACTGGAAGCTACCTGAGGTGCTTTTCCTATCCACTCTGCATCCAGCATAATCAGCATCAGAATAACCAACCAGATTGAACCCTGTGTCCTTAGGATACCATAGTCCCAAGTTTGGAGTGCCCTTCAGATATCTAAAGATCCTTTTTATAGCAATCAAATGTGATTCTTTTGGATTTGATTGAAACCTTGCACACAAGCATGTAGCAAACATGATGTCTGGCCTACTTGCAGTGAGATAGAGTAGAGAACCAACCATGCCTCTGTAGACTGAGATATCTACCTTCTTGCCTTTAGCATCTTCATCCAATTTAGTGGCAGTGGCCATGGGTGTCTTTGCAGGTGAGCAATCTTCCAAGTCAAACTTCTTCAATAAATCCTTGATATACTTGGTTTGACTGATAAAGATACCATCCTTCCTTTGACTGACTTGCAACCCAAGAAAGAATGTCAACTCTCCCATCATACTCATCTCATATCTGCTCTGCATGAGTTTAGAAAATTTCTCACACAGCTTCTCATTTGTAGAACCAAAAATGATATCATCCACATAGATCTGAACTAAGATAAGATCATCACCATGCTTCTTGTAAAACAATGTCTTGTCCAGTGTGCCTCTAGTGAATTGATTCTCAAGAAGAAATTGTGATAAAGTATCATACCATGCCCTTGGAGCCTGCTTAAGTCCATACAGTGCCTTAAGCAGTCTGTAAACAAATTCTAGGAAGTGTGGATCCTCAAAACCAGGTGGTTGTTGCACATAAACTTCTTCTTCCAACTCTCCATTCAAAAATGCACTTTTGACATCCATTTGATATACTTTAAAGTTTGAATGAGCAGTAAATGCCAAGAATATTCTGATGGCTTCGAATCTAGCAACAGGAGCAAATGTCTCATCATAATCAATGCCTTCCTGTTGAGAGTATCCTTTTGCAACCAACCTTGCTTTGTTCCTTATAATTACACCATCTTCATCCATCTTATTCTTTAGAACCCATTTTGTTCCAACAATGGTTCTGTTCTTTGGTGCAGGCACAAGTTCCCATACTTTGTTCCTTTCAAATTGATTCAGCTCCTCTTGCATAGCAATAATCCAATCTGGATCCAACAGTGCATCATCAAGTTTCTTAGGCTCAACTTGTGATAGAAAACAGCCATAGAGGCACTCATTCTGAGTTGCTCTTCTAGTCCTTACTCCTGCATTAGGATCTCCAATGATTTGCTCTGCAGTGTGTGATCTATCCCATTTCCTTGAGTGCTCAGCCTGATTTCTCATTCTTGATGTTGCTTCATCATCCACATCTTGGTCATTCTCATTTCCTCCCCCTGTGAAGTTGCCACTACTCACAGGTGTGTCTTGGATGCTTGTTTCTTCACTATTGATTGGCACAAATTCTTCTCTTGTATCATCATTCACTTGAGTTTGTTGAACTCGAGTTTCAACTTCAGTTTCAGTCTCTTCATCAGAATCATCTAGATTATCAAACTTCAATGGATCTTTATCTTCATCATTGGCTTCTTCTAGTCCATGTAGTTTGCTGTCATCAAATGTCACATCTGTGCTTTCCATAACTTTCTTTTGACTGATGACATAAACCTTGTATGCAATTCTTTCCATAGTGTAGCCAAGAAAAATTCCTTCAAATGCTTTTGCATCAAATTTTCCAACATATTCAGAATTATCCTTCAATACAAAGCATTTGCTTCCAAAAGTATGAACATACTTTAGAGTGGGCTTCTTTCCAGTCATCAAATTATAAGGTGTCTTTCCAGTGTTTTTGTTGATGAGGGTTCTGTTCTGGATATAGCATGCAGTGCTCACAGCCTCAGCCCAAAAACATGTAGGCATTTTTGCATCAAGTAACATTGTTCTAGCAGCCTCAATTAGAGTTCTATTCTTCCTCTCAACAACTCCATTTTGTTGTGGAGTCCTTGGAGCTGAGAATTGCTGAGAAATACCATTCTCTTTACAGAATGCTTCAAGTATGGCATTTCTGAACTCTGTTCCATTATCACTTCTCAGTGCAATCACACTTGCATTGTTGGCCTTTGTTTCCTTGTCAACTTTCTTTATATGCTCAATGATTACTTGTGGAGCCTCATCTTTTGATGCCAGAAATTCCACCCATGTAAACCTTGTAAAATCATCAACCATCACCAAGGCATACTTCTTTCTTCCTAGTGACATAATATTGACAGGCCCAAACAAATCCATATGAATGAGTTGTAGGGGCTTGGTTATAGATGTCACTGTCTTTGTCTTGTGGCTTGATCTTTTCATCTTTCCTTTTTGACAAGCCTCACACACTCCTTCTTGACAGAATTCAAGTGTGGTCATGCCTCTCACTAACTCTCTTTTGACTAGAGAATTAATGGCTTTGAAGTTCAGGTGTGATAGTTTCTTGTGCCACAGCCAACAATTTTCATTTGATGCTTTTGAGTAAAAGCAACAAATTTTGTCCTTGTTTGCAGAATCCATATTAGCTACAAACAGGCTTCCGTTCCTTACTCCAGATAGAACAAAATCACCAGTCTTCTTGTGGGTGATCAAACATTCATCTTTGTCAAAATCCACCTTGAATCCCCTATCAGTAAACTGACCAACACTTAACAGATTATGCTTGAGCCCCTTGACTAGTGCTACATCTTCAATGATGACATTACCAACTTTCAACTTACCATATCCTAATGTGTTACCCATGCTGTCATCTTCAAAAGCAACCATTGGGCCAGCCTTTTCCTCATACTGTGATAGCAGGGCCATATCACCGGTCATATGATTGAGCATCCACTGTCCAAAATCCACATGACCTTCTTTTCACTTTCTTTGCCCTGCAAACACTAAGGTATTACTTTTCCTTTGGTACCCAAATAAGTTTGGGTCCATGTGACTTAGAAACAGTTTTATCATAAACAACATGCTTGTCAACTTTCTTGGCATTAGTCTTCTTGTCACTGTTAGAAGTCTTGGAACCTGAGGTTTTAGACTTAGGTGACAGAGATACCTTCCTAGCTTTAGGAGGACTCGAAGACTTTGACCTGGTGTAGTGTGTGTGAGAATTGTGACTGATACAACCATCAATGAATTACCTTCTCAGATTGAAACAACTAGTCATAACATTCATATTGCATGGCAAACAGTCAAATTTATCACAAAATGGTGCATCTCTATGTCTTAGAGGCACAGAACAATCATAGAAAGGTTTGGACACACTACCAACAGGTTTCTTGCATGCATGAGTTAAATGATTGGTACTGAAACAGTTCTAACAAGTTTTCCTAGGGGCATTAGGCATATAAGCATAGTTGTTATCCTTGTTAATCCCTAACTTGCCATTTCTGTTCTGTTTCTTCTTAGTCACTTTCTTTTCTGATTCACTCTTCCCAGCTGAAACAAACTTAACAAACTTCTTAGGTCTTGGCCTATCAACTACTGGCTCCTTGGCTTTTGACTTGACACTCTCACTCTTGGAAGATGCTTGGTGTTCATTTGATTGTGCCTCATCCTCATCATTCAACATTTGTTTGATGAGTAAGGCATCCTCATCAATTTCAAATGTTGGTTCCTTAAAAATTGGATTTTCAGTCTTTTTCAAAATGTGAGGCACTTCCTCATGAACAACTGTGTCATCTTCAATGACAGCATAGCCTTTTCTCTATTTAAGAGTGTCATAATCAAGTCCAATAGCAGCCTTGGGTTTTGCTTCAATTTTCTCACAGTAGGATTTCACTAGACCAGATGATTTCTTGAAAGTTTTTAGTTTGAATTCATTTTCAGCTAATTCATCCCTAAGAGCCTTTTCAACCTGACTAGCACACAAAACCTTATTCTGTAGATATTCAACTTCTTTCTTAAGGTTTTCTACTTGCATAGCAGTTAGCTCAAGTTCCTCATTCTTTTTGGTTAACATTTCATTTCTAGTAGACAGTTTAGCAATCTCTTCATTAGCAGCAGTCATACTAGTATGAATGTTAAACATTTCAACAGATAGTTGTTCAATCATGCATTTATACTCTGAAACAGACATGTCTATAGTAGTGAGAGATGGTACCTGAGGGTCTAATGGAGATGTGTCATTCTT
Source organism: Kitagawia praeruptora (assembly GCA_037693485.1). Lineage (NCBI taxonomy): Eukaryota > Viridiplantae > Streptophyta > Magnoliopsida > Apiales > Apiaceae > Kitagawia > Kitagawia praeruptora. The sequence goes on along the minus strand of CM075351.1, from coordinate 109,079,839 downwards.
GGAATTGGCCATCAAGGCATAATTGCATAATTCTTGCTCCTCTCCATCACTGTCAGAATCATCCCAACACTTCCCTTCAGTTATGTAGGCCTTACCTTGTGTCTGCTTTTTCAGAAGGGCCTCATACTTAGCTTCAAGCTTAAGATAATCTCTATCCTTCTTTTTAGGCTTCTTGCATTCACTAGCAAAATGCCCTAGGTCATTGCATCTATAGCACCTTACAGATGACCTATCCACATGGCTGGTTTTAAACTTATTCTTGTTTGGTTTCACAGGTGCCTTGCTTTTGTTGAATGAATGGTTTTGGGTTTTGGGTTTGAAGGGTTGATTCCTTTTGAATCTGATGTTTGGAAATTTTTTGGCCATGAAAGCATATGAAGTGTTTTCCATCCCATCTAGTTCTTCAAGAGTGTAAAACTCTTCTTCCTCCTTCTTCTCAACAGGTTCACTTACCTCAGGTTCAGTTTCTTCCTCTTCTACTACCTCCTCTATTCTTAACTGACTTGTAGATGCTTCTAGGTCTTGAATAGATTTGTTGACAATCAAGGTACATGATGTGTTTACCATTCTGCCTTGATTGGCTTGGATAGCCCTTTTCTGAAGCAACTCAAGCTCATGGGTTTTTAAAACTCCATAGAGCACATCATATGTAACTTTGTTCAAATCTCTTTCCCTTAGAGAAATGACCCTTTGCTCTAGATGGTTTGGTGAGGATAGCAGAAACTTCATGTTTAACTCCTTGGTACTGTAAACCTTGCCATTCATCTGCAACTCAGTAACTAGCTTGTGAAATCTCTCAAACATCTCAGTAATGCTTTTCTTGGGCTGTGCCATGAAAGCCTCATACTGTGTGACCAGTATCTGTTTCTTGTTTTCCTTAACCTCATCAGTTCCTTCACACAACACCTCAATGTGATCCCACATTTCTTTGGCAGATGTACATGATGCAATGTTTGCAAACATTGACATGTCCATGGAATCAATGATAAGCAACATGAGGTGGCTGTCAAGAGCAACCTTCTCCCTTTCTGATTCTATCCATTTTGATGGATCCTTGGACTCATAAGATCTTGGGATAGTTGTGGTTCCAACAGTCTTCTCTGGTATCTCTTGTTGTGGAACAAAAGGACCATTCTTAAGAATCTCAGGATACAAAGGATGAGAGGCTTTGATGAACAACATCATCTTTATCTTCCATAGGTTGTAATTCTCTTTGTCAAACTTAGGGACCTTCACCGTTCCTGTAGTCTTTGGTGTATTCGAACTCATGATCATTTTTCTGTTTTTGAATAAACAGCCCGCTCTGATACCACTTGTTGAGTATTGAATACGATAAAAGAATACAGAGGGGGGGGTGAATGGATTCTTGAACTTTTCTTTGGCTAGAGTCTATGTAGCAAATAAGTGTTTGTGTGTGCAGAGGTGAAGGTGCGGATAAAGAACAACACAAGACACAGTATCACTTTAATCTAATGTATTATTAGATAAAGGTTGCTACAATCTGTGAATACAAATGATATTATTCTCAGCTTTGTTTTTCTCAGAGAGATACAGCTTACAACGTATGAAAAACTTGACTCACAAAGTTACAAAGTTAATGACTAAGGAAGTGAGGCTGTATCCTTATAGAACATGGATACACCCTACTTACTACAAATAAGGTAGCTGAACAAATTACTTTCTAGTCTGTCTATCCTTTTTGAGTAAGTGTCCAAACGGTTACAGATTTGACTTTGCAAAGCCTGTTCAGATCCACTTCTTTAGCCCCTTGTCTCTTCTATATCTCTCCAAGCTTCCTTGTAGGCTTTCCAAAGCACGTTACAGATTGTGGTCCATAAAGTGCATTGGCTTGTTGCAGGTTTCTGACTTGTACAATTTCTTCAGTACTTTGTCTCCAAGAATGTATTCGAGAAGTGACTAAGTAGTTGATTCGAGAACTAGAATTGACTTGATCGATAACTCTGAGTTCTCGAACACTGTTATATTGACATATCGAATTACTTCTCGAATAGCTCTTTTCTTCAGGATTCCTTGAGTTGTCGAATAGAACATTTGACTTGTCAAATCCTTGAGATATCGAATAGCTTTCTGAGTCCTTGAGATATCGAATGGAACTTTGACTTGTTGACTCCTTGAGAACTCGAATACTGCTTTGACTTGTTGACTTCCTGAGTTCTCGAATAGAGTACATAGACATATCGAATCTCTGAGATATCGAATGAGATATCGAACATTGTATTCAGAGATATCGAATAGTGTCTTGAGATATCGAATCCCTGACTTCTCGAATGCTGGACTTATCGAATAGACAAATATACTTCTCGAATTGGTACTTAGGCAAATTCTTCATTTCTTCAAATCCCAACTGTGATTATTTGACAGTCTTTATCTTCTTGCTTGAGGCATGAACCTTGGAACTTCTTTCAAGCATTATTCTAGACTCTATAAGTACAGTTACACAACTAGGATTTGATGCCTACTACAAGTACAATACAAACAGAAACTCTACAACTAGAGGTTTCCTCAGTTAAGAGGTCATGTAGGTAATGCAAAGCATTACAAACAATTAGGATTGTTATTAGATGTATACAGGCATGCCTCTGTAAGTAACATTTTTTTTAATATTTTTTTTATATTTTTGTTGAATAGAGCCAAGAATTTTATAAGTTTTTTGTGAAGGTGCACCTAGCGGGGCCATTAAAATAAATGAAATATAATTTATTTAGTGTAGGTTTCTAGTTTTTATTCTAAGGTTGGTTTCTATTTGAACGCTAGCCTATATATATATACTAGATTTCAAAAAAGAGGTCGAAAATGACAATTGAAAACTGGAACTTGAACTTCCAGTTTTCAGTTTTCGGTTGCATATGAGGTTGCGTAGCAACCTCATATGCAACCTTATATGCTATATAGGGGAGCAGACGAATTTCTGATTGCAAGTTCCAGTTTTCAGTTGTCATTTTCGACCTCTTTTTTGGAATATATATATATATATATATATAGGCCAAAGTTCTAGAGAGAACATCCTTAAAAAGAGAACGAGAGAACACATCATCTAACCATTGAATCTAATAGATCTAATGGCCCCGCCAGGGGCACCCAATACAAAAAAGTCTTATAATTCTACCCTCTATCCATTCATAAAAAAAATTCAAAAAAAAATTTCAAAAAACCTGTTATGACGTCACAATGACATCATCATCATCATTATTATTATTTTTTTAAAATAATTAAATTTTTTTCTAATGAATGGATAGATGGTAGAATTATAAGACTTTTTTGTATTGGGTGCCCTTGACGGGGCCATTAGATCTAATAGATTCAATCGTTAAATGATGTGTTCTCTCGTTCTTTTTTTAAGGGTGTTCTCTCTAGAGCCTAACCCTATATATATATATATATATATATATAGGAACATGAACTTCCAGTTTTCAGTTTTCGGTTGCATTTAAGGTTGCATAGAGCACACGAATTTCGATTGCAAGTTCTATTGATTCTATTAAGATCAAATGGCCCCGCCAGGGGCACCCAATAGAAAAAGTTCTTAGTTGCAACATTTGCAAGTTTTGCAACCTCCAATTTTCAGTTGCAACATTTGCAACATTTGCAACCATTGCAACCTTTGCAACCATTGCAACCTTTGCAACCATTGCAACATTTGCAACTCACACGGTTGCGCCGCCAGAATTTATAAATGAGGTTGCAATGGTTGCACAGGTTGCAAACCGTATTTTTGAAAAAAGAATCTTAAAGAAAGGTATTTTTTATAAATAGTTTCAAAAGTGGTAGTATTTTAAAAAAAATAATTTGAAGGATGGGTATTTTTGAAAAACCCCCTTTTAGTTTCAGTTAGAATTTCAAAATGAGTAACATGTATCATAATTAATTTGGTTGGAGATCTTAATAGAACACTACTATATTGTCTAGTACTCGTAACTAGTGCTTAATTCCAAATTATTGTTTATATTTTTTTAAAAATATTTCTCGACGATCCAACCGTAAGGATGTCAAGATATATCTAATAAATGATATTCCTAAATTTTCAAAAAATAAAAAATTAATTTGGTTGGAGATCTTAATAGAACACTACTATATTGTCTAATACTCGTAACTAGTGCATCGTCCCAAATTATTGTTTCTATTTTTTTAAAAATATTTCTCAACGATCCAACCGTACGGATGTCAAGATATATCTAATTAAATGATATTCCTAAATTTTAAAAAATAAAAAATTAATTTGGTTGGAGAACCTAATATAATACTACTATATTGTCTAGTACTTGTAACTAGTGCTTCGTCCCAAATTATTGTTTCTATTTTTTAAGCATATTTCTCGACGATCCAACCGTACGGATGTTAAGATGTATCTAATTAAATGATATTCCCAAATTTTTAAAAAATAAAAAATTAATTTGGTTGGAGATCTTAATAGAACACTACTTTATTATCTAATACTCGTAACTAGTGCTTCATTCCAAATTATTGTTTCTATTTTTTTTAAAATATTTCTCGACGATCCAACCGTACAGATGCCAAGATATATCTAATTAAATGATATTCCCAAATTTTTAAAAAATAAAAAATTAATTTGTTTGGAGATCTTAATAAAACACTACTATTCTTGTTATATTTGGTTAAATAAATGAAAAATAGATAATTTTTTATTATATATTTTTTTTAATAATTTGTAAATTAAATAATTTCTAGCATCTTGTTTGTTTAATTTTTTATTATGTGTAAATATGTTTATATAATTAATAAGTAATTTTCAGATTTTTTTTAAAAAAAAGTAATTTTCAGAATTAAAAAAAAAATTCAATGACTGAACGAGCTACCCGGCTCGGCTCGTTTAACTGCTACCCGACTCAGCTCGTTAGGCTCGCGAGTAAACTCGACCCGACTCGTATAATAAACGAGCCGGGTTCGGCGGGGATTTTCGGCTCGTTTAATAAACGAGCCCGGCTCGACTCGTTTAAAAAATCCCGACTCGCGCGATTTAAAGTTCGGCTCGAACTCGCCCGGCTCGACTCGAATTACAGCCCTAGAATTAAGGTTCATATATTTCATTTTGTTTGAAATGATACAGATAGAGATATGTTTATAGAGTACTATCCAACATTTCAAGTTAATCTAGTGACCAAATTAGGAATACCCTAATACAAAAAATGTATAAAATTCTTGGATTCATTCGGCAAAAAGAAAAAAAATACTGTTTACTGCTGACGAGACACCTAGTTTGTAGTTTGTATTTAAGGATTGAGTTATATTTGAACAAAAACCTATGTTTTATATATGGTAAGATGAAGGAGAATTTATTATTATTTTTTTTTTTCCTAATGGAAGGAAAAAATTAAGCACGATTATATACGGTAAGATCTAAGATCCTTAGTCTGACATAATCAATGAAGGTTGCAAGCTAGACTTCCAGTCAAGTGATGAAAAACTGGACTATCATTTCCCTTTGGTATTTTTAGTGACCACAAAAAGTCTCGATTACGATGCTTATCCACGTTCGGATTTTGTGATGAGGCGTGCATGATTCGTATATGCATTGAAATATAATGACCAATCATGAAAAAATGGATCAATCACTTTCTAGTTTCTACTCCTTTTCTGGGGTTTCCGAGTGATGATGAGTACGTTAGCAGAATTTCAAATATCGAACTTAATATCAAGTTGGATCTTTCTTCTTTCTACTTTCAGATTTTTTAGCCTTTACAAAAGTTAGTTGAGATTTTGTTTGGTTTTACGAACCTGCTTTTAAATTGAATTTGGTTGAAAATGTATCCATAGCATTAATTATTTAAATACAACTTGTTTAATTAGTTCGAAACAACATGTAGATTACCAAGTTGGTGTAGATTTTCTAAAAAGTCAATCTCCGTCACACCCATGCTGGCATGCACACGCTCTCTTTCTCTACAGATAAGCCCTATTTTATATATTAAGGAGTACAAACGAGTGTATGATTGGAAACAGAATTTTGATTTAAGGGTGAACAAATTTTATTTTGAGGATTCATTCATGTTATTTTGAAATTTTTTAAAATTTTGTCATACAATTTTTACGATTTTGGATAGTTGGCAGGGATCGAGGCTCATTTTGGTCCCCCTAATTCCGTCCCTGTATGATTGGTTGTTAATTTTAAAATCCATGCAATTAGAAGATAGTTGAAACAAATAATAGGTCGTCACCAAGACACCAACCCACTGATAACCGCCCCCAAAGATTAAAGAAGATGAAAATGCAGCAGCAGCCATTCCTATTCATTCATGCATTTGGAATTTTGAAGAGAAGAGTACTGCATATATAATTAGTCCACTAGGCACTTGTGAAGGCAATGATCACAATGAAAAAGTGCATATCCATCATTAATCTGCATATTTGCTTCGTGACTGGACTTATGTATGCTTTAGAGCTTGATACGCTAGCTCACTATGTGACGACGACCCTACCATATATGCATATATAGGTTGGTGCTTGATTTCCAGATCTATATGATTGCATGCGCTATCTAATCCCAAATCACACATTCATCAAGCCTAATTGTAATGGTTATTTAATGTCAACTTGAAAACGCATGTCCAGCCCTTCTCAAAAACGTTTCACCGGAATGCAGTACGTATTTGCAATTTTCTTTTGTAAAGAAAGATAAAGCAAATTGCAAAGTGCCTGATATTTACCTTCTTTAATACTTTAATGGCAAAAATTTGAAACCATTTTCTTTTTGGAAAGGGAGGATGAAAGACATTTTTTTTTGAGAAAATAAATTCACACAATTGATAAAAAAAAATACTCCATATAATATTTCACAGGTCGGCAATTGAATTATTAAAAGTGATTAATCTTCGAAATTTTAAACCATGGTAATAAAAAATATTTTATTTTTCTTTGGATACTCGCGAAGAATTTCTACCCAAGTGATTTCAAGTGCTAAATTTCAATCACTTTATAATTTATCTTAAAAACATCAAGCCTTAATTAAGAAAAGTGGTTTGATTGAGGAATATCTCGTAAATAAATTACTATAAACAAATGCAAAAGAGATGGGGACGGAGTAAGCTTCCACGTGTCACCCCACACTTGTTTACAAGATCCATATGAAAATCGTAAAGGCAATACGAACAAATCTTGAAAGTCGAGCGAGTAAGATTTGCAGAATCCATGAGTATTCGCAAGAAAACAACTCAATTCTTGTTGTTTCTTTCCTGTTACATTGCCCTTAGTATTGCAGGTATGTACCAATATGTCATGTGTTATGTGTACATACATTCATGCATCGTTTGTCAATTTTGATTAGAAGCTACAAAATGTTGTTATATCTATCGATGCATGATTTCTTTTTTGATTTTTTAAAATTTTTATAGCGGTTCGGAATTTAATTTAAATATACGGTGCATTTACGGTTGCATGTACTTCAAATTTTTATAGAATTTTCCTTCCACTAAGCTAAAACGTTACGAGAATTCTAGTTCTAGTATACATAATGCTTGAACAGTCCTGAATGAGAATACTGAGATGTTGAGAATGATGAATGATAAATGAATTGTTGAAAAGTTGCTCCTGGCAAGTCTAGTTCACTACTTTCGGAGTTTCATGTATTGTGTCCAGCTAAGTTGATTGGCATTGCTGACGAATTTGTTAAACTATAAAAATAGAAAAAAGAAATGCTATTTTTCTTTGTTGATGAAGTAAATATCCTCTGTAAAAATTATGGCAGTGTGATTCCCTTAGGATGGTTCGATAATTTATGCAAATCTATTAGCCTTTCTCGAATGACAAAATGCTGAGGTATGCAAATCAATAAGCCTTTCTAGAATGCCTGCTACTTCGCAAAATGCTGAGGGGAGTGGCAAGAATTTTAAGAGTAGTAGTGCTTGGTGTACAAAAAATTTGCACAGAAACATTTACAGAATGAATTGGATTCCATTAATAAATATTTTTATTGGTTGATACTAATGTGAATGCAGAGGGCCCATAATGTTATAACCAATGAAATTAAGACACTTACCATTTTATGAAATTTTTTGTGAAACTTTATGTAACTCTAACATTTTCCGACTTTTAAATACAAACAGGGGATCTTACACTTAAACTGTCAATTAACATTACCTGTTGAAACTTGAAACTGGGAGGTAATATTCTAGCATTTGGAATATCTTCAATTATTTGGTAGGGTTGTTCTACTTCTCTCTATCTATTCTCTGTAATCGAGAACTTGGCTACACTTGACATTGATTCCCTCAAAGCTAAGTACTCCCTCCGGTCCATTATATAAGGCATTTGACTTTTCTGCACGTAACTTTATGTGCTTTAATGACATAGCTAAAATAATTATTTTTTAATTTTTCTTTTTTTGAATAAAAATATAATATTTTATTTTTTATTTAGAAAAAGAAATTTTAAAAAACAATAATTTTAACAATGTATTCAAAGCACCTAAAGTTACGTGCAGAAAAGTCAAATGCCTTATATAATGGACCGGAGGGAGTATCTTTTTCATTTCTTAATCTTAGCCTCAATCTTCCACTCAAATTCTATTGCAACTCAATTGCTCTGACCTATGCAAGGTCTGATTGTGTGCAAGTCTTGATGCTTTCAAAGGCATATCGAATTTCAATAAATCTGAAAGAATGACCGTGTCTAAATAATGTTCATCCTGTGGGATTCATTAAATCGTAAATCAGTCATCAGATCAGTTAAATAGAGTGAATAGATAACAAAACAAAATAATTTGTTGTTGTGATCTCAGTATCTTAGTCCCCATCACGTACAACACATCGAGCAAGCCGATATTATGAATGTTGATTAACTTTTCTCTTTCTGATTTATTGTTTTTTCTGGATTGTGGTCGAGGCAAGGTTCTCACATTTTGTTTATTGAAGCTAAAAGTTGCAGGGATATGGTTGGTGAAGCGGCCTCATCCAAGACTGGTCATTTCAGTTTGCTTGATTGTTTTGATTGGAGCACCGGATCTGTTGCATGCACCGTGAAGGAGGCGGTGAAGCTCTATTCTAATAGTATTAGAGACACTCATGTGAAGCTTGCCAGGCAAAAATCATTGAAGAGTGCTCTAGCTGATGCAGAATCACAAGGTTTGTCTGGCAAAGAGGCTGAAAAGCATGCGAAGAAAGAAGCAAACAAAGCTGCAAAAAGAGCAGATAGAAATGCTAACCGTGTTTTAGGGCCACTAGTTTCTAGTGGATGGGATTTTTTCGAAGTGATGTATTATGGAGGAACAATAACAGAGGGGTTCCTTAGGGCTGGTGGAACTTTGGTTGGTACATATGCTGGTGGTTTTCTTGCTCAACAAAGGTTCGGAAGGTTTGGTTATTTGTTAGCAAGTACATTCGGTAGTTGGATTGGAGGGAGGATTGGATTATTGGTTTATGATGTAGTAAATGGAGTGCATTACCTCCTCCTCCAGTCTATATAAAACAGAGCAACTTTATTTTCTCTTACTCCGGTGGACTGAAACATTGTGCACATATGATTTAGAAAACAATTTAGTCTATTTGTGTAACTAAATCGTTAGGTATAAAATTTGAGATATTCCTTCAGGCTCGATGGGAACAAACCTCTTGGTGTAAAATTTTAAAGCTTAAACGGTACTGAGCAGATCACAGAAACTCATGTAAGTTTGCGGTCTTAAAACCGAAACTGAGCGGTTGATACCGTCCATCAGATCAATGGATTCATCATTCATCAAATCCCATAATTACATTTACAATATAGACCAATTAAATCAACTCACCCAAATCTTACCCGTTGGATGGGGCTGAACAAAAATGGTTTTGACGGATCCGGATTCATTTTTTACCTCTATTCAAAGAGGGATTTTCCACCTAAAAATCCAGGTGTTATTTTTACAATCTTTATATCATTTATCTTTAAATCTTTGGTTGAATTATATCGCTTCCGCACTCTAGATCCTAACAAATTGACATCAGAGCCATTATATTTTTCAACTAAGATTTTTACTATGTCGACAAAATTCGATATTGAGAAATTTGACGGTAAAATTAGTTTCGCTATATGGCGCGTCCAAATGCAAGCCGTTTTAATCCAAAATGGTTTAAAGAAAATTTTGGATGGTAAATCAAAGAAGCCAGCCACTGTAACAGATGATCAGTGGGTTTAAATTGATGAGAAGGCGTTATCTGTGATTCAACTTTGTTTATCACGAGAAGTATTGCGTGAGGTCATCAAAGAGAAGTCCGCCGAAAGCATGTGGACTAAATTGGAGTCTCTCTACATGACCAAGAGCCTTGCAAACAAATTGTGGCTTAAGGAGCGTCTCTTCACACTCCGTATGTCAAAAGGTACTCCTATTTAAACTCACTTAAATGAGTTTAATTCAATTACTATTGATTTAGAAAACCTAGATATCACTATTGATGATGAAGATAACGCTGTTTTACTTATTGTCTCACTACCACCCTCATATAAACACTTCAAAGAAATTATGCTATATGGAAATCGTTTTAGCTTGTCTTTTGAAGATGTCAAGTCACATTTACTATCAAAAGAAAATTTTGATACCGAAATTCATTCTGAAAATTCGGGTGAAGGCTTCGTTATTAGAGGGAGAAATGCTGAAATTGGTAGTAACAGTAAGAATAGGCCCAAATCAAAATCTAGAGGTAGAAACTCTAAGTTTTGTCGTTATTGCAAGAAGAAAGGACACGAAGTCTCTGAATGCTTTAAATTAAAAAATAAGCAAGATAAAGAAGATAAGGGTAAAGTTAAACAACCCGATCACCATGCTGAAGCTAGTGTCGTTGAGTCTGGTTCTGATGGGGAGTTATTAATAGCGGTTGACGTAGAAAAAAGGTCTAGAAATGAGTGGATACTTGATTCTGGCTGTACATTTCACATGCCACCTAATAGAAATTGGTTTACTACCTATGAGCCAATTGATGGTGGTCTTGTTTTGATGGGTAACGATGCTCAATGCAAAGTTGTCGGTTTAGGTACAGTCCAAATTAAAACTCATGATGGTATTACTAGAACTTTGACCGGTCTCAGACACGTCCCCGACTTAAAGATGGATCTTATCTCCTTAGGCACCCTTGAATCACTAGGGTGTAAGTATTCAGCTGAAGGTGGAGTTCTAAAAGTGTCCAAAGGTGCTCTTGTATTACTAAAGGCAAATAGATCTGGTAGTTTGTATACGCTGCATGGTTCAACTATTTCAGGTTCTGCAGATGTTATCTCATCCACCGATGATACAAATTTGTGGCATATGCGTTTGGGCCACATGAGTGAAAAGGGAATGCAGGTCCTCAACAAGGAAGGAAAACTCGGAAGCCATTGTACCGGTAAGGTTGATTTTTGCGAAAACTGTATTTTTGGTAAGCATAAAAAGGTTAGTTTTTCAAAAGGCGTTCATAGAACTAAAGGTACATTGGATTATATCCATTCGGATCTTTGGGGTCCTTCACGAGTTCTTTCTAAAGGAAGATGTCATTATATGCTGACCATTATTGATGATTTCTCAAGAAAGCTCTGGGTTTATTTTTTAAAACACAAAAATGATGCATTTTCAACTTTCAAGGATTGGAAAACATTGATTGAAAACCAGACTAGTAGGAAGGTGAAAAGATTGAGAACTGACAATGGTCTTGAATTCTGTTCTACTGAATTTAATGTTTTCTGCAAAAAGGAAGGTATTGCCAGACACCACACCATTCCAGGGACCCCGCAACAAAATGGAGTTGCAGAACGTATGAATAGAACTATATTGGAGGAAGTTCGTTGTTTACTCTCTCATTCTAGCTTGGGGAAAGAGTTTTGGGCAGAAGCGGCATCCACGGCATGTTATTTGATAAACCGCTCCCCAAACAGTTCACTTGACGGCAATATTCCGGAAGAAGTTTGGTCAGGTAAACCTGTTGATTATTCTAACCTTAGAATATTTGGTTGTCCTATTTATTCCCATGTGAACGAGGGAAAATTGGAACCTCGTGCGAAAAAATGCATTTTCTTGGGTTATGGTATAGGGGGTCAAAGGTTATCGGTTGTATGACCCTGAGTCTAAAAAGATTTTTCGTAGTCGAAATGTTACATTTAATGAAAATATTATGCTATCTTCTGGAAAAGATGTTGTTGCTTCCCCTATAGGTACAAATGATATAGACAGTACCTTAGAGAAGGTGGAGTTCGAAGTCAAAACTTCAGATGGAGAGGAAAATGTCCCAACTTCCTCCACTCCACAAAATTTCAAAGATCAAATTATTGTCGCTGACAACGTCAACCACAAAGGCGAGGTTTACCACAACCATGGTCTATGGCTCAAAATCTTCCTGAACAGAGACCAAAAAGGACGACTCAAAGATACATTGACCAAAGTGCCAACATTGCTTTTGCTTTAGCTATTGCGCAAGAGATTGATGATTCTAATGAGCCCAGAAGTTACTCTAAGGCTATCTCTAGTACCGACTCAGCAAGATGGGTTACAGCTATGCAAGAAGAGATTAAGAGTCTTCATAAAAATGATACTTGGGATCTGGTGAAGTTACCTGAGGGTAAGAGAGCCATCAGTTGTAAGTGGATCTTTAAGAAGAAAGAAGGCATCCCTGGCATTGAAAGTGCAAGACACAAAGCAAGGTTTGTTGTCAGAGGATTTGATCAACATGAAGGCATTGACTTCAATGAGGTATTCTCTCCTGTTGTCCGACATACCTCTATTCGTACATTACTTGCTCTAGTTGCGTTGCATGATTTGGAGTTGGAACAGTTAGATTTGAAAACTGCATTTCTTCATGGAAATCTCGAAGAAGAAATTTATATTCATCAACCTGAGGGGTTTATAGTTCCGGGAAAAGACTGTGTATGCCGGTTGAAGAAGTCTCTTTATGGTCTGAAGCAGTCTCCTAGACAATGGTATAAAAGGTTTGATTCCTTCATGATTGAACACGGCTACTCTAGAAGTAGTTATGATAATTGTGTTTATTTTTAGAAGACATCAGATGGCTCTTTCATGTACTTGTTGCTTTATGTCGATGACATGTTAATTGCTGCTCGAGATAAATCTCTCGTTAACAAGCTAAAAGCCCAGTTGAGTAGTGAATTTGATATGAAGGACTTAGGTCCCGCCAAGAAGATTCTTGGAATGGAGATTAGTAGAGATCGTCAGGCAGGTAAGCTTCTGTTGTCACAAAAGAATTATGTTTTGAAGATGATCGACAGGTTCAACATGAAAGATTGTAAACCTGTTAATACTCCACTTGCTGCTCATTTCAAATTATCATCTGAACAGTGTCCACAATCCGAAGAAGGTAAAAAGCGCATGTCACACGTTCCTTATTCTAATGTCGTTGGAAGTTTAATGTATGCCATGGTGTGTACCCGGCCTGATTTGGCCTATGCTGTTAGTATGGTTAGCAGATTCATGCACAATCCAGGAAAACAATATTGGGAAGCAGTGAAATGGATTCTTCATTATTTGAAGGGTTCATCTGATATTGGTTTGATATTTGATAGACACAGAGCTGATCCCGGAGGCGTAGTTAGATATGTTGATGCTGACTATGATGGTGACTTAGATCGGAGAAGATCTCTTTCTGCTTATATATTTACCTTGTGTGGTTCTGCAATCAGTTGGTATTCTTTATTACAAGCCATTGCGGCATTGTCAACCACTGAAGCAGAATACATTGCTGATACTGAAGGTATGAAAGAGGCTATATGGCTCCGAGGCTTGGTAAACGAACTTGGTATACAACAAGATATTCTGGTGGTATTCAGTGATAGTCAGAGTGTTGTCCATTTAACCAAGAACAGCAAATATCATTCCAAGACCAAGCATATTGATATAATGCACCACTTTATCCGAGATATTGTTGCTGTAGGAAATCTTACTGTCGAGAAGGTTCATACAGCCAATAATCCTGCAGACATGTTAACCAAGCCACTTCCATCAGCTAAATTTGATCATTGTCTTAACTTAGCTAGTATCATCCACACCTAATCAAGGTGTTCATGGCCAGAACAGCATTTTCTGCTAAATGGTGAGTCAAGGTGGAGATTTGTTGGACGGTGTTCACCATTCATTGTGCAGCCATATTTGAGTCATAAAAGGCTGCATTGAAATCCAAGTCTTAGAAGGCTGCATGGTCTTAATTTGTAGGCTAGTAAAAGAGGTAAGGCATGACATAAGGTGATCCTAGATGTAGCCTATAAATAAGGCCGGATATGTGTAGTTTCAACAAACCACATCAACACAAACAACACACCACAAACTCTCTCTTATATTTCCTCTCATCCATCCTTTCTTTCTTTATTTCGGGTATAATTATTTAACCCGTAGAGAGTTGTTAACTTGGGCTATTCTCTGTCAGCCTTAGAAGGAAATATTCTTGTACTCCCATTTTATTATAGTGGATATTTTTGGCTCTCTCGCCGGTGATTTTTTACCTCTATTCAAAGAGGGTTTTTCCACCTAAAAATCCAGGTATTATTTTTACAGTCTTTATACCATTTCTCTTTAAATCGTTGGTTGAATTATATTGCTTCCGCACTCTAGATCCTAACATAATCCATAATATTGTTTATGAAAACCTAGATTGTGGCATGTATTTTCGTCTTCAAAAAATTTGTTTCAAGTTTCGCCCCTTCAAAAAAAAATTCTGGTTCCGTCCCTGATTATAATTAGTTTTTACTATGTAGAAACGTCACACCTGTAATTCATGTAGGCTTTGATACATAATGTATTGGCGTTTTATTGATGTACTTTCTGCAATTATAATTGAGAACATCGTGCTATTGGATTTATGGCGACTGGGTGGGAAGAAAATATGGGTTCAGACTCAGTCTTCATTCCATGGGGTTTAGATATTCCTTGTTGATGATCTACCCGAGCTGCTCAGTTCAGAAAACTGGTTCCATTCTATTCACTAATTTTAGCATTTCCAACTACAGCAAGTTGGGCCTGTTTGAATGTTAATTTATCAAATGCTACAACAAGTTGGGCCTGTCTCAATGTCAGCATTTCTGAAAGTTTATACAAGTAAGACTTTGTTAATTATTAAAAAGAAAGAAGAAAAAGTAAGACTTTGCTAATTAAATTACCTCATCTGGGCCTTAAGGTTTCCTTCTTTCTCAAAACATGTTGTCCCATTTTTTTCACATCCAGCCCAACTTCTTTGGTTTATTGACTGTTTTTACAGAATTACCTAACATATTTACTACTTTGATAGATTTATTTGTAATTTTTCTACCTGCAAAATACTTTTTGCAAATAAACTAAATCGCAACATAAATTAACAATCCTTTTTTTCCTTGAAGGATAATTACAAGGGCGTAATTGGGCTTTTTTGAAAAATAAATTGATAAAAGTAGATTTTTGCACATTTATTTTGTTAAGAATAGCTATTTGCAAAAATACTATCTTATTTGCAAAAATACTTTCTTATTTGCAAAAATACTATCTTTGCATATGTGGTTGCATACGCAACTTTTTTTTACATTTTTTTTTAAGGTGGGGTGATTTTGGTGGATTTGGATTGCAAGGCCTCGTTAGGGGCCATATTCAACTGAATGCAACAGAAAAACGAAAGTTGCAACTTCCAGTTTTCAGTTTTCATTTTCGACCGGTTTTTTGAAATCTATATATATATATATATTTCAAAAAACTAGTTGAAGTGACAACTGAAAAATGAAAATTTCTGATACAACTGAATGCAACCACATGCAACTGAATGCAACCTCATATGCAACTAAATACAACCTCATATGCAACTAAATGCAACTGAAAAACGAAAGTGGATTTTTTTTCCAATTTCCAGTTGTATATAAGGGCGGCGCAGCCGCATATGAAAATTCAAATTTCAATTGCGTAAAAGGTTAGTTGCATGTGAGCATATGGAACTGAATGCAACTAAAAACTGTAAGTTGCAACTTCCATTTTTCAGTTTTCATTTTTGACCAATTTTTTGAAATATATCTATACTCTTTATTAAAAACAGAAATCCCCTTTAAATGGTATACCATGTATACCGCGGTATGCACGGTATGCCAATTAATTAATTAATTATTTAATTAATTAATAATAACTTATTTTACTATTCGATCTTACTTTAAAAACTGTTTTTAAGTGTATAGAAGGCCAATAAGAATACTAAAATACGGTATGCCAATTAATTAATTAATTAATGTATACCGCGGTATGCCACTAAATATTAATTAATTTAATTAATTAAAATTATAATATTAAATATTAATTTAATTTAAACTAAAAATTGAAATAAAAGTCGAGAATATAGGATTTAGGGCTTCATTAATTAATATTTAAAATATATCTATAATAGATTAATAATAAATACAATTAATAATAATATAACTATTCTTATATTATCAGAGATAAGTTATATGAATTTAATTAATTAAAATAATAAAATTAAATATTAATTTAATTTATTATTGAAATTATATACTAGGAGTCTATTAACTAACAATCGAAACAAAAGTCGAGAATATATTATTATATACAACTTGGTGATTCAAGATTTTATTCATTTAAAAAAAGTTAAAATTAAACATTAATTTAATTTATTATTGAAATTATATACTATGAGTCTATTAACTAACAATCGAAATAAAAGTCGAGAATATATTATTATATACAACTTGGTGATTCAAGATTTTATTCATTTTAAAAAGTTAAAAATTTGGAATTTAAGATAATTTATCACAATCCGTGCTTCGCACGGGTTATCGGCTAGTATATATATATATATATATATATATATATATATATATATATATATATATATATATATATATATATATATATATATCAAAAAACTGGTCGAAAATGACAACTGAAAAATGGAACTTTCTTATGCAACTGAATGCAACCACATGCCACTGAATGCAACTTTCATTTTTCAGTTGCATTCAGTTGAAGCGGGGCCTTGCAACCCAAATCCACCAAAATCACCCCACCTTAAAAAAAAAAATTGCATGTGGTTGCATTCAGTTGCATATGGCCTCTAGCGGAGTCTTGCAACCCAAATCCACTAAAATCACCCCCAGCTTAAAAAAAAGGTCGATAAACAGTAATCTGCCACGTGGCAGGTTACTGTTCATCTATTTTTTTAAAAAAGGTTTTTTTTTAAAAAATAATTAAAATTGGGTTGAAAGAAAAAAATATTATTTTTGCAATTAAGATAATGAATCTATACTCTATATTAATGTGCAAAACCATGTTTTAATTGTACATAATAGTACCAAAGTACCAAAAGTACCAAATTTGGTTATCACTTAACTCGGGGTTCGATCCCTTCCAACTACATAATTATACAAGATTTATTATTTAATTTAATTTCACCCCATGTTCGATTACCAAAAGTACCAAATTTGATTATCACTTAACTCGGGGTTCGATCCCTTCCAACTACATAATTATACAAGATTTATTATTTAATTTAATTTCACCCCATGTTCGATTTCCTATAAGAGATTCGATTAAGGGGTTTGACAGTTATCACTTAACTCGGGGTTCGATTCTTTCCAACTACATAATTATACAAGATTTATTATTTAATTTATTCTTTAATTTCATCTCGTGTTCGATTTCCTATAAGGGGTTCAATTCCTGACATAATCATAAAGATTTATTTACTTTAATTTTTTTTAACTTTATCTCAGATTCGATTCTTTATAACTACATAATTAAATAGTGTATTAATATTAATTTTTTAATCTCGACTCGTGTTCAATCTATGCCCGTGCTTCGCACGGGTTATCAGCTAGTATGCAATGAATTTAAGGAGATGGTATTTTTGTAAAAAAAAACTTTAAATCTAGTATTTTTTTATAAATTCTGTAATTATAGTTATATTTTTTTTTATTGATTTGAGTTGTTCAATTAGAGTTTTGGCTTGATAATGGTTGATATTGGTTGCAACTGAAGTCGCATTGACGAAAAATTTCCATATCTAGTATCTAAAATCTGATTTTTCTACTTTATAAACACTGTTAATTGATTGTGGCAGCCACAAAAAACATTTTTCGACGTTGTAACTTATGAGTCCGAGCACCTTGTGTGTCTATTAATTAGCTGTGAGTTCTCTGATATAGGAAATAAAAGACACAAAATATTTGGGACCCGAACAAATTTGTGTGACCAGGATATCAAAAAGGGCTAGAACTGCAGCCGCAAAAGTCATATCACCATTTGGAATAACACTATTATGATTAAAGGGATATCGATTTAATTTTAAAGATTGCAATTAAAAGATCAAGTCAAATGAATTTATTAGGAACCACAAGCTTATCTAGAAATGGTGAGGCCAATATAATGTATCACTACTGATGGCACACAAAGAAGCAAATAATTAGATTCATGGTTGTATATGCATCACATAGATACTTGACTCCTTTCGTTCAACAATTTCCAAGATTTCCCTTTGAAATATTCGGTTGTTTTTCTGATATTTTGAGAGCATGGAGTCTAAAAATAATTTAAGAGTAGTAAACCGTATCAATAGTCCAAAATAGTCCAAAATGCAACTAAAAATTACAAGATTTGAGAACGGTAGTATGTACGTAGTCTTATCCCTACTTCAGAAAATACATAAATTTGAGGAGAGTAGTATATACGTAGTCACACCCCTGCTTAAGAAAGTAGAGAGATTGTCTCCAGAAAATGACCATTTACATGTCAGATACGAGAGTACCCATGAGTCATGACCTCTCGGTTAAGAAACAAGGACATTGGTGCGGGGTGCAAGTATGTAGTACGGGGATACATGAATTCAACATATTTTAAAAAAAAGGGATACGGGTGTGGGGGGCACGTCATCTATAACTACAAATTTTCATGTATAATTCATGTTACGCATATAGAAAATAATTGTCGCGGAACCAAGAATTGTATATAAACTGAACAAAATGCATAATTTGTTCATCCAAAACACAAAAATATAAGTAAAATCTCTACATTTATATTAAGGGTCCCGGTCCCTGGCAAACGCATGCCAGGGACGAGGTATTTAACATACGGCTTTTAAGTCGTTGGATCGTTGATCCAACGGCTCTGATTTTAAAAAAAAATTCGCATCGTACTGCATAAACTTTCTACGGTACGGGTAAATTACCAAAATGTCCCCACTGTTCACGTACCGCAGAAACTTTCTGCGGTACGGTGAACAGTAGATTTTTTATGTGAAAATAGGGGGGCATTTTGGTAATTACTCCGTACCGCAGAAAATTTATGCGATACGGTGTTGTTTTTTTTTTAAATCAGAGCCGTTGGATCAACATCCAACGGCTTAAAAGCCGTATGTTAAATAACTCGTCCCTGGCATGCGTTTGCCAGGGACCGAGAGCCTTATATTAAAATGAACATGATAATCAAAATTTTTGTATATGATTGATACTTAATTTTGTGAAAATAGTTAATTAATATAAATTTTGACAACAATTAGTAAAAATAAAATTTGAAAGTAAGATTGTGGAAGAATCCACGTGTTTAATACGGGACACGCGTGTTCAAAAATTTGACACGGGAATACGGTAGATTACCCAAGTCTCCGTGCTTCTTAGCCTCTCGGTCATTAATTGACACCTTAATCATTGAACGACACGGCAACTCTTCTTGTGATGTAGAAATAATATCTATATAGAAAGTGGTATGGAAATATTAATCATCTACTCCCTCCGTCCCTTTTGATTCTTAACACTTTCTATTTTGGGATGTCCCAATAGATTGTTAACATTTCCTAAAATAGTAAGTTTTAACACTATTACACCCACTACTTCAATTATTTAAACAATACTTTACACTATTACATCCACTACTTAACTTATTTTAACTATAAAATCACTATTACATCCACTACTTAACTTATTTTAACAATAAAATCACTATTACACCCACTACTTCATTTATTTTAACAATATTACACCCACTATCTTGGTTTCCGTGCAAAAAGCAAACGTTAACATCCCAGGGACGGAGGGAGTATGAAGAACTAACAACGGAAGGCAGATTTCCGACGTATATATTCCTGATCACTTGCCTGTAACGACACGATTTTGAATGAATTAAAACTTGTTTAAAGTACAAAGTTTAATTGACCATAATGTACTAATTATATAAGAGTTAAGTTCTATGGAGACCAACATTTTTAGCGGAGACCGGAGACCAATATCAATCAAAACATTGCAAAAATTTATTTATTGAAAATAATGTTCTATGAAAATCAATATATCATCAATTTCATTGAAAATCTTGAAGATCATATATGTTTTACATGCAAATTTCATTAAAAATCTTGAAAATCATGTATGTTCTGCAAACAAAATATTGCAGAACGTATTGTTCTCCAAAACATGTTCTGTTTGCAATTCATATATGATTTTTAAGATTTTGAATAAAATAAAAATGTTAATTGAACATTCTTTATAAATATATATGTTTTGCAATGTTTTGAGTGCATAATGTATATGGTCTCCACGGGCTCCACTCAAATGGTGTCTCCATAGAACTTAGCTCCTTATACTAATTATAAAGCCAAATAGTCTCTCTTAATCTCTGATAATAGGATTCCAATAAAGTTTTCAAGATTGCAGCGACAAGTTAAGAACAATGAAGTGATATGGCATTCAATGTGTCTAAACCACTTGATTTAAAGAGAACAAATCTATCGATATCGAGTCCTCGCATCCCTCCAACAGGGCCAACTATTGGAGATAAGAGAGGCCTATATTGAAATATATTAGTCTTTGTAAAAGTAGGGTTTCAACATGTGCATAGATCATTTTAACCCCTTAAAATGTCCTGGGATGTCAACATCTACTTAAATTTGTACTCTTGATAGTGGGACTAAAAGTTAACTAAATTATAACCATAAGAAGCAAAAGCAATATGGTCTCAGTTGCATAATAGACTTTAAACCTTCACTGTCTGGAATAAATACCTAGTAAAATTCCTTTTTCCTAGTGTATTACTAAATCGTAATATATAATGCTTTGACTGATGTTCTTGTTATAATCGGAATCGTGAAATAGTTGTTGTCGCTTCAATTCTTGTTCCCAAAATAGTAGATCCAAATCGGAATAGTGACTTTTAGGGTTTTATGATCACTGCAAATATTTAGACAAAAAGAAAGAAATGCAGAGTGATTTAAAATACTAAAATTTGTGCCCTTGGACTTCAGTAATGCAGGATCAAATATAGTCAATATAACCAAAAGGCTCACACGAGGAAGTATCCAAAGGGCAGTGCACAAGGATTCAAGTGATATTGTCATAACTCATACGCACTTACAAAAAGATTGATGATTTGTTCTGCACCATCAAAAAAGGAACTTAAAGATGGAATAAATACATAATGAAGATATAAAGAACTAGCACCAATGCACTAGTAAATCTAGCTAGAGAATGTTGCTAGAGAGATCAGACTATTCTAATCTGATAAATGAACTTTTATTACACAGAATGTCAACACTATGTCACTATCAATTAAACACAACTTCAAGGGTGGCCATTCAACCAATGTAATAGACACCCTTTTCAACGTTAACAATAACAAGTAAAATAAATAACTACCCGGCCAGGAAAGCAAGCATAAAATATATAGCAGCAGAATCTAGCTAGCTTGCTACCTAGCCAGTGACTGTGGCATCTCTACAAGGTCTCAGGTAGAAACCTTGTAGAGGGTGTCAAGTGTTAACACAAAAATCACATTAACAAAAAAAAATAAAAATTAAGTGTGTTGAATATAACGTAAGAGTGTTTGTGTTGTGTAAATTGTGTATGAATGATAACTCAAACTGATCAATCTCTTTTGTTTCTCTGTTTGCGGTTTTCTCGGAAGTGAAGAAAGTGGGTGAACATGTCCCACGTTCGTACGAACCACCGGATTCGACCGTTGTGATATATGGGCTAAGCCAATGTGGCTTCGGTCAAAGCCTCTTCTAACCATCGTCCCTTCTTTAGGGATTGAGCCTTCGGCCCATTCTGCTAATGAAATGGGCCTCCAACATGTCCCTAGTTTTCGTTCAGATGGTATCCTCAGGACGAAGGCTAAAGCCCAATGGTCCATCTTCAGAATTATCGTTTAAAACCCTTTCTTCGGATAAGGACGACAGCGTATGATGATAGGACGTCACATGGGGAGGCGTGTCTTTTTAATGTTGATTGTTGTCTTTTTCTCGAGATCCGCGCCTCCATCTACACCATTGATTTCGAAACGGTTCTTGTCCAAACGTCATATCTCTCTACTTAAACCCCAAAACCTCTTCATTTTCAATTTTTACGCCTACAGTACCATCCAAATCTCAGAGTAAAACCTTTCAACCAATAATCATCCAAGCGACCATCGACGATCTAGGGGTCGTAATCTTCTTTCGAGAAGTTCCCAGTCCTCCAATCTCGCTCGAGGCTCACCTTCAAGAGGTCTATCCCCAAGAACTTCATCTTCTCAACGATCTTCAAAACAAGAAGTTGAACTGATCCTTCAGAGTCTACTGAGGAAAGATCAGTAACTAGCAGCAGTATGGAATCTACTGATTTTACTAATCAAGGGCGAGCTATTGAAGGCAGAGAGAGTTCTTCTATAAGAGATACCACTAACTTAGGGGGAGAGTCTAGCAGAGGTATTCTACCACCTGTTAGAAAATGGACAAAGGATCATACTGAAGATTTGATTATTGGTGATCCGAATAGTGGTGCTCGAACTAGAAGATCAATTCAAAATGAATGCTTGTATATTTGTTTTCTCTCAAAAAATGAGCCTAAAAAGGTTGAAGAAGCCTTACAGGATCCTGAATGGGTAATTGCAATGCAGGAAGAGATAAATGAGTTTGAGAGAAACAAAGTCTGGAAACTGGTACCAAGACCTAAAGATAGATCAATTGTTGGTGCAAAATGGGTTTTCAGAAACAAGCTAGATGAATCTGGTATGATTGTAAGGAACAAAGCAAGACTGGTGGCCAAGGGTTACTCTCTGGAAGAAGGAATTGACTATGATGAAACCTTTGCACCTGTAGCAAGATTGGAAGCAATCAGAATGTTTCTTGCATTTGCAGCTTATTCAAAGTTCAAAGTATACCAGATGGATGTAAAGAGTGCTTTTCTAAATGGCAAGCTTGATGAGGAAGTATATGTGGAGCAACCACCTAGATTTGTTGATCCAAAATTTCCAAATCATGTGTACAAACTTGACAAGGCACTCTATGGACTAAAGCAGGCACCAAGAGCATGGTATGAGACTTTGTCTAAATTTCTTCTTGAAAATGGCTTCACAAGAGGTACAATTGACAAAAATCTATTCTTTAGAAAGATAAAAGGTGAATTGATTTTAGTTCAAGTTTATGTTGATGATATCATATTTGGTTCTACTAATTAAAAGTTTTGTGCTAAGTTTAGTAAGCTTATGCAGTCTAAGTATCATATGAGCATGATGGGTGAACTAAATTATTTCTTAGGCTTGCAGGTCAAACAGACTGAGACTGGTATTTTCATTAATCAGTCAAAGTATATCAAAGATCTTTTAAGAAGGTTTGACTTTCAAGACTGTGCAGTTGCAAAAATACCCATGGCAACAGCCACTAAACTAGACTCTGATTATAAAGGAAAAAGTGTGGATAATACTAGTTATAGAGGTATGATAGGCTCATTGTTATATTTCACTACAAGTAGAACAGATATAATGTTTTCTACCTATGTATGTGCTAGATTCCAAAGTGATCCTAAGGAATCTCATTTAATTGCTGTGAAGAGAATTTTTAGATATCTCAAAGGAACTCCAAATCTTGGTTTGTGGTATCCTAGAGAATCTGATTTCTCCCTAATTAGCTATTCAGACTCTGATTATGCAGGGTGTAAAATAGACATGAAAAGCACTACAGGTACATGTCAATTCTTGGGAAATAGATTGATTTCTTGGGCAAGCAAGAAGCAACAATCTGTCTCAACATCAACTGCAGAAGCTGAGTACATAGCAGCAGGCAGTTGTTGTGCACAGCTCCTTTGGATAAGAAATCAGTTGATGGATTATGGTATGACACTTAGTAATATTCCTATGTTTTGTGATAATACTAGTGCTATCAAAATTGCAGAAAATCCAGTTCAACATTCAAGGACTAAACACATTGATGTCAGGTATCATTTTATTAGAGAACATATTGAGAATGGTACTGTGGAACTTCATTTTGTTCCTACTGACAAACAGCTTGCAGATATTCTAACTAAACCACTTGATGAGGCTACATTCAGTAGGTTAGTAAGTGAGTTAGGAATGTTAAGTTTCTAGATATTTAACATCTGCAAAAGTAGCAAGATATGTTGTTTTCAGCTTATAGACTTGATATTCTTGTCAGGATCTATATTTGATTGTTAAATGCTTAAGCTGTAACATTGTACTTTGATAAATTTCAGTATGATAGACTTATTTTTATCAAGATCAGGATTGCTATCAGTATACTGACGTCATCAAGATTTTATAGTCAGTATCAGGATTGTGAAATTTGTGTGTCTTATTCAAATCCTGAAGTACATGTTATGTAGTGATATAATTCTGAGTTCTGATAAGTCTATGCCAGTAAGCTTTAATACATTCATACTGATAGTTTATATTGTTTTTCAGATCAGTCAATAAACAACAATAGGCAAGTAGATAATAAGAAATTGTATTTTCATTAATTGAAAGTATTACATACATGGAAATGAAATACAAACATCTTTTTGTCTAACTTCTACTAATCCTACTCTTGTTTAAAGTTGTTGCTGTTTTTAGTCTTCAAAGATCTACTTCAGGACAAGGAGCATCTCAAGAGTCACTTTGATGATCTACTCCTGGATTCCTTGTCTGGACGACTTGAATGAGAGCAGCAGGCTCAACTCCATTCTTGTTGAGGAGAATGAATAGCATCTCCATCAAGATCAACCTCAGACTTGTATTAGAAAAATATATTCATAATTTAATAATATTCCCGTAACGAAAAGTCTTCGTATTTTTTTTAATATGTTAACATAACAGAAAGACATTCCTATGCGGAAGCTGTAAATAAATACATGAATATCAATAATATACAGAAAATATAAGATGTATTTTCATCTTTTAAAAATATAACATCTTATGCAGAAAATATAAGATGTATCTTTTAAAATTCCATAAATATTAGAAAGTTTAAAGAATATAAAAATTGGAATTTACTCTCTTTATATAATGAAGTTAGAATTTTCGTTCCAAATAATAGCGGCTCGAAACGTATTTAAAGGGAAGACGGTTCACTAGAATAGATTGTATTAGCTATTATAATTTGATACTGATGTCATATTTTTTAATGTTCGATTTTATGAATAAAAACTATTATATAAGTCTTTATAATATATGTTAAAGTTAGGATTTCGGTTTTAACGAAAAAATGGCTCAATCATAATAATCGTGTTTAAAAAGGAATCGATTCATTAAAGAAGATTATTTAATTATTAAAATTTAATATTAATATTATAATATAGAGTTGGGTTCAGTGGAGACCATGTATTTTGTGGAGTCTTGAAGTCCACTTTTGTTCTGCATACATTCATCAGCGTTTTATATTGTATTTAATAATTTTCTACGATCAACACCAAGATTAGTTAGGATTTTTTCAACAATATCGTCAAAATCCATCACAGATATACATTATATTGCCCGCAATGACAAAATATTGAATTTGCAGAACAAATTTTATACTACAGAACCAAGTGTTCAATAAAAAAATTCTAAAAATTAATTCAAGAGATGTTTAGTCGTGTTTCGAAGCAGTTTACGATCATGTTCAGGAGGAAAACGTTTTTACATTGGTAAAACATTGTTAAATGTGGATGAATATATACAGAACAAAGGTGGACTCTAGGACTCCAGAAAAAACATGGTCTCCACTGAACTTTGTTCTTATAATATAATGTAAATGTATTAATTTTTTTTAAAAATATTGTAATGTCGCTGCGAAGCGCGGCTTTATCGACTAGTTACTATTAGTAGACTATTAAAACAAATCAATATTTGAGCATGGTCATGCATTTTCATAATCTCACTCAATCAAGAGGCCAATAATATCTCTCCTAATAATAGGAGGGTTAAATCCTTTATCTATCATTCATATTTCTCATATGACTCATAATATACCCGATGTACACTTTTATCATCACCCGGTCAAAGGTAACTTTTAATGTAGTCAAAGTATATTAATCCTCGTATAGAAATATAATGATCTCAAGTCTAAGGATCATTACACCATTATCACTGTGAGTCTTTCTAATGACATTATCAACATGTAGAATCTCACCATGGGTTAATCCAGTGCCATGTACAAAATTACATGCACCTATGTTCGTGACTTTAGTATCACTATAACTATGACCAATGAGATGTGGTCATCCATCAACAAACATACTAATCTTTATGCATTATAATTATCCCATATTAATAATGCTCGATTAGGGATATTTAGGAATATCAACACTATTCATATAATCTCATTTTTAAGTCACATACTTAAAGATATAGAATACATGTTCTATATTCCAAGGACATTTATTACTCTAATATATTCCAAGGACATTTATTACTCTAACAATTATATCGTAGTAAATTAAGACATAATAAATTAAGGTAGAATAATCAGTAGAACATAATCATTAAATAACAAAATAGTCTTTCCTAGAAGCACAACTACATTGTATCTAGGGCACTAACACTATCAATAAAAATATGTTTAAAAATAATATTATTGTGACTAAATCACCTTATATGTGTTACTGAGTGTCTGTGTAATTTAATTGCATTTTTTGTGATTAAATCTATTTAAAACATGTATATATATTTTTGGAATTTTATTAAATCACTAGAGTTATTAAAAGTCATGAAATCTTTTGTAATATTACCTTTATATATTAATTAGTTTTTAAAATTATTGGAAGAATTTTTTTTGTATTTAAGGCGGTTTTTAAAATAATTTTATAAGTTATATTGCATTTAAAAGATCAAAACACTGCTAGTTCAGTACTCGATTTGGGGGGATCAGAACACAACTCGATTTGAGGTAAGAACATAACTCGATTGGGTGGAAAAACTACTCGATTTCAACTCCTCAACTCGATTAGCTCATCTTCTCAACTCTTTACCTGCATTTTTCGTTACGAGTGAACACATGCATTTTAGTTTACCAGTGAACGCAGGTACTTTATGCCTCCGCTGTCTATTTCCACTTAATGACTTTCTCATTTTAAAAGTTATCACTGATTTAAGTGAATATTTTTTTTAATATAGCTTATAAACTAATATGTAGTATCCATTCTTAGATAAATCTCGGTTGAAATATTTGCATATCTTTGATTAAAACTGAAATCATGTATTCGATATTTCACGTCGTGTCTTCATACCTAGTTTTGTGCTCCTAATTTGAAATTGCGAGCTGTTATTGACATTGTTAATATTTTCTTGTAGATTTCTCTCATGATGGGTCATGATGGGTCTGTGTCAAGTACACTATGTGTTTTTGTTTTTCGAAAAAGAGATGGAGGTCGCATGCGTAATATGTTTCTAATCTATAAACACAGCCATGCAAATTTGATTTCTACACAAGCAAATTTACAGTGGTGGACGTGTATTTGTTTGAATTGTAAGAAATATTGAAAATTGATTCTTTTGTTTCATTGGTGGATTATTTAATTGTGTATTTGTTTTATTTTTGTTACATTGGTAGATTGTAAATGTGATGTTTGTTGGCATGAGATAATTGAAATTGTTTTATACTATATTGTGGTATTTGTTGGGTTTGAGGTAAAGATGATTGAAATTGCAATTTTGAAATTATTATTTTTTTTTTAAAAAAAATAAAGTTATGCGTCGGTTCTTTAAAAGCCCGACGCCTATAATCAGATTTTCAGCGTCGGTTGTTTAAATGACCAACGCCTAAAGTAGACTTTTAGCGTCGGTTGTTTAAATGACCGACGCTTAAAGCAGAATTTCAGCGTCGGTTGTTTAAATGACCGACGCCTAAAGCAGACTTTTAGCGACGTTCATTAAAATGTCCGACGCCTATAGTAGACTTTTATCGTCGAGCATTTAATTCACCGACGGCATTTTAACTAACGTTATAGGCCTATACCTATAGCGTCCCCTACATATACTACATCAAAGAACCGACGCCTTAGACCTATTTGACCGATGCTATAGGCCTTTTTTGTATTAGTGTAAACATGATAGTAATTACAATATGAACGTAATTTTATGATAAAAATACTAAACAATAACTATAACTAAATAATGTTTTTAAAAGTGACACCTCTCTGATTACATATTAGGCTCACTAATAGTATAAGAATTTATTTATTCAAAATTTTAATTTATTTAGACACAATATAATGAAACAACATGTGTACATTTTATTAATTTAATCGATCGATAAAATGTTGGGTTTATTATGTGCCAAAATAAAAAACTGCCAATATTATTTGTATACAAATTCTAGATTTTAACCAAAAGTTCTTTATAGTTTCATAACTTATAACTATTTCACAATGATTCGATAAAAAAATTTCTTAAGAAGTTTGGATCGTTTATCCCACAATCATCTGAAAATAAATTAAAACGATTTTAAATTTAAGAGATTCTAAGAAACACCTTATTATTGAATATATATAATATATCTAGTATTAAATTATATATTTTTTAAAAAAAAAAGATGATTCAATAATTATTATATATCACACATAAAATTATTTTAAATATGCATTTTGCTAAAAGGTAATTACTGAATTAAATGTGCGTTAATTTATAAAGGTTATACGTTATAACCCATTCATTTATCAATTTTCTTACTCGGAGTAGAATTTGACAATGAGTTTGAACATCTAAATTGAATCCAATATTTTGATTCATATTCGGTTCAGATAATTTATAATTCGGTTTATATAAGTTCCATTTCACAATCGGATTTCGTATTTCGGATCTTTTGGATTAAATTTTCGGTTCGAGTATTTTTCGAATCCGATCAAATTTATTTTTGAATAATTATCAAATTTTTCGATTCGGATATAATATAAAATTTGATTTTTTAAATTTTGATTCAATTTTTTGAATCGAAACCCATATTTCCAATTCTACTTATAAACTATAAACTATAAGTTCGCTTATTTTTTAACAGCCAAATAGGCCCTATATCTGATGTGTGCAGTTGGATGCCATTGCTTTCCGTCTTTCACCGATTCATCACTCTGGTGTGTGCAAGCCAGCTTCACTTGCTGAATTACCACGATGAGTTCACTCACGACATTCAAAACACATAAAAAGCGTCCATGCACTAATGCATCAAACCTTTAATTTGTCTACCTTTATCATTATGTTATACAAATATGTTCCACTCTTGAGCTTGAAACTTTCCACTGACCCCTACCTACATCAAATTTGCATGCATATTAATAATTTTCCAAGTTTCGTGGTTTGATATTGCCGAGGATGTATCAATATGTTATACATGATCGAAAAAAAAATCTTAGTTAACTATGTCATAGATGCATCCTTCAATAATGTTGTAGGAAGTCTAAAGAATGTTGGGAGAGACTGAGAATATAATATTTTGAGTTTTGAGTGGGAGGAAGAGACAATTATTTAGTGTTAGAAAATTTTAGCTAAGGCCGTTGATTTGCTGCTCACTATTTCCTATAATTTGTCATTTCAAATTAAAAAAAAATCATCGTTCACTCTTATTTCAAATTAATAGGTTTAACAAAATAAATACATTGATTTCACAATTTTTTTTTAATTTTTATGTAAAATGATTACTTGATTTTAATTTTTTGATTAAAAAATATAAATTTATGTTTAGTTAACAAACAATTAAAAAATTTTATCACTTTAATAAGAAAATAATATAAATTTTACTAAAAAAGTTAATAAATTTATTTTATACCTTACAAAAATCTTTAATTTGACTAATCTTAATTAGCATTACGTTATATACATATATGTTCCACTCTTAGAAGTTAGAGCTTTAAACTTTACTTGGATCCTACATGCACTTAACAATTTTTCAACCAGTTATTTACCAAGCTTGATATTGAAGGTAGGGCTGCGATTGATTCCACGTTCGATTCGATAAAAGTTTATTTGAGATTCGGTTCGATTTATAAACAAATTGATCTTTAATTCATGTTCATTTCGATTCATAAACAATTTGATCTTGAACACGATTTCAATAATGAATTTGTAAAGGAGCTCATGAACTTGATTATAATAAAGTTTGACTCGATAATTCGCGCGCAAACAAGTTCGATTATGGTGTTCAATCACATGTTCGTTAATAGTTTTACGAACAAATTTGATAATTACTGTTGGAGGCCCATTTCATTAGTAGAATAGGCCGAAGGCCCAATCCCAAAGAAGGGACGATGGTTAGAAGAGGCTTTGACCGAAGCCCACATTGGCTTAGCCCATATATCACAACGGTTGAATCCGGTGGTTCCTACGAACGTGGGACATGTTCACCCACTTTCCCCACTTCCGAGAGAACCGCAAACAGAGAAACAAAAGAGACTGGTCAGGTTTGAGTTATTATTCATACACAATTTACATAACACAAACACTCTTACGTTCACACATTATTCTCTCAAAGACCAGTTAACTTATTCTCACACCGGAGGTGAATCGGGGGGTACCACCCTCGCATTCTTCTTCACTTGCAGGTTCGACCGAAGGGATACTCCGACAGAAACTGGTTCCAACATTTGGCACCGTCTGTGGGAACATAGTAGTACGTTTATGTTGTGAATCAAGACCTAAAATAAGCTATGACAAATGAAGAATCACCGTTGAATGAAAAACGAGATCGCGAGATTCCTTATGGCGGAGGTGGGCATACTCTGGTTACGCCCAGACTCTTGAACTTCGATGAAGAAGGGCCCATACCCACTCCCGAAGAACAGAAGTAGATGTTGATACAATGGAGGGAAGAACAAAAGGCCAAAGGCAAACAGAAAGAGAAGGAGAATGAGCGAAATAGCAAGGAGGCGGAGAGATTGGATAAGCAAAAGGTGGCTGATCGATTGAGGCTGCATGCCCTTCGACTCCAAAGGGATGAGATTGAGCTCCAGGAGCGAACGCTCCGTGAAGCCTTGGAGTTGGAAACTATGGAGACTGAGACCCGAAGGGAGAAGAGGGTCAGAGATGACGAAGACGTGTCTTCGGACTCTGAGTCATATTGCTCCAAGAGGACCCAGTCGAAGACAACTTACGCCTCCAATTCGGAAGAGGAAGGACCGGACACACGAGACTGAATCCGCAGAATCGAGAAAGCTATGTTCGGAGAAAGGAAGGTCAACCACGAGCCGGTGGTGAGAAGAGATCGAATCGTATAGACCGCCGCTAGGGAGGCAATTTCCAAAGTGTTAGATATTGATTCAAGTGATATCAGGATCTGGACTGTTACTGATCAGATACCGATGCTGACGTCATCAGTAATACAACGTCATTATTGAGTTGTTATCAGGATTGTGAGTTGATCAGGATTACGTAAGGATTCTTATTAGTCCAGAGATCAAGGAAGATTGATATGTTGGCTCCTAAATTATAGGAAGGCAGCTATCATTCAAGATATGTATTCATAGTCATATGTAATTGATTTAGAATATCTTGTAATTAATAGTGTAGTTGTGTATGCTATATAAACACAGTTTAGGTTTTACATGATTGTATTTTGCTTACACGAGTTATCTTGTAACCTAGTAGCTCTTAAGAACATAAGGATTTCTTAAGAGAGTTTGTAATAGTTTTATATCAGAATTAATAAAGCTGTTATTGATTCATACTTGTGTTATTATTTCTGTTTAAGTCGAAAATATTAGACAATTGTATTCAACCCCCCCTTCTACAATTGTTAATTACTGGGCAACAATTGGTATCAGAACGAACTGATTAATTACAATCAGAAATGATCTTAAGATGTTGACGAGCAAGTATGAAAGTATCAAGATTCCCATTCTCAAGAAAACTGAGTATCTAACATGGAAGGTGAAAATGTTGATGTATCTGGAAGCAACTGATCCAGACTATCTTGATAGGATTAATGATGGTCCTTTTATACCAACAACTTTGGTTGGTCGAACAGATACAGTTCCAGAACATTATGTCATTAAGGAAAAGAACAAATGGACTCCAGAGGAAAAGGCTCAAGTGCTCAAAATGCAAAGGTAAAGAATATTTTGCCTAACAGTCTTAATAATGTCATGTCAAACAGGGTAATAGCATGCAAGACTACAAAGGAAATTTGGGATACATTGGAAACTCAATGCCAAGGTACTGAATCTATCAAAAGAAACAGAAGGGCTCTGTTGATTCAGGAGTATGAACAGTTTGATGCTAAATCTGATGAAAGCCTTACTAATATGATCCAGAGGATTCAAATACCAAGTTTCTAAGAGCTCTGACTGAGGAGTGGGATACTCAAGCTTCAATCATTAGGCATCAGTATGATTTGAAAATGTTGTCTCTTCATGAAGTCGAATGCTGAGAACCTATGATCTTGAGGTTCAAAAAAGGAAGAATAAGAAGAATGTCAAGGCAAAATCTGTTGCTTTGAATGTGGAATCAAAATCAAAAGGAAAAGTTGAGGAGGTTTCTAGCAGAATGGGTAGAGTTTTAGAGTCAATTCCTGATGACTCATCATCAGATACTGATGCTAAGTCTGATTCTGATACTGATGACGACTCTACTGATTCTGACATGATGGAGATGGTTGCTATGATAGTCAAGGGCTTCAAAAAGATGAAGTTCAGAAAGGCTAGGAAGTAAGGAAAGTTTCAAAAGAAAACTTTCAATGCTGACAAAGACATGTACAAGAAGAAAGAAGACAAAAGCAGCAAATTTGACAAGTCAAAAGTCAGATGCTACAACTGTAATAGAATGGGTCACTTTGCAACTGAGTGCAAAAAGACCAAACCGAAGGCTCTCATCTCATCAAGCAAGGATTGGATGGATTCTTCCTCTGACTCTAAAGAAGAGAAGATGAATTATGCTTTGATGGCCAATACTGATGAGACTGCTGCTGCTGATAAGGTATCTGAAACTTTGTTTGATTTTGATACTAATAATATCTCTGAGTTTAGATCATTTCTAAAATCTCTGCATATTAGTTTTAAGAGTCAATCTCTTGAAAATGCTAGAATAAAATCTGAAATGGCAGAGGTGGCTAAGAGAAATGATCATCTAGAAGCTGAGTTACTTTTCTTGCATGAGGTACAAATAGAATGTGATAATGCTAAACACATAAAATTAGAAATGGAGTTTAGATGTACAGAACTTGAAAAAGAACTTGAGTATGCTAAAGAAAAACTCAGAACCTGAACACACTCTGGAAAGAAAACCCATGATATTATCACTGATAAAAATTGGAAAGAGTGTCTAGGTTATAAGCCAGAGAATGAGAAAAAGGATAAAGGTAACGTTGTTACTGATGAAACAACAGAACCAGGAAGAGTTGTTGTAAATGAGTCAACAAATCCAAAAACCTACAGATATGTTATAGACAGTACTAAAACAAAATTAAAACCTGTTAATTATGTGTATCCAGAAAATCCCAAATCTACTTCAGAAAATGGATCTACTTCTACACATCATTCTGAGACTAGAACTGTCAAAAACAAAAATGTAGGTCTTTTTTCTAAGAAACAACTGAGGGACAAAATCTGTGAAGTGATAGATAGAAAGAAAGTCCCAACTATCAAAAGAAACAGGGATGCTAAAGTTGGAATAAACAAAGAGAATAACTATAAGTATATTCCAAATGCACCAAGAAAAGTATGTTTTAACTGTGGTAACTCTAATCATCTTGCTATTGATTGCAGGAGGAGTAAAAAGAAGGCTACTGTAATTCCTAAGTCTGACATCAGGAATAGATCAGTATTTTATAAACCACAGAATCCTTGTTTTCATTGTGGTAGTAAATTGCATTCTATCTATACATGTGAAGAATACCATAATTTGTACTACAATTATTATGAGCCTTTGCCAAAATTTAATAAAAGTGCAAATTCTGGTAAAACAAAGAATGTGAATTCTAAGCATGCATTTGTTAAATCTGATAAGAACAAGGCAAATTCTGATGGAGTCAATCCTGAAGAATATGCTTTTGCTAAAAATTCTTCTGTTGCTAAAAATGTTAAATTGCATGCAAATAGAACCCAACAAGTGTGGGTTCTTAAAAATTCTAACTGAGTTCTTTGTGGTTCTGATTGCAGGGTAAAAAGAAAAATGTGTTAGTCATGGATAGTGGATGTTGTAACACCCCCAATCCCTTACCAGGAATCCGGGTCGTCACAACCTTAACCATACCCTTGCAGGACATTTATTCACCTGCTCACAATTTAATCTACAATAGTAATAATAATAAACTCCATAATCTACTCCACATGTTATAGTCTTAGAACATGTACTTACTAATCCAAAAGTGTTTACATATCAAGTTCACTTCCTAGAATCTCTGAAATAATATTACAACTCCAAAATACTAGATACTAGAGCATTAACAACTACTTCCTAGCTTGCCTCCTCAGATACTACAAGGCTGCTGCACCGAATTAGTTGATTTTCCCCCCTCTTTATCTCGGTTCCCTACACTAGTACCAGCTCTGGATGCCACTGTTTAATAATATTTAAATAGCAAGAATGAGCAAAAAGAATGCCCAGCAAGTATATAGACATCAATGAAGCTACAACAACTCGCTCGAAAGTATGTTTTTATCCTTTTATAAAAACTCATTCACAAAAATAAATATACTCTTTTTGAAAAGAAATTGTCTCACAAGTGCTTTTCAATCTCAGAATACTACTCATATGAAGGAATAAATATATTTTAACAACTTCTCAAAGTACTACACGAATATAATTCAATAACTTCTCGGAACTACTCAATTTTGATTTGAATGAAGAAAATTTAACAACTGCTCGGATTGGATTTCTTCTCGAACGCCTCCTCAAGTAATGGATGATCAGTCCATTGTCCCGCCTCATTTTCTATCGATAGAAGGATGATCCGACGTCTCGAACACACCCTAAATACTCCTCAATTGGGCCGATGAGTAACTGATAAGTGGATTTTATATCCACTAATTGACTTCCGTTTGGAATTTAATCGTTTGCAAGTTCTCGAGTTTCGTTGTCATTTGATACGTTTTTATGTAAATTGTGTAGGTTGTATCGTTGAAGGCATTATGGTGTAAAAATGGTGTTATGGGTGGTGTGATATTAATCTAGAGCTTGTGGGAGAAATCCGGAGTGGAAATAAGTCCAAATGGCAGAAGAGTTCGAGCAAGTCCAGGGGACACAAGGCGCAGTGGCGCGAGACTAAGTAGCGCAACAGCGCGGTAGAGCAGCTGATCCAGGACTCGAGTGGCGCAACAGCGCGAGTTTGAGGCGCAGTGGCGCGAGAGGGGAGCGCACAACAGCGCGCGAGCAGGCGCATCTGCGTGGTTTAAGGCACAAGGGCGCTGCGTGTTATGCGTGTCCAGGAGGAAGCAAGCGCAGGGGCGCTCCAACAGGGGCAGTTGCGCTCGAATTTATTGTTTGGATTATTTTGGGTTCGTTTCTTCCGGGTCATTTTGTATTGGGCCTATTTTATTTGGGGTTTTTTCCTGAGACTATTTGAGTATCGTTAGGAACCTAAAAAAAGGGAGATCTATTATCATCAGTGGGGTGTAGTATTATTCTAGGGAGAAGAACCATTGGGGAGGCATCAAGCCTTTGGAGTTTTCTTAGTTTCATTTCATATTTGTAATCTCCTATTGCGTTGAATGCTCGGTTGTTTTCGTATACTCTTTAATTACTCTTGTTTAGTTTATCGTAACTCTTTTTCTATCATGTTTACACTTGAACCCATGATGGCGATGAGGTCGATTATGGGCTAAATCGTTATCATGGGATTTTAATGGATTTTTCTATGGATTCTAGTAATTAAGTGTTATTTATGCCTTGGTGTGTGATGGATTGAATTGATTTCCTAGTATGATTATTCTTATTCGTTATAGGTGAGTCGCGAACACCTGTAATTGTGTGTTTGATCCTGGTGAATGCGAAAGTGGATCTAGGGTTTAGAACAATTCATGCTAGCATAGGTTTTTGCATGTGAAGAACATGTATTAATTTGTGGTGCAATTCTAACCGTCTTGCACTGACTATGTGGTTTTATGGATGCTTGATTTTTAACCGGTGTGTGTTCAATTGCTATAGACATATAGGAACTACACATATTTGGTGACTACTTGACTTCTATCAATTGTGGATGATCAGTAGGATGGTATATGCACAACGAAAGTTGGTGTGTATCAGTTTAGTGCATCTAATCAGTAATCAACTCTGTCACATACTAGGTTAAAGGGCATAAGATTCTAGATGAAGTGGTTAATTAAATTGAAATCCCATGTTTGTTTATTATAAATTAATAGTTAAGTTATTTTCTCGTAATTTCCTTAGTTGGCAATTAATCATTAGTAAATCAAAAACCAAAATTGTGATTGTCTTGGCAGTGAGTGTATATCATAAGCTGGTGTATAAGTGAACGAAACGAACAATTTGAGTCTCTGTGGGAACGAATCTTATTTACCATATATTACTTGTTGACCACGTTCTCTTGCGTGAATAAGTGCGAACAAGTTTTTGGCGCCGCTGCCGGGGACTCGGTTCATTGTTTGTTTAGTTTATGATCTTGTCATCAATTTGGATTAAATTCACTGACTCGGACGTTTTTCTCACTAATTTACTTTTGGGTTTCTTAGGTACTATCTTGAGCGTGTATGCGTACTCGTTCTCAAGTTCGTGAAGAGAATCTTGAAGAAGAGAAGCAAGAAGAGGAATTAGTGGAAGAAACTGAAGAAGAGTTGGAAGTTACCGGAGAAATGGCAGCTAACAAGGCGCTGAAGGAATACTTTCAGCCCAAGATTAATGATATTCAGCCGAGTATTGTGCGGCCGGCTATTGCTGCAAATAATTTTGAGATCAAGCCGGGCACGATCCAAATGGTCCAGAACTCAGTCCAGTTTGGGGGTTCACCTATTGAGGATCCCAACATGCATATCAGAGATTTCATCGAGATCTGTGACACCTTCAAAACCAACGGAGTTTCTGAGGACGCTGTCAAGCTAAGGTTGTTTCCATTCTCTTTGAGAGACAAAGCAAAAAGCTGGTTGCATTCACTTCCAGCAGGTTCCATCAATACATGGGAAGATCTGGCACAAAAGTTCTTGACTAAATTCTTTCCTATGGCAAAGACTGCTGCCATGAGGAATGCTCTTACACAATTTAGTCAGCATTCTGGTGAATCACTGTGTGAAGCTTGGGAAAGGTACAAGGAGATGCTTCGGAAATGTCCTCATCATGGGATGCCAAATTGGATGGTCATCAATAGTTTTTACAATGGGTTAAGTCATTCTCGAGCAATGCTCGATGCAGCATCTGGAGGAGCTCTGTGGGCCAAAAGCTATGAAGAGGCCTATGACTTGATTGAAATGATGGCTACAAACGAGTATCAGAATCCGACACAGCGTATTCCACAAGGTAAGGTTGCAGGTGTACTTGAAATGGATGCCACAACAGCTATAGCAGCTTAGCTACAGGCTCTAACCATGAAAGTGGATTCATTGGCTAAGGTGGGGGTTCAACAAGTCGCCATGGTTTGTGAATTGTGTGCGGGGGCTCATGACACTAATCAATATGCAATTTCTAGCGAGTTTTGTCAGCAATTATCAGAGGCCTTCACAACCTACTCCTAACACATATCATCCCAACAATAGGAATCATCCTAACTTCAGTTGGAGCAACAATCAGAATACTATACAACAACCATTTCAGGGTCAGCAGTATGGTTCAAAGCAGTTCAACAATTCGGGTTATCAACAACCCTATGCCCAAAGGCCACCATACAATCCACCTGGATTTCATCAACAACAACCAGGAAGTCATGTGCAATTGAATGAGAAGTCAGAAATGGAAGAATTGCGAATGATGTGCAAGAGTCAAGCAGTATCTCTGAAAACTCTTGAAAACCAAATTGGCCAACTGGCCAATGCTCTTTTGAACAGACCTCAAGGGCAATTACCTAGTGACACGGAAGCAAATCCGGGTAAAAAGGAGGTCAAGGAACAGATTCATGCTGTTACGTTGCGTTCTGGAAAGGTTACAGACGATCTGGAGGTCAAAAATCAGCTTAACGAAGAACTTGAAAATGCTGTGAACAGTGATTTGGGCGCGGGCGCGCCTGAGGGGTCTGTCCGATCTTCAAATTTTGCTCTTCCGGTCATTCAGAAGGCATCAGGTGAGGAAGAAAAGGAGAAGTCAGCTGGGAAAACAAGTTCAGAGAGTACGGAAGCTAGCAAAGAAGTTTATCCGTCTCCGTCATTCCCTAAAAGGCTTCAGAAACAGAAGTTTGATAAGCAATTTGCAAAGTTCTTGGAAGTGTTCAAAAAGTTGCACATAAATCTACCATTTGCTGAAGCCCTGGAACAAATGCCAAGTTCATGAAGGGCATACTTTCGAGGAAATTGAAACTCGAGGAGTTAGAGACCGTCGCTTTGACGGAGGAGTGCAGTGTTGTCTTGCAACAAAAGTTGCCACCTAAGCTGAAGGATCCGGGGAGTTTTACCATACCATGCATCATTGGGAATGTATCTTTTGACAAGTGTTTGTGTGATTTAGGGGCAAGCATCAACCTCATGCCCTATTCGGTTTTCTCGCAACTTGGTCTTCCGGAGCCTAAGCCTACAAACATGTCACTCCAGTTAGTTGATCGCTCAATTACCTACCCTCGAGGAATTGTAGAAGATGTTCTGGTGAAAGTGGACAAACTCATCTTTCCAGCGGATTTTGTCATACTTGATTTTGAAGAAGATAAGAAAATCCCTATCATTCTTGGGAGACCATTCTTGGCCACGGGTCAGACCTTGATTGACGTGTAAAAAGGGGAACTCACCATAAGGGTGCATGATCAAAATGTCACCTTCAATGTTTTTAAGGCCATGAAGTTTCCAACTGAAGAAGAGCAGTGTTTGAAGATAGACTTGGTTGAGTCGGCAGTGAAATCAAAAATTGAGAATCTGCTCATGAATGACACATTGGAAAAAGCACTGATTGGTGATTCTTTATTGGAAGAAGATGAGATAGATGAGCAACTGTTATTCCTTGATGCTACTCCATGGCAAAGGAAATTTGAGAGACTAGTGGAATCTTTAGGTCTATCTGAATTGAAGGGGTCACATCAACGGTTGAAACCATCCATTGAAGAAGCTCCAACTCTAGAGCTCAAGCCACTACCTGATCACTTAAGGTATGCCTCTCTTGGTGAGTCATCTACTTTACCTGTGATTATTGCTGCTAACTTGTCAGATTCTGAGGAAGACAAGCTCTTGAGAGTTCTTAGAGAGTTCAAATCAGCTATTGGATGGACCATAGCAGACATCAAGGGGATTAGTCCGGCTTACTGTCAACATAAAATTCCATTAGAAGAGGGGAGTAAACCAACAGTGGAACATCAGAGACGTCTAAATCCAATCATGAAAGAAGTTGTGAAGAAAGAAATTATTAAGTGGTTGGGTGCAGGGATTATATATCCCATTTCTGATAGTTCATGGGTAAGCCCAGTTCAATGTGTGCCGAAGAAAGGTGGCATGACGGTAATCACCAATGAAAAGAATGAACTTATCTCCACTCGCACAGTCACTGGTTGGAAAATCTGTATGGACTACCGGAAATTGAACAAGGCCACCAGGAAGGATCATTTTCCTTTGCCCTTTATCGATCAGATGCTGGACAGACTTGCAGGTCATGAGTACTATTGTCTACTGGATGGATATTCTGGGTATAATCAAATCTGTATTGCTTCTGAGGATCAGGAGAAGACGACATTCACATGTCCATTCGGTACATTTGCTTTTCCGCGAGTCTCTTTTGGTTTGTGTGGTGCACCTGCCACTTTTCAAAGGTGTATGATGGCTATCTTTTCAGACATGATTGGTAAGACCGTAGAAGTTTTCAAGGATGACTTTTCTGTAGTCGATCTCTCTTTCGATGAATGTTTGCAAAATCTGGGTGCGGTTCTGAAAAGATGTGTGGAGACTATTCTAGTGCTTAACTGGGAGAAATGCCATTTCATGGTGCAGGAGGGAACTATCCTTGGGCACAAGGTGTCACGGAGAGGTTAAGAGGTGGACAGAGCAAAAATAGAAACAATTGAAAATCTTCCACCACCTAATTCAGTGAGAGGGATTCGCAGTTTCCTTGGTCACGCAGGTTTCTACAAGCGTTTTATCAAAGACTTCTCAAAAATATCCAAACCGTTGTGTAAGCTCTTGGAAAAGGACGTTCCTTTTAAATTTGACGAAGAATGTTTGACCACTTTCGAGACTCTGAAAAAGAAATTGGTTTCAGCACCAGTGATCATTGCTCCTGATTGGAGTGAACCTTTCGCTATGATGTGCGACGCTAGCGATTATGCAGTGGGGGCCGTTCTTGGTCAAAAGAAAGAGAAAGTGTTTCATGTGATCTATTATGCAAGCAAGACTCTTAACGAGGCTCAGTTGAACTACACTACTACTGAAAAGGAGCTGTTGGCCATAGTCTATGGTTTTGAAAAATTTCGTTCTTACTTGCTCGGTACAAAGGTAATGGTGTACACGGATCATGCGGCTATTAGATATCTGCTCTCTAAAAAGGACTCCAAACCGCGTTTAATTCGTTGGGTACTTCTGTTACAAGAATTTGATGTGGAGATTAAGGACAGAAAAGGGACAAAGAATCAAGTAGTTGACCATCTTTCTCGTCAGGAGGACTCTGGTAAATCCTCTCGAGACGGTACCATCATTAATGAATTCTTCCCGGATGAGCAATTGTTTAGGGTGCAAGAAGAGGAGCCATGGTACGCAGACATTGTGAACTTTCTGGTTAGTCAAGTGATTCCATCCGAACTTTCTTATGCACAAAGGAAGAAGTTATTGCATGAAGTTAAATGGTATCGTTGGGATGAACCATATCTGTTTAAACAGGGAGCTGATCAGGTTATTAGAAGATGTGTGCCGTATAGTGAAACAGAGGCTATTCTGAGGGATTATCACGCCACGACATATGGGGGCCACTATAGAGGTGAAAAGACTGCTACTCGAATTCTTCAAGCGGGGTTCTATTGGCCTTCTCTTTTTAAGGATGCTCATCAGTACGTCTTAAGGTGTGACCGTTGTCAGCGTGTTGGTAACATATCGAGGAGGGATGAGATACCCCTTAATGTAATGTTGGAAGTGGAAATTTTCGATGTTTGGGGAATCGACTTCATGGGACCGTTTATCTCCTCATGCAACAATCAATATATCTTGCTAGCCGTTGATTACGTCTCTAAATGGATTGAGGTCAAAGCACTTCAGACAAATGATGCCCAAGTCGTGCTTAATTTCCTTCAGAAGAACATCTTCACCAGATTTGGTACTCCTCGAGTCATTATCAGTGATGAAGGCACTCATTTTTTGCAATCGCAAGTTCACTAATCTTATGGCCAGATACAATATCAGTCATCGGGTAGCTACATCATACCACCCTCAGACCAATGGCCAAGCTGAAGTGTCTAATCGTGAAATCAAGCGTATTCTGGAAAAAGTGGTGAGTTCTTCAAGAAAGGATTGGTCTCTGAAACTCGATGAAGCCGCCTGGGCTTATCGAACGGCATATAAAACACCTTTGGGTATGTCACCATATCAGCTTGCCTACGGGAAAGCTTGTCATTTGCCGGCGGAATTGGAGCACAAGGCTTATTGGGCTTTGAAGAAGCTAAATTTTGATCTTAAAGCCGCGGGTGAGAAGAGAATGGTGCAACTCAATGAGATGGACGAGTTTCGCTTGCAAGCCTATGAGAATAATAAACTCTACAAAGAAAAAGTGAAAAGATGGCATGATCGTCGTTTAGTCAACAAGGTATTTGTTCCTGGCCAACCCGTGTTGTTATTTAATTCTCGCCTTCGTCTATTTCCAGGAAAGCTTAAGTCGAGATGGTCAGGGCCCTTTGTTGTCAAAACCGTGTTTCCACATGGAGCGGTTGAGATTTGTGAGAAATCACCTGATCAGTCATTCAAAGTCAATGGTCAGAGATTGAAACCGTACTTTGGTGAGGTATCGAATCGTGGGGCTGAAACCGCGGTTCTTGCAATTACTGAGTGAATCATGGAAGTCACGTCAAGCTACTAACGTAAAAGAAGCGCTTCGTGGGAGGCAACCCACGCTTTGGTATTCCTATTTCTGTTTAGTAAAAAAAAAAATAAAATTGCAAAGTGAAAAAAAAACAGGGTCCAGAACACGCAGCAGCGCCCTAGGACACTACTTTCCAGGAGCATTCACGCGCAAAGGCGCCTTCTCAAGTGCAACAGCGCCTGTTCCCTGTACAAAAAAAAATCTATTGTAAACACAGCCACTTCCCGAAAACACACCCAAACACCCACCTCTCATATTCCTAACCCTAATTCTCTCCCTACCCACACATCTATACCTCATTCATTCCTACATTCAAATCATACATCTTCCAAACCCATCTCAATTCCTAACCCAACTAATTATCTCTACACAATCACCTATACATACACCTATACACACAAATCCCCTCTTTATTCCAAATCACTCAACCTCCATAAAAGCTTCAAGATTTCTCTAATTCAAGTTTGGGGGAGTGCTTTCAAGGTTCTCATCTTCAATTCAAGTGGTAACATTCGCTCCTATTTTACTTATTTAGTTTGTATTGAATTGTTGGAATTGGGATATTGTGTGTGGAGAAATATTTTGGATTTGTTGGTGTTTGTTGAAATTGTGTTGTTCGAAGAGTGTTATGGCTCCCAAGAGATTACGTGTGGCGAGTAGTAGTAGTTCGGAGGAGGAGGTGGAGGCGAATTATGATGTGGATAAATTTGTTTCTAAGGCGGCTCAAGATGAGTTTGAAATTTTATTGACGAGGTGATGAGGATTGGGCACAGAAAACCAGGGTCTATCCGGCGCGTTTTGTCTCAATCGGTGAAGCCTAGAGGTGATGAGGATTGGGCACAGAAAACCAGGGATGATGTTGACCTAGATGCTATCATAGCGGGGATGTGTATCCCGAGTACGGCTTGAAAGTACAAGGCAGGTTCGACCACGCCGAGTATGTTTCCTGCAGCTGCATTGACTAGGTATGCTCGAGCTTGGTTCTTGTTTATGTGTGCACGCGTAATGCCAACTTCCCATTTTACTGATGTTACTGTTGATCGTGCCATCATTTTGTGGGGTATTCTGAACGGGAAGTATATTGATCTTGGTGAACTAGTCTATCAGAATATCTTGAAGTTCTTGCGGGGTGGCACGACAGGCGGGATTCCACATGCTGTCTTTATTGCTGAGTTGTGTGTTCATGTGGGTGTTCGTTGGCATAATGATGAGACGCTGCACAGGCCGAGGGGTTCTATTAATCACTCAGCGATTAAGAAGATGGCGGAGTGGCCGGGTGGTATTCCTCACCCTAGGGGTCTGGGTTATGTTGAGATTTTTGAGGGAGGTGGTGATCCGCCACCGGTTGAGCAGGTGCCTCCATAGCCAGACCGAGACCGAGCGGGACTTTCTCACGCACAGACGAGCCAAACGAGTCAAGGTACTGTGGTTTTCAGTGATGCTCAGTTCAGACGCATGTCGAGGCGTTATGATACTACGCATGCCATGCTTCACCGATTTGCTACAGATTTAACTCAGTCATTGGATGGAATGTATCGGCAGCAGGGTTTCCAGGTCACATTGCCCACCTTCGGAGCGCACCACGTCTATCCACCACCAGACACACCACCCGAGGAGGGTGGAGATGACGACGAGTAGGGGAGTATCTCTTGTACCCTTTAAATTTACCTTCAATGAGGACATTACAAATTTTAAGTTTGGGGGTGATTTTAGGGTATCAAGAGTGATTGCATTGCATATAGTTGCATATTCATGCTAGTTCATGTTAGTATTTGTGCATGTAGTTTTGCCATGTCATTTAGATTGCATTTAGGATGCCATGTCTGAAAATGCACACCTAGAGGGGGGTGAATAGGTGTAAATGGCTAACTATGTATAACTAAAACTGATTTTAAGAATTACCAGAAACAGCTTACTGATTTCGTTTTATGCAGAGACAAATGGTATGCTGAATGCACAGATAATCAGTACAGTAAAGTGCAGAAACAGTAAGCTAAATGCAAGCAGTAAGTAAATAACAGAAAGTAAAGAACACAGAGACTTTTAGCCAGGTTCGACCCCTAACCCCTATGGTCTACGTCCTGGTCCCTTACCAACTTGGTAAGAGAATATATTATTGATCACTGAAATAAACCAATTACAAGATACAACAATATATCTCCCTTAACACCCAGCTGTTGACAAATGGCGTGCTGAACTCCTGTTTCTGAACTTGCTCTCTAAGTTATACTTCCCAAGTATACTCCTCTAGCAACGTTCACCAAACCCTAGTTCCCTAGCCAA
The DNA here is from genome assembly GCA_037693485.1 of Kitagawia praeruptora. NCBI lineage: Eukaryota > Viridiplantae > Streptophyta > Magnoliopsida > Apiales > Apiaceae > Kitagawia > Kitagawia praeruptora. The sequence goes on along the minus strand of CM075351.1, from coordinate 109,035,345 downwards.
TCTGTCCAACAACTCGACCTTACAAATCGAACAATACAATCAATAATGGATACAACTCAAACTATGAACTCTCTAAGATATAGCACGTATAAATATATTAAGAGCTCGAGAGTATCAAAAGAATATAGCAATGAAAAACCGAGTTGTTTGAAATCTTGTGTGCTTGAAAGTTTTCTCTGAATGTTCTCTTGATTGTTAAAAACGAATGAACACAAGAATCAGTTTATAAAGCATCACACCAACGTTCAGAAAATCAATCACCAATTATTCGAACGATTTGAAATCAATTTTCAACGTTCAATTGGTTAGAGATTTTACAAACGTTCTTGTGAACGTTAGACAGAGGGTTTGGAAGAAAGAAATCGATGAAAACATAACCCTTCTGATTTGTATAGATATAAAACGCGTATAGGAGATTTTGTAGAAAGAAATCTTTTAATTAAGGAAACCCCTATAAGTTTTATAAAATAATTTAAAGAAAGATATTTAAAAAGATTTGAGCTCTAGAATATATTGTGTACGTATTATATAATAAATAGTCCTCACAATATATATCCTGAATTACATCCATGAGAATTTGTCTTGATAAAAGTCTTCAGGATTTCTGGCAGTTTGCAAATGGCTTGCTGTTTGTGTCTGTTGGTGCAGATGGCTTGCCAAACTGTCTCTGTTGTAACACCAAATGGCTTGCTGTATATATATTCTCTGTAAACTTAATATACCCTGCAAAACCAAGTTAGTACAACCATAACACAATGTTTTATATCAAACTACAAGCAAATAGCTTGCTGAATGTGATCATCAAAACCATAGGAGTATCAATCTCCCCCTTTTTGATGATTACACAATATTTAGGAGAAATAATAACTCCCCCTAAATCCCTGCATATTAGTTCATTTTGATATAAAATTGATTCAAAATAAACAAGCATAATTAATCATATCCACATCGAATATCTTGACCAAACAAGCAAATAAATTCTCCTAAATTTCTCCCCCTTAATCCATCAAAAAAAAAAATCTAACAAAAAGAATATTAGTCCAGGTCTGGAATAAGCATAGAGAAATAAATTTTAAAAAATTAAATCATGGTAATGGCATATAAACAGTTCAGATACAAATGGTAAGCCAACGTTACCCATTCTGTGCTTGTCAGCTTGCTGACTACACAGTACACATGCCAAGTTCCATTCGAATAGCTGCAAATCTTTCTTCAGCCAATGGCTTTGTGAAGATATCTGCTAGTCGAACTTCAGTTGAGACAAATATCAACTCAATCTTCCCCTTTGCTGCATTATCTCTTAAGAAATGGTGACGAACGTCAATATGCTTCGTTCTTGAGTGATTCACAGGATTCTTGGAGATATTGATAGCACTCGTGTTATCACAATATATTGGAATTTTGCCACACTTGATATTGAAATCCTTAAGAGTTTGAATCATCCATAAAATTTGAGAGCAACAGCTACCAGCTGCTAAATATTCTCCTTCGGCCGTTGATAGAGCAACAGACGCTTGCTTTTTGCTTTGCCATGAAACCAAGCTTTGTCCAAGAAATGTACAAACACCACTTGTACTCTTTCTATCAGTTTGAGACCCTGCATAATCTGCATCACTATACCCCACGAGATCAAAAGTATTTGTGATAGGATAGAACAAACCAAGATTGATAGTACCACTTAAGTATTTAAAAATTCTTTTAACCGCATTTAAGTGAGACTCTTTAGGGTTGGATTGAAACCTTGCACAAACACAAACACTATACATGATATCAGGTCTTGAGGCAGTTAAATATAATAAACTTCCAATCATACCTCTATACCTTTTGACATCCACATCCTTACCATTCTCATCTGCAAACAGCTTGCTGTTTTGAGTCATAGGAGTTGTTTTTGCTTTGACATCTTCATAACCAAATCTTTTGAGCAGATTTTTTGTATACTTTGATTGATGCACATAAATACCATCAATGGTTTGCTTGATTTGAAGACCCAAGAAATAATTGAGTTCCCCCATCATGCTCATGTCAAATTCATTGTACATGCACTTAGAAAACCACTCACACATAGATTCATTAGTAGCACCAAATACAATATCATCCACATATATTTGTACAACAAGAATATCTTTACCATTTTGCTTTGTAAATAATGTAGGATCGATATTACCTCGAGTAAATCCATTTTTGAGAAGAAACTTACTAAGCCTCTCATACCACGCTCTAGGGGCCTGCCTTAAACTATATAAAGCCTTCTTGAGCTTGTAAACATAGTCATGAAACTTCTCATGTTCGAATCCAGGAGGCTGTTTGACATAGACTTCCTCATCCAGCACGCCATTTAGGAATGCACTCTTTACGTCCATTTGATATAACTTGAATTTCTTGTAGCATGCATAAGCAAGAAGCATTCTGATTGATTCTAAACGAGCTACAGGTGCATATGTTTCTTCAAAATCAATTCCTTCTTGTTGATTATAGCCTTGAGCCACGAGCCTTGCCTTATTTCGAGTAACAGTTCCAAATTCATCCACTTTGTTCTTGAACACCCATTTGGTTCCTATGATAGAAGCATCTTCTGGTGGCTTTACAAGTTCCCAAACATCACATCTCTCGAATTGGTTGAGTTCCTCTTGCATTGCCATGATCCAATTTTCATCTTCTAATGCTTCCTTGATATTTTTGGGTTCTTCTTGAGCTCAAAAGGCAGCATAAGCACAAAAGTTTGCTTTTCCTCTCCTTGTTGTGATTTCATCAGAAATATTTCCAATAACAAGTTCTGGAGGATGATTCTTTACTGTCCTTGTAGCCTTTGGTAGAGAATGTTGAGCAATTTCTTCATGTGAAGTGATTCTGACCATTTCAGCTTGCTGATTTGCAGTTCCAGCTTGCTGTTTTGCATTCTCAGTAGTGTTGTTGGCTTGCTGACTTCCAGTTTCAGCAAAATTGTTGGCTTGCTGATTTCCAGTAACATGAGGTTGTATGATATCATCTTTACCTGCAAATTCTTCCTCGTCTCTTGACAGATCATTGTTAGGTTCTTGAAAAGTAACATCAATAGATTCTTCAACTATATGTTTATTTAAGTTATAAACTCTATATGCTCTACTAGTTAAAGAATAGCCAAGAAAAATAGCTTCATAAGATTTAGCATCGAATTTACCATCATTATCAATTGTCTTGAGCACAAAACACTTTGAGCCAAAGATTTTGAAGTAACTAATGTTTGGCTTCTTTTTCCTCAACAATTCATACGGAGTTTTGTTCAAAATAGGCCTGATTATGACTCTGTTCAACAAATAGCACGCTGTATTCACTGCTTCTGCCCAAAAACTTCTAGGCAGCTTGCTTTCTTGCAAAAGAGTCCTTGCTGTTTCTTGTAGTGACCTGTTCTTCCTTTCTACCACTCCGTTTTGCTGTGGAGTCCTTGGTGCAGAAAATTCATGTGTAATTCCTCTTTTTTCACAATAATCAACGAAGTCTTTGTTGAGAAATTCACCTCCTCTATCACTCCTTATACCTACAAGTCTTGTATTCAACTTGTTCTCAAGTAATTTGATTAGCTTCTTAAACTCATCAAAAGCACAATCTTTAGTACGAAGAAATAATACCCATGTAAATCTAGAATAATCATCTACAATCACAAAACCATATTGTTTACCTCCAATACTCTTGTAAGCTTCTGGACCAAATAAGTCCAAATGCAGAAGCTCTAAGGGTTTAGAAGTAGATACCATTTTCTTTGATTTGTGAGTACTTCGAAGCTGTTTTCCCAACTGGCAAGCTGAACATACTTCTGTTTTGACATACTTTAGCTTGGGCAGCCCTCTCACTAGTTTCTTGCTTGATAACTTTCTGAGCAAATCCATGTGTGCATGTCCCAATCTTCTATGCCAAATATATGGGTCATTATCCATTGCAGCCAAACAGCATGCTGTTTCCTGCAAATCAAATTCTAATACATATATATTTCCTTCCCTTCTAGCAACTAGGGGGAATTTGTTAGTACCAATAGTAATAATAGCTTTATCAATGCCCAATTCAACATGATGTCCATCATCAAATAATTGAGTAACACTCAGCAAATTATAAGAAAGACCTTTGACATATTGAACTTTATCAATTGAAATATTACTATTACCAATAGAACCAGTACCAAGGATTTGAAGAGTTTTGCTATTTCCAATTGTCACTCTTCCACCCTTTTTCATTTTGAGATTCATAAACTGAGATTTGTCTCCACACATATGTCTTGTGCATCCACTGTCCAAGATCCATTGCTTTGACTTGACCTTAGCAGCAAGGCACATCTACAAAACAAACAAAAATACCTCAATGTTTTGGTACCCATATAGGTTTGGGTCCAGGTTGGTTAGTAGCAAGAATATATAAAGCATTTAAATCAGATTTCTTGATCCACATTTGGACCACTTTTGGGGACTGATCATTCTGTTGATAAGCTGTTTGTCTTCTTTCATTTGCTTTCTGGTATGCTGTTTGTCTCCTGTCTGGTCCATTCTGGTAAGCTATTTTCTGTTTGCCTGATCCATTCTGGTATGCTGTTTTCGTCTTATGATATACTTGAACCACACAATTCTTTTCCAGATGTCCTTTTCCACCACATTTGTTGCATGTCTTCCAAGGCATAGCATAATTGTAGGGAATGCCATTCCTTCCATCATATTTGAGCACCTTATCTTTCTTGTTGAGATTCATGCCAACTCCTTCTCTGACTAAGGGGACCTTTGCCTTCTTCATCATTGTCTTTAAAGTGTCTTCACCTTGAACAAAAGTTTCCATGCCCTTCTTGAGATCTTTAACTTCTGTTTCTAGGAGGGTGATCACTTCAGCTTGCTGTTTGATGAGTTCAGCTTGTTGGATTCTCTTTTCAGCAGTTTTTGAGGATTCGGCTTGACTAGATTCCTTCATTTTGTATGATTCCAATGCTTTAGCTTTAGTTTTGACATCAGACCTTAGCTCTTTGATTTCTTCGGTCAAGGTCTTGTTTCTCTTTTCAAGTAACTTGACATTTGCCTCTAAATGTCTGTTCTTAGTATTCAGTTCCTTGATCTCTGTAGCTTTACTGAATGAAGTTGAATCCCATTCTTCCATTTTTGGCAACAGATCTTTTACCATTTTGGATAAATAGGCATTCTTATCAGTCAGCTTGCTGATTTCAGCCTTTAGTGCCATGTGTTCTTCAATTGTAACACTATTTTGTTCCTGCATGGTTAGTGAATCTAACAAAATATCATCTGAAGAAATATAATCATTAAAAGAGTTTACCTCACTCTGATCTTCTTCAGAATCAGTTTCAGCATACACTCCTTCTGAATTTCCTAGAACAGATTCATCTTCAATTCCAACAAGTGCTAAGTTCACCATTTCTTCACTTGAGTCATTACTGGAATCTGAATCATCATCACTCCAAGTTAGTAGAGCCTTTGATTTCTTCTTATCCTTGAAAACAGTAGGCTGTTTTGACTTCAGTTTGTAGCAGTTCCTTTTATAGTGACCTGGCTTGCCACATTCGAAACAAGTTTCCTCCTTAGAGTCTTTTGAACCTTTCTTGTTGTTGTAGTAGCCACCTCTTTCCCTTTTCATCATGTTCTTCTTTTCTATCAGCCTCTTGATCTTCTTTGAAATAAGTGCAAGTTCCTCATCTGAATCAGATTCATCATTAGAGTCAATTGGCTTGCTGTTTTTAGAATGGAGAGCCATATTCTTCATCTTTTCTGTTGGAGCTTTAACACTTGAACTTCCCACCTGATTTCCATTTATCTTGCTTTCAAATTGCTCTAGCTCAGCAAATACAGCCAAGTGATCCATAGTATCAATAAGTGGTGAGGATTCCAAGGCAGTAACTTTGGCTTCGTAGATAAATGGTACTGCACTCAATACCTTCATATTGATTTCGTCTTGTGGTATAGATTTCCCAAGCCTCTTTAGTGAATTTATAGTAACTTGAAACCGTGCTTGACTGTCCTTGATAGTTTCCCCATCATTAAACTTGAAGTTTCCAAAGTCATTCATTAGCTTGCTAAGTTTCACCTTCTTTAGGGACTTCGAACCTTCATGATAAGTCTCCAAAGCATCCCACATTTCTTTGGCTGTTTTGAATGAAGATACTTTGTCATATTCAGCTTGATTCAAACCATTCATAAGAGAACTCCTTGCCTTTCCATTGTAGCCAATCTTGATTAATTCATCCGGGGTAAGATCGTCTACATCCTTTGGCTTGCCATCCTTGTCGAGAAAGACATATGGACCTTTTTGCACAACTCTCAGAACTAATGGATCTCTGGATAAGTGAGTTTCCATGCTGCTTTTACACCAGTGGTAGTTGTGTGTGCCATGAAGAAGTGGAGGCCTAAAATCAGATTTTCCTTCGGGATAGTTTTCAGCCATTATGATCGAATACTTTCCTGTTACAGAATTGTTAGTATACCAAAGCTCTGATACCAATTGAAAATGCACACCTAGAGGGGGGTGAATAGGTGTAAATGGCTAACTATGTATAACTAAAACTGATTTTAAGAATTACCAGAAACAGCTTACTGATTTCGTTTTATGCAGAGACAAATGGTATGCTGAATGCACAGATAATCAGTACAGTAAAGTGCAGAAACAGTAAGCTAAATGCAAGCAGTAAGTAAATAACAGAAAGTAAAGAACACAGAGACTTTTAGCCAGGTTCGACCCCTAACCCCTATGGTCTACGTCCTGGTCCCTTACCAACTTGGTAAGAGAATATATTATTGATCACTGAAATAAACCAATTACAAGATACAACAATATATCTCCCTTAACACCCAGCTGTTGACAAATGGCGTGCTGAACTCCTGTTTCTGAACTTGCTCTCTAAGTTATACTTCCCAAGTATACTCCTCTAGCAACGTTCACCAAACCCTAGTTCCCTAGCCAATCTGTCCAACAACTCGACCTTACAAATCGAACAATACAATCAATAATGGATACAACTCAAACTATGAACTCTCTAAGATATAGCACGTATAAATATATTAAGAGCTCGAGAGTATCAAAAGAATATAGCAATGAAAAACCGAGTTGTTTGAAATCTTGTGTGCTTGAAAGTTTTCTCTGAATGTTCTCTTGATTGTTAAAAACGAATGAACACAAGAATCAGTTTATAAAGCATCACACCAACGTTCAGAAAATCAATCACCAATTATTCGAACGATTTGAAATCAATTTTCAACGTTCAATTGGTTAGAGATTTTACAAACGTTCTTGTGAACGTTAGACAGAGGGTTTGGAAGAAAGAAATCGATGAAAACATAACCCTTCTGATTTGTATAGATATAAAACGCGTATAGGAGATTTTGTAGAAAGAAATCTTTTAATTAAAGAAACTCCTATAAGTTTTATAAAATAATTTAAAGAAAGATATTTAAAAAGATTTGAGCTCTAGAATATATTGTGTACGTATTATATAATAAATAGTCCTCACAATATATATCCTGAATTACATCCATGAGAATTTGTCTTGATAAAAGTCTTCAGGATTTCTGGCAGTTTGCAAATGGCTTGCTGTTTGTGTCTGTTGGTGCAGATGGCTTGCCAAACTGTCTCTGTTGTAACACCAAATGGCTTGCTGTATATATATTCTCTGTAAACTTAATATACCCTGCAAAACCAAGTTAGTACAACCATAACACAATGTTTTATATCAAACTACAAGCAAATAGCTTGCTGAATGTGATCATCAAAACCATAGGAGTATCAATGTCATATAGTTTACTTAGGAGTGTAATATCATATTGTTCATGAATTTCACATGATTCCACTTGAGTGTCTGTTTCTGGCTTGATAGGTCGACGTTAAATTGAGTGTGATGACAATGAATAGAGGGTTGATTTAAGTACTTATGAAATTGACTTGCATGTGTCGGGAACACAATCTTTTCACGGTCTCACTGTTTGCTTTTGAGCTAGATCGAGTCATACCTGGTTTGGTTGTTGGGAGTTAATCACTTATTTATATCTAGAATTTTCGTTATTCCCTCGATGGCGTAGGAGCATTTAAGTGTAAGTTTGGGGGAAAACAGGGATTTCATGCTAAGTGTCGTGTCGTAGTGTAATAATGGCTAGGCGTCAATTGGCTAGTAGCCGGCTCATATTTGATATGAGTAGTCTAGGGGGGTGAGATAGTGCACCCATGTGAAAAAAAAAGGCAAGAAAAAGAGTCAAAGGAAATAAGAATAGAAAAGAAAAGAAAAAAAAAAGTTGTGAGAATAAAAAAATGAGGGATTGTGAGAGTGTGTGTATGCTGATTGGCTAGGGTGAGCTCTTTAGTACTCGAGCAAGTAAGTTCGAGGGGATTTTATGCCTAGTGACCTAAGACTTTGCCGGTCTGGGATCCACTAACCTAACGCTCACTACAAGGGTGCTATTGTATAAGCCTTTAGGGGTCTCACCCATTGCACAATCAAAAGCATGTGTGTTTTGTGTTTTGTTGTGTTTTATGTAGTAAAGCATGAGTCCTTGTCTACCTTAAATGATGATGGTGGTGTCTTTGAGTCATGGAGTATCTAAAATCTATTCTGTTTATAAACATGTGATTGTCTTGGCGAAGAATTGGTTATGACTTTTATCTAGTTTCAAGAGTATATCTAGTGAGAAATGCACACACCACGTTTCCGAGCATGTATTGTTAGTATACGGGGCTTTAGTCGAGCTCTGTTTGGAGTTGTTGCATTCTTTGAGGCATTTGCTTGTTGAGTCGGTTTTGGTAACTTTTGTGGGATCATTGCATTAGGACATGTTCGCATTATCATGACATTTAATTTTAGTTGCATTCATGCATCATTTTAGGTTGAGTTTGCATTGCTTGAGGACAAGCAACGGTTTAAGTTTGGGGGTTTGATAAGTGGATTTTATATCCACTAATTGACTTCAGTTTGGACTTTAATCGTTTGCAAGTTCTCGAGTTTCGTTGTCATTTGATACGTTTTTATGTAAATTGTGTAGGTTGTATCGTTGAAGGCATTATGGTGTTAAAATGGTGTTATGGGTTGTGTGATATTAATCTAGAGCTTGTGGGAGAAATCCGGAGTGGAAATAAGTCCAAATGGCAGAAGAGTTCGAGCAAGTCCAGGGGACACAAGGCGCAGTGGCGCGAGACTAAGTAGCGCAACAGCGCGGCAGAGTTTTCAAGCCTTTGGGGTGTAGTATTATTCTAGGGAGAAGAACCATTGGGGAGGCATCAAGCCTTTGGAGTTTTCTTAGTTTCATTTCATATTTGTAATCTCCTATTGCGTTGAATGCTCGGTTGTTTTCGTATACTCTTTAATTACTCTTGTTTAGTTAATCGTAACTCTTTTTCGATCATGTTTACACTTGAACCCATGATGGCGATGAGGTCGATTATGGGCTAAATCGTTATCATGGGATTTTAATGGATTTTTCTATGGATTCTAGTAATTAAGTGTTATTTATGCCTTGGTGTGTGATGGATTGAATTGATTTCCTAGTATGATTATGCTTATTCGTTATAGGTGAGTCGCGAACACCTGTAATTGTGTGTTTGATCCTGGTGAATGCGAAAGTGGATCTAGGGTTTAGAACAATTCATGCTAGCATAGGTTTTTGCATGTGAAGAACATGTATTAATTTGTGGTGCAATTCTAACCGTCTTGCACTGACTATGTGGTTTTATGGATGCTTGATTTTTAACCGGTGTGTGTTCAATTGCTATAGACATATAGGAACTACACATATTTGGTGACTACTTGACTTCTATCAATTGTGGATGATCAGTAGGATGGTATATGCACAACGAAAGTTGGTGTGTATCAGTTTAGTGTATCTAATCAGTAATCAACTCTGTCACATACTAGGTTAAAGGGCATAAGATTCTAGATGAAGTGGTTAATGAAATTGAAATCCCATGTTTGTTTATTATAAATTAATAGTTAAGTTATTTTCTCGTAATTTCCTTAGTTGGCAATTAATCATTAGTAAATCAAAAACCAAAATTGTGATTGTCTTGGCAGTGAGTGTATATCTTAAGCTGGTGTATAAGCGAACGAAACGAACAATTTGAGTCTCTGTGGGAACGAATCTTATTTATCATATATTACTTGTTGACCACGTTCTCTTGCGTGAATAAGTGCGAACAGTAACTCCAGTCACTTTTGTCACCTCTAGTCTAGAATATGAGGTATCGGAATCTTCTATCACCTTCAACAATAATTCGCTTAGGCATCACGGTAAAAGAACACGTGCACCTTTATTTACTTCTCAATAAAATACTACTCCAATATCGTTCAGAAACAATGAACGATAAACACCTCCAATAATTGGTTTTCCTCTCGAATGAGTAGAGGAAATATTTATGAAAAACTGTTCTGACCTTGGATTAAGAATGAGGTAACCCATGTCAGTATCCTCGACTTACTCTATATATATAACTCCACTCTTAAATATTAATTAATATATAGTAAGAAGATATTATATAATATATCTTTATCATCTCCTCTGCGAGTACGAATGATGTATCTCGATAAACGTCCCAATAATATGGACCAACTCATAAAATTAATTTCAACACCTCGAGTAATAATATCCGGATGACAACTCAACAAAATATATATGCATGTAAACTGTATGAATAAAAATCTGGTATAAACAACTAGATAGAATACTTGCATTTGTGTTTTGAAAACTTAATTAACATACTTATGCATTTAAAATATATAAATACTTTGAACAATAGAGTAAGTACTAGTAAACTTGCCTGGTACGCTGGATGTAATAGGGGCTCGTAGTGGAATCCGACAATCTAAACAAAGTCAAGAAAACACGCGATTAATCCCCTATACGATCCACTTATAACTCAATGCTCAGACACTTTAGTCAATCACAAACAAGGAGCGAAGGGGTCTCTCTAGACTCGTACTAAGTCCATGCTAATTGATAAACACTTAAGTTACAAGTTTAGTCCGAAAGCGTTCCTCAAATTCAAGTTATACTTAACCCTCTATAACCTCGTTCTTTATACCAATGTATTGCCTTGATAATTTTTAGCAAGTTTCGTGTTTTAGTCTACTCGAAATTCCTCTTTTTACTTAGCCAAAACAATTGGTCAAAGTAGTACCTCTAGAGTTGACTTTCCTGAAAATTACTATTCCTCGACTCGCACTCCAACACTTTTAATAAATCATTGGAAGTGTATTTAAATACGAAACCACTTCTAAAATCTTCTTTGGTATTTGTAATATTATCATAAAAATCTTTATTCGAAAACATGGTCTAGATATGTGAAATGTATTTATGAAGTTGGGTCAACTGCGGATTTTTACTATTTGCACCACTTCTACTAAAACCTTCATAACTTGATAACCGTTAACCCAAATGACGCACCGTTTTCGCACACATGATCTAGAGAATGACTAGAAGGTAAATAGCTCAAGATTTGGCTCTGGTCAGAAGACCCATTTTTCGTAATTTACAAAACAGGGCAGTGGTGAATTTAGTGAATAATTTCATCCCCTAAATGGCTTTTTCACTTGCGCAACCTCGGCTGACGCATTTTTATAAAATCGCAAAATAAACTTTTTAACTAGAAACCTTCGTACACTTCTTGCTAACTGTCCGTGACATTTTATCACAATTTCTCACATTTTAATTCGACTTTTAAGGGTCTTGAACTTAGCATCAAAGTAGTTACATTTCTGCGATAAAATCTCTTGAACCACTTTCACTAAAACTAGCATAACTCTTAAACTGTAAACTCTTTTAACTCGATTCTTGCGGAAAAATAAACTAGACATCCATACCTACATAACCATAGTTAGTGGTGCTTCTAAAAATGAATTTATGGTCTCGGGCTTAACTGTCGTTAAGGGCTGACAAAAATTAGACATTACGACGGCTATAACTCGGTCGTTTCCATTTTACAATCACTCCAAACCAATCACCAAGGCATACCATCCATCCTTAACATCAACAAACACCCATTATATACCTCTAAGGTCAGTGGCGTGGCTCCAATCCAACATCCAATATTTTACACATTATATAAATCCAAACAACCACTAAATCACTTATTCATGATCTCATCTTTATATAACATCAAAACTACATCTAAAACTCATATAAACTCAAAGGGTGTGTTAGGGTTTTACCTTGATATGAAGCTTAGAGATGCTATTAAAGTCTCACAACTCTTAAACCTTGCTCAAAGGATCCTTAGGAAGCCATAATACAAAGATATAAAACAAGAAAGATAGTTAGTCACTATTCACCACTATTCATCATCATCTTGTAAAATTCATATAAAATCGAAAAATAGGAGTTTGGTTCTCACATTTTTACCACACCTTCTACTCTTCAATGTCTTTCTTTTGAGATATAGTTCATCAAATTTGAGTGGCTGGAAGTGGCCCGATGGTTTTGCTAAAAGGAGCAGAATTTTGTTAAGAAAATGGTGTTCTTGGCTTTCTTTTGCTTTTGATCTACTTTGACTAGTTGGTGATTGAATTTGTGTGATATTTTGGTATGCAAGGGCTGCTAATACACCTCTAATTACAAGTGTCAAGTGGTTGTGGTGCATGAGAGAAATGGTGATGTGTAGCATTGTTGTCTTGCTCTTGTCCATCCACCTCATTTCTTCCTTTTTTCTTTTCTTTTCTTTGTTTTCTTTTTCCACCAATCCTAATAATAATAAATCCTAGATGATCATGCATGGTTTCTAATCTCGTTACGTGTTCAATCCATAATCCATAATTTGTTCGCTTAATCGCTTAATCTCGTTGCAAAGTTCTAGCGATTCCTAGAACGTTCGTTATACTAACTCATGAGTTTTCGGGTTCTAAATCCTCGAATCACCTTAAATAAAATAATAAATTATAAAATCCTCGAACCCTCGAATTAAATATATCACTTGTCTTGGTCGCATTGAAATGCTCCTCACTGCCCGGTCAAATATTCCATAAAAATAAACTTTGGATTTTCTGAATTTCGATCGCGTTTGCATACACTTATTTACCTCGTAGATTACTAATATAACTTCGAAATATCCATTTCCTATCCCGTACATAGGGTGACATGAAAAATTTTCTTGGTCCTCAAAATCACTATTCATCCATAATTTCACTATTCATTCATGTAAATCACTATTCATCCCAAAAATGGAATTTTTTTTCTCAAGTACAGAAATTTGGGTTATTACAGATGTTCTGTGCACATGACTGGAGACAAAACCTTGCTATCAGAATTTGAGGAGAAGGTTGGCCCAACTGTGTCTTATGGAGATGGCAACATTGGACAAACTATGGGATATGGCAATATACTTATTGGAAAAGTTATCATTGAGAAAGTAGCTCTGGTGAAAGGATTCAAACACAATTTGCTAAGTGTTAGTCAAATCACAGACAGAGGTTATCATGTCAACTTCTATGATACTCATTTTGAAGTGATCAGCAAAACATCAAGGAAGGTTGCATTAACTGGTCAAATGCATGGTAACATTTATGAAGCCAACATCTACACCAATACTGATGGACCCTCTATATGTCTCATCAGTAAAGCTTTTGTAGATGACAGTTGGAATTGGCACAAGAAGCTTTCTCATCTCAACTTCAACAATATCAATGATTTGGTAAAGAAAGACTTGGTGAGAGGATTACCAAAGGCACTGTATACTCCAGATGGACTCTGTGATGCTTGTCAGAAGGCTAAACAGAGAAGGACATCATTCAAGAGTAAAATAGAATCCTCAATTGATGAACCATATCACATGCTTCACCTTGACTTGTTTGGACCAGTCAGCATAATGTCCATCGGTAAGAAAATGTATACTCTAGTCATTGTTGATGAATATACTAGATATACCTGGGTGTATTTTCTACACAGAAAAGATGAAACAGCTGAGATACTCTTGGACCATGTGAGACTCATTGAGATTGGCACATAGTATAAAGTCAAGATTCTAAGAAGTGATAATGGAACCGAATTCAAAAATTCAGCAATGGAAGAGTTCTGCAAATATAAAGGAATAGTTCAACAATTCTCTGCTCCTGGCACACCCCAGCAAAATGGATTAGTTGAAAGGAAGAATAGAACTCTTATCTAAGCAGGCAGAACTATGTTGGAGGAAGCTAAACTTCCTACATATTTCTGGGTAGAAGCAGTCAACACAGCATGCTACACTCAGAACATTACACTGATCAACAAACATGGTGTAACTCCTTATCAAATGATCAAAGAAAAGAAGCCAAGTCTGAAGCATTTACATGTATTTGGCTGCAAGTGCTTTGTTCTAAGACCTCATTCTGAACAGCTAGGTAAATTTGAGACTAAAGCTGATGAGGGCATCTTTACTGGCTATCCATTGTTGATGAGTGGATTTTGTAACAACTTTTGTGAGGTTCTCGATGAGTTGTAAGGCTAACGATCAACTGTTCAATGGATGATTTGGGTTGTGTTTGTGGGGTTGAGCTGAGCTCGAGGGTGTCTCCAATAATCTCAGATGCCTTTAGAGAGAATTAGAGAGTTGAATTCGTCCTACCCTCAAGGTGCCTACGTATCCTTTATATAGGAATCAAGCTCACGTAGTTCTAATGCAACTCTGTCTCTGCTAGAATAGTTATGTTCGATTACCTAGTTCGTATAGGACTCAGGTTCCTTTAGAGCCTTTTACGAACTAGTTGCTGGAATAGAATAGAACTCGAGTTCATACCCCATTCTAATTCTCTCGTATATCAGATATATTCTAGGATCATCTGCGCCCTAGAATTATACTCCAATAATAATGCATTAATCTGTTCTAGATAGCTTCTAGAACATTCTGTCGGTCATGCTTAGGAACCTGGTAGTCAGGAACCTATATCACAGGAGCCTGTTTCTCAGGAACCTCCTTATTTCGGGACATATTGTTTAGGAATCTCTTTCTAGGTACTTGTACCTGCACAAATAACAAACATGTTAGGCTAGATAACTCATCTAATATCTTTGCATGTTCTTACCTCTTTTCGTGATTATAGCTGTATTAATTCGAACTCTTCTGCTTAGGGGAACCTGGTCTTCAAATGATCTACTCAGCTTCCAGACCTTTAGGAACCTCCTGGTATTCATGGTTTCTTTATCATTTCTCTGTCTGATGTTCATTTCTTCATATATAATTCTTCCTGTCTTGTACTGGATCTATCTTCTTACTCGTATGGATTAAACCTATAAGGCTAGTGGGCCTAAATTCAGCCCATGACGATTTTCGGCACAACAAGTACCCCCCGGTTCCTTGAAACCATGTAATGTGAAAGGAACCTATCTTGCTTTCTGATCATGGGTTCGGTGCTACATCATTCCTCTCTCAATCCCTCATTCCAATATTATACATCCAAGCCTACATGAGCTAACTCGACGTAGGAAACAGGACATAAAATATTCTCAGCGAATACACCTTTAATCAGCTTCCTTCTATTCAAGGAACCTGTTCTCGTATCATTTTCTTCAAACCATAGCTTCTCGAAATCAGCTCAATACTTGTGCTTAGCTTCCTAGGGAATCTAATTTGATTCTTGCTACCACATCTCCTTGAATTTTCAAAATTTTACAAATTCGTAGGAGAGATAATCCTCAACTGAAAATATCTGGAAGTGATAATTCAAAATTCGAATTAACACTTATCACTTACCCAAATTGCAGTTAATATAATCTCTTCCCAAGATTCACACGCCTCTTGCACGTGTATCTCTTCAATTACTGCTCCAATAGCTCGCTACCACGTGTGCATAGCTTTCTCCTATTTACCTCGACTATATAAACACATGAACGGCTTCATCTCCATTTTTACATTTACCAAATATTTATCAAAAACCCTCGGAGAGAGAAAAGAAACAGAAGCCCGACGGTCATCTGCTGAATCCTGCCTTCTCATCACTGTTTTCTTCAATCCAAGGTACGATTCGGTCCCATTTCTTTCTGCTCTTTTAGAATCTCGACTGGATTTTTAACTGTCTTCTTATTTCGACCTTGCATGCTATTTTTACCTAATAGGGTATGTACATGTCTATATCTATGCTTCATAATCTATGTTCCACACACGATTGTCCACTATACCTTACTTAATGGTTGTCTATTCGCCGATTCACAGTCATATCGCCATGATTTTTAGTGTAACTGTTAACTATCCGTTCATCTTCCATATACTTCATGCTGCAATCGATGTATATTGTAATTTCTGTGTATTTCACTAATTGCCCCGTATCTCATAGTTATGATTGTTTAAATTTCTCAAAACCACGATTTTATCTCCTAAGAGGCCCAAAAAACCTGACCTTTCTTCGTCTGTTTCTTGCAGATGTCTTCTGACTCAACACACTCCGACCACCATTCTTCAATTAACCCTGTCCTTACTAAATCTATCGGTAATAGGACTAGATCTAGGGTTTTAATTCCAAATGCTAGTGTACCTCAAGATATTCTTGTGAGACCTCTTAACATCAATGACCAAGACAAATCCCTGAGTTTAATTGATTTAGGAGAAGATTGGCCGTCTGATAATGAGGAGGTATCAAAACCCGAGCTTGAACTTGAGTCCCTTCTAGAACCTGACTTTCAAAATGAGATATCTGTAGAAAGAGAACCATTCAAACAGGAGATTGTCCTTTTTTATGAAAAATCAGATTCCATCATGACCTCAGCTAAACTAGAAAGACTATTCGAGGAATGTCACCGCCCTGTCTGTAATATAACAATCCCAGAACCTGGTGAGAGAGCTCACAGGTTTGATCTGAAAGTCCCACAACAAGGTATCCCTCATGCTGTTATCTATGCTGCTTTCTTGAGGGTAGGTGTTTCCATGCCTCTTCATCCTTTCTTACGTGAGGTCCTAGACTTTTACGAACTAGCACCAATGCAACTCACCCCTAATTCTTATCTATTAGCCATCAGCACCTTTATACTATATTCCAGCAAATTTACAGTTCCCTTGACAGCCCCTGAATTGGGCTATTTCTTCAGATTGAAAGACACTGTGAGAAGTTCTGGCTGTTTTTACCTCTCAGCCTGGCCCTGCCACCAGGGCCAGTGCATAAAAAATGTTAAACAAAATTTTGAGCAATGGCCGGAACAGTTTCTGTATTGCTATAACTGCCCCTATGTTAGATACGAGTTCAATTGTCTACCCAATATTCCTAAACAAACCCTCCTCACTGGAGTTTGTTCAGAAAGAGCAACTGAAATCCTGAAACTAGCAGCCTCCACTAGAGATTGTTTGATTCTGATGACTCCTGCTAACCTAACCGCCCTCGGTTTTATTCCTTCAACTTCTGGTATGAGCTTCCTCGTAGTTATGCTTCTCTTATTAACTGTATCTATGCAATTACATTCGTTTGCTTCATATATACACCATTAATCTTAATTTATTGGATTATGCAGATATGGCTCCCAAGGTTCCTTCTTTTGTTAAACGAACCAAAAATGTAGATGAGATCTTCAAAACTGAGGACAAGGAGGTTCCGCGAGTTGCAACTCCTATAAGTCAAGTTCCTACTCCAGAATCCACTCAGGATCAACCATCAAGCTCCTCCAAATGCAAGCTTGCTCAAACCACACTTGATCTTTCTGGAAGTTCGCAAACTAGGTCCATGAAGAAAGGCAAGGTTGTGAAGGTCGAATCAGCTGTGGCCAAGAATCAATTTAAAGAATTGATTGATACTCATGTACTTCCGGAAGCAATTGCTAGCTGGGCCAAAATGGATTCCACCGAAGCTATGCATGCCATGAGATTTTCCGCAGCCCATAATGCTTTCTTTACCCTCAGATTCTACGATGATTTTGCTGAGAAAACGCAGTACGACCTCCGATTGCAAGGAGAAGTTTCAAAGCTAAAGGAGGAACTTGCTGCTAAGGAGGAAAAGGTGAATATAGTTACTGCTGCTGTGAGACGAGCAAAAACGGTTGAGACCTCTTTAAAGAACAGTAAGGATGAGATCAAAGGATAGGTGAACCCAGATTAAACGTGAAGAGGATGACTAATAACATGCCTCGAGTTTAATATATAATATATGGTTAAAGGGTGTTAGATATTGATTCAAGTGATATCAGGATCTGGATTGTTACTGATCAAGATACTGATGCTGACGTCATCAGTAATACGATGTCAGTATGAAGGTATTGTCAGTATTAGAAGCTGGTCAGGATTATGGGAAGATTCTCATCAGACCAGAGATCAAGGAAGATTGATATGTCGGTTCCTAATTTGTAGGAAGGCAGCTATCATACAGGATATGCATTCTGAGTAATATGTAATTGATTTAGAATATCTTGTAATTGATAGTGTAGCTGTGTATGCTATATAAACACAGTTTAGGTTTTACATTAGAGTAATCGCTTACACGAGTTATCTTGTAACCTAGCAGCTCTTAAGAACATAAGAATTTCTTAAGAGAATTTTGTAACAGTTTTATATCAGAATTAATAAAGCTGTTATTGATTCATACTTGTGTTATTTCTGTTTATGTCGAAAATCTTATACAATTGTATTAAACCCCCCTTTTACAATTGTTAATTACTGGACAACAATTGGTATCAGAGCAAACTGATTAATAGTAATCAGAAATGATCTTAAGATGTCGACAAGCAAGTATGAAAGCATTAAGATTCCCATTCTCAAGAAAACTGAGTATCCAACATGGAAGGTGAAGATGTCAATGTATCTGGAAGCTACTGATCCTGACTATCTTGACAGGATCAATGATGGACCATTTCTTCCAACAAGATTAGTTGCAAGAACTGAAACTGTTGCTGAACACTATGTCATCAAGGCAAAGAGTGAGTGGACTCCAGAAGAAAAGGCTCAAGTGCTCAAAGATGCAAAGGTAAAAAATATTTTGCACAACAGTCTTGGTAATGTCATGTCAAACAGGGTCATAGCATGCAAGACTGCAAAGGAAATTTGGGATACTTTGGAAACTCAATGTCAAGGCACTGAATCTATCAAAAGAAACAGAAGGGCTCTGTTGATTCAGGAGTATGAGCAGTTCGATGCTAGATCTGATGAAAGCATTACTGATATTTGTGATAGATTTCTGACACTGCTGAACAATCTATCTCTAGTTGGCAAAGAGTATGATCCAGAGGATTTAAATACCAAGTTTCTAAGAGCTCTAACTGTGGAGTGGGATACTCAAGCTTCAATCATAAGGCATTGTTAGGAATAATTCATAAGTTGTGATGTTAAGAATAGAATTTACACATTATACTTCTTATAATCCTGATCTTATAAAGGATTTAGCACTGTATATAGGTTTTATGTGTAAAACAGTTATCTGTATAGTTTAGTCAGGAATGAACAGTGTATCAGAGACTACATGTCAGGAACAGAGAGCAAATCCTGATGACGGTCCAATACTGATGGTTGATCAGATACTGATGCAGTGTACAGATCCTGATATCAGTCATGTTACTGATGATGTCATTATAGATGCTACAGAAACTGGCAAGTGCTATAAAACAGGATCGTTGTTTGAAGAACAAGCAAGAAGACATTATGAAGGAAAGAGTTTTTCTATTGAAGGAAACTATCAACTAGAAGGCAGAACATTGTCATGTATAGATTATATCTTTCTGTTATTAGTTGATAGGTAGCATTATAAATACTCTCTCAATATCATTGTAAAGAGTGTAGCTCGTGAGGATAAAGTTCGAGTGCGTAGCTCTGTATAAGGTTTGTATTCGAGAGTTCGAAACAAACAGAGAGATATTTGTATTGTCAGCAGCTGCTAAAGGTATTGTACACCTTTGGTAGAGTTTGTATTTGATCTTATTAATACAAACAAGAGTTTGATTCATTCGTTTATTCTTGTTCATATAATCAAGCAAAAATCAGACACGATTATATAACTTGTATTCAACCCCCCCCCTTCTACAAGTTATTCGAGTTAACAATTGGTATCAGAGCAGGTTGATTTCAAATAATCATAAAGATCTGCAATCATGTCTGGTTACAAGGATGGGAATACTAAAATTCCTATGCTCAAGAGAAACGAATATACTCTATGGGAAGTAAAGATGTTGCATCATCTGGAAGCAACAGATCCTGATTATCTTGACAGAATCAGAGATGGACCTTTTGTTCCAACAAAGGTCGTTGGACAAGCAACTGTTGATGGTGAGGTTGTTCCAGAACATACAGCAGAGAAGCCAAAATCTGAATGGTCAGATAAGGACAAGGAGAATGTTCTCAAAGATGCTAAAGTGAGAAACATATTATTCAACAGTCTTGATTCTGTTCTCACTAACTATGTTCTCTCTTGTAAAACTGCTAAGGATATATGGGACAATCTTAAGGTTCACTGTGAAGGAACTAAGCCTGTCAGGAAGAATATGAGGACATTACTTATACAACAGTATGAGTACTTTGAATCCAAGTCTGGTGAGTCACTTACTGATACCTTTGATAGGTTTACAAAACTCATCAATGAGATGGCCATGCATGGTAAATATTATGACTTGGAGGATATGAATACAAAGTTCATGAAAGCTTTGCCTGATTTCTACAATGAGAAGATATCTGCGATCGAGGAAGCTAATGATTTGGATGAGATTTCATTAGAGGCAGTATATGGAAAATTGAGAGCTTATGAACTTGACAAGCAGCAGAAGAAGAGCAGAAGTGAAGGAAAGATGAAGACTATTGCACTTACTGCTCAATCTGAAGTTAAGAAGCTTCCTGAAGAACAGCATGAAGAGATTGCTGTAAAGAATTCAAGGAAGAAGAAAAGCAAAGAAAGTTCTGAGTCAGAGACTACTGATATGGACTCTGACAACAATGATTCTGAATCTGAGATGCAAGAACTCTTTGCTATGTTTGCTAAAGCTTTCAAGAAAGGAAGATTCAACAGGAGAAGATTTAGCAAAGGACCTTTTCAAAAGAAGGAGGAGAAGAAGAGTGACAAAAGCAAAAGTACAATTGTCAAGCTTGATAAGGCCAAGATCAAGTGCTTTAACTGCAGCGAGCTTGGACACTTTGCTAGTGAGTGTAAGAAGCCTAGGAATTCAGGAAAGGGTAATGCACTTATGGTCACACAGAAGGATTGGGCTGATTCCAGTGACTCTGAAGATGAATTGGATTATGACAACATTGCATTGATGGCCAATAGTTCAGACAAACCTGGATCTCCAAAGAAAATTTCTCCATCCTCTGTTAAGGGCACAGGAAAGAAGCATTCAATTATCTTGGACAGTGGATGCTCTGGACATATGACTGGAAAGAAGTCCCTGCTTACAAAGTTTGAGAGGAAAGCTGGCCCAGTAATATCTTTTGGAGATGGCAACAAAGGAGAAACTCTGGGATATGGCTCAATTATTTTGGGGAATGTCATCATAGAAAATGTAGCACTGGTTGAAGGCTTGAAACATACTCTTTTAAGCATAAGTCAACTGGGTGATAAAGGTTACAAATCAATCTTTGACAGAGAAGGATGCAAAGTCTTGAATATGCAGAATGGAGACATTGTTCTAACTGGTCAAAGACATGGTAACATATATGAAGCAAGCTTAAGTGATACATCTAAAGGAATTGTTAGATGTCTCTACAGCAAAGCAACAAATGATGAAAGCTGGAATTGGCACAAGAAGCTCTCACATCTTAATTTCAAGAAGCTTAATCAACTTGTTAAACACAATTTGGTGAGAGGCCTACCTCAGGCAAATTTTGTGCAAGATGGACTTTGTGATGCATGTCAGCTTGGAAAGCAGAGAAGAACCACTTTCAAGAGCAAGACTGAAAATTCAATTACTGAACCATTTCACATGCTACATCTTGATCTGTTTGGTCCAGTAAACATTATGTCTATCAGCAAGAAAAGATATGCTCTAGTTATGGTGGATGATTTCACAAGGTTCACATGGGTGTTCTTTCTACACAAGAAGGATGAAGCTCCTCAGCAAATCATTGAACTCATCAAGAATATTCAGAACAATTCTGAGTACAAAGTTAAAGTACTTAGGAGTGACAATGGTACAGAATTCAAGAATTCTACAATGGAGGGGTTTTGTGCAGACAATGGAATCACTCAACAGTTTTCTGCACCTGGTACACCTCAGCAAAATGGTGTAGTGGAAAGAAAGAACAGGACTCTCATAGAGGCAGCAAGAACCATGCTTGCAGATGCAAAACTTCCAACCTACTTTTGGGCAGAAGCTATTAACACTGCATGTTTCACTCAGAATTGTACTTTGGTAAATAGTCATGGAAAAACTCCCTATGAGATGATCAAAGGAAAGAAACCAAGTGTGAAATACTTTCACATCTTTGGATGCAAATGCTATGTCCTAAAAGTTCATCCAGAACAACTTGGAAAATTTGAAGCCAAATCGGATGAAGCAATTTTTCTAGGATACTCAGCATCTAAGGCCTTCAAAGTTTATAATCTCAGAACTCACATTGTTATGGAATCAATTCATGTTGCATTTGATGATAAGAAATTTGGAATTTTGCAAACTGATGGAAGCCATGACAAATTGGAATTTGAAAATCTGAAGAATTCTGAGATACTCTCAAGTGATGATGAAGGTTCTCCAGAAGGAATTTCTATTGCTTCTCAAAGGAATGCTACTGTTGAGGGGGAGCAAATAAATCAGAGAGAACACAGTGATCATCAGGAGCAGACTAGTCTTTCAGAGTCTATTCCATCAGGAATTGATGTTTCAGAGTCTACTCCATCAGGAACTGACCTTTCAGAGTCTACTGAGGAAAGATCAGTAACTAGCAGCAATATGGAATCTACTGATTCTATTGATCAAAGGAGAGTTTTTGAAGGTAGAGAGAATTCTTCTACAAGAGATACCACTAACTTAGGGGGAGAGACTAGCAGAGTTGATTTACCACCTGTTAGAAAATGGACAAAGGATCATACTGAAGATTTGATAATTGGTGATCCAAATAGTGGTGTTCGAACTAGAAGATCAATTCAAAATGAATGCTTGTATAGTTGTTTTCTCTCAAAGAATGAACCTAAGAAGGTTGAAGAAGCCTTACAGGATCCTGATTGGGTAATTGCAATGCAGGAGGAGTTAAATGAGTTTGAGAGAAACAAAGTTTGGAAACTGGTACCAAGACCTAAAGATAGATCTATTGTTGGTGCAAGATGGGTTTGCAGCTCATTCAAAATTTAAGGTATACCAGATGGATGTAAAGAGTGCTTTTCTAAATGGAAAACTTGATGAAGAAGTGTATGTAGAACAGCCACCTGGATTTGTTGATCCAAAGTTTCCAAATCATGTCTACAAACTTGACAAGGCACTCTATGGACTAAAGCAGGCACCAAGAGCATGGTATGAGACTTTGTCTAAATTTCTTCTTGAAAATGGCTTCACAAGAGGTACAATTGACAAAACTCTATTCTTTAGAAAGATAAAAGGTGAATTGCTTTTAGTTCAAGTTTATGTTGATGATATTATTTTTGGTTCTACTAATGAAAAGTTGTGTGCTAAGTTTAGCAAGCTTATGCAGTCTAAGTATCAGATGAGCATGATGGGTGAACTAAATTATTTCTTAGGCTTGCAGGTCAAACAGACTGAGACTGGTATTTTCATTAATCAGTCAAAG
Source organism: Kitagawia praeruptora (assembly GCA_037693485.1). Classification (NCBI taxonomy): domain Eukaryota; kingdom Viridiplantae; phylum Streptophyta; class Magnoliopsida; order Apiales; family Apiaceae; genus Kitagawia; species Kitagawia praeruptora. The sequence continues at coordinate 109,011,771 of CM075351.1, read as the reverse complement.
TATATCAAAGATCTTTTAAGAAGGTTTGACTTTCAAGACTGTGCAGTTGCAAAAACACCCATGGCAACAGCCACTAAACTAGACTCTGATCCTAAAGGGAAGAGTGTGGATAATACTAGTTATAGAGGCATGATAGGCTCATTGTTATATCTAACTGCAAGTAGGCCAGATATAATGTTTTCTACCTGTTTATGTGCTAGATTCCAAAGTGATCCTATGGAATCTCATTTAATTGCTGTGAAGAGAATTTTTAGATATCTCAAAGGAACTCCAAATCTTGGTTTGTGGTATCCTAGAGAATCTGATTTCTTTCTAATTGGCTATTCAGACTCTGATTATGCAGGGTGTAAGATAGACAGGAAAAGCACTACAGGTACATGTCAATTTTTGGGAAATAGATTGATTTCTTGGGCAAGCAAGAAGCAACAATCTGTTTCAACCTCAACTGCAGAAGCTGAGTACATAGCAGCAGGCAGTTGTTGTGCACAGCTCCTTTGGATAAAAAATCAGTTGCTGGATTATGGTATGACACTTAGTAATATTCCTATGTTTTGTGATAATACTAGTGCTATTAAAATTGCAGAAAATCCAGTTCAACATTCAAGGACTAAGCACATTGATGTCAGGTATCATTTTATTAGAGAACATATTGAGAATGGTACTGTGGAACTTCATTTTGTTCCTACTGACAAACAGCTTGCAGATATTCTAACTAAACCACTTGATGAGACTACATTCAGTAGACTAGTAAGTGAGTTAGGAATGTTAAATTTTTAGATTTTAACATCTGCAAAAGTAGCAAGGTATGTTGTTCTTAGCTTATAGACTTGATATTCCTGTCAGGATCTATATTTGATTGTTAAATGTTTGAGCTATAACACATTGCCTTGATAAATTTCAGTATGATAGACTTGTTAATAATAATCAGGATTAGATTTGTTATCAGGATGCTGACGTCATCAGTATTGTGTCAGTATCAGGATTATGAAAATTGTTTCAGATCCTGACGTTTACTTTGTGTAATAATCTGATTCTGTGATGTGTTAAGTCTATGCTAGCAAGTTTTGATATTTGCATACTGATAATTTATACATCATTCAAAATTCAAAAGACAAGCAGATAACAAGAAATTGTATTTTCATTAATAGAATTCATTACATAGAAATGAAATACATCATCTTTTTGTCTAAATTTCTACTCTATACTTGTCTTTGATATGAACTCTGAGGAACAGGACAAGGAGCATCTCAAGAAATCCATCAGGGGATGAAAGCCTCATTTGCTCTTGAATTCCTTGTCTGGGCGACTTGAATGAGAGCAGCTAACTTAAATGAATAGCATCTCCATCAAGATCAACCTCAGACTTTCGGCCAAATTCTTCATCCTCAAGTTTTGAGGAGGTTAGGGGAAGATTGTATCCAACAGATGGATGTTCTAGGAGAAACCTCTGGATATTTTCGAAAACCAATCCATTCATGATTAGTTCGATGAGAAGAGTCATTTGTTCAAAGAGATGATCAAGAACAGGATGTTCATCGATCAAGAAAAATCTGGAAAATGGGTTTGAAGGGATTTTTGGTTTGAGAAGCATTGTTGAGAAGAAAAGAAATTGAAAGGTTATGGAGAATGGCATAAAGCGTTTGGTTCTTTTAAAGAAAGACGTGAGAAGCTGAGCAGTCACTTGGAAGTTTTAATGAAGTCAAATGCTAATTATTGCATGAGACTGTATTTCTTGTTTCAAGAAATATTGAAAATATCTAACCAATTGATTTTCTGTTCAGATTAATTGTTTATTTTCTTTTTCAGATAAAAGAAAAATGCCACGTGGAAACTCCATATTAAGTCGCTGATAATATTGGTCAGGATTTCATGTGTGACCATCAGGATTTGAAAATTATATTTTTAAATCACATTACATTTTGTGATTATTTTGATGAGAGGTCATCAGGAAAAGGAAGCTGATCAGTATTGCTTATTTATACCCTGATTTATTTCATGAAAATCAATTTTGGATTTTATTTTCCAAAAAAAATCATGGGTAACCGCATTTTTCAGGGACTGACACCTGTCAATCTACGTGTCAACGTGGGATAGTGGTCTGAAAGATTTGTGAAATATATTTGTTTTGAAACTCTAATCGTGTAATTGCTTTCTCTAATTTTACATTCTCTAAAGCAAAAATCACTCTTGAGTTTTCAAAATCACTAATCCATTTCAAGAATTTTTCAAGTTTCTTTTCAGATCAAAAAATGGCAGCTCAGAGAAGATTACCTAAATCAGTAGCCTTCAAGTTTGGTGACTTTGATTTTATGACAAACAATCATGTTGCAGCTATCACCAACAAGGAAGGAGTGTCATCTGATTTTCATCCAATCATGGACTTTCTGGTGTATGGACCATTAAGTTATGCATTGACAGCATCTCCACAGATTAATCAAGTAGCTGTTTCACAAGCTTGGGAGAATGCTGAGGTAATTGATTCTACTCAGAGTCAATCAGGTAAGATTGTTCTACATTTAGGACAAGATTCATTTGACATTACTGAATCTGTTGTTAATTCAGTACTTTGCTTACCTGTTACTGATAGTTATGAGAATGTACCATCTGATGATAATATAAGAACTATGTTGTCTAAATTAGGTTATAGTGGACCTCTAGATAACATGAGCCAGTTGAATAGGTCTTTTCTTAGAAAGGAATGGTCTTTTTATTTTGATCAAATTGCTAAATGTTTTACTGGCAAATGTAGTTCTTTTCAGCAAATTACTTCTGTTACATCACATATTGCTTATAGTTTGCTTTATGACAGAGTAATCAACATTGGTCATATTATCTTAAGTCAGATGAGTATTAAACTTGGGTTAAGAGATCAAAACAGGAAAATGGTTTATTATCACAGATTTATGCAAATGTTTGTTAACCATTTCATTCCTGATGTTGAAACTAGATTTGGTAGAGAACATTGTGTTTCTTCTTATGAACAGCAAAAGAGAATTTTCTCTGATATTACAAAGAAGGACAATGAAAAGAATCTAGATGAAATACCTGCAATTCATTATCCACATCATGTTCAGGTAATTCTTAAAACTCATCTTCCTACTCTCTACAATTCTTCTTTCTTTTGTGGTGAAATGGCTCAGGAATCTCAATTGGAGGAGAACCCACCTGTGTCTACCCAAGTAGCCCAAAACATTATAGTCTCTGAAACAATTCAAGAACCAAATTTTGATCCACAGCCTATTGTTTCAAAGAAACCAACCTCTGGTGTTTCTCAAAAGACATCAGTTGTAAGGAAGAGAAGATTTGTTGTGTCAAGTAGTAGTAATTCTAGTGAAGATGATGATGATTTAACTCTTGCTGAGAGAGCAGAATTGAAGGCTGCAATTCAACTTTCTTTGTTAGCACAAAGAGATGAAAAACCTAGTCACAGCCAGGCTGCAGTCTCCCAAAAGGCTGTAGTTCTTAAAAAGGGAAAACAGTTACTGGATACTGTCTCTCAAAAGACTGTGTCTATTGAACAAAGATCTCATCCCAAGATCACTTCTGTGTCTACACCTCTTGAGTCTTCTCAGGATAAATCTTTTGCTCACTATATCAGGAGAACAAGGAGAAAGATTCAATTATCACCTACACACACAGAGTCTAGTCCAATTAATATCATGCAGGTTTCTACAAATCAAGCTACATCTATGTCAGTATTTGACAAGAGAGATCTGGATATTGATTCTTCATGGGAAACTACATTATCATACAGACTGGCTATGGGACTAATTTCTCTCAAAGTGAAGTTGTCAAAGCCTGTTCTAGATTTTCTGGTTGAAAGAGTACCAAAACTTTTATTTCCAGATGAATATGGACTTCTACATCAAAGACTTGACTTAATGAAGATGTATTTCTATGTATCTGTCAGAAGACAATTAGTCAAGAAATTTGGACTCTCGAAGCATGTTGCACTTCAATCACTTCATGCATATTTATTTGACAAGGATGTAATTATTGAAGATGCTTCAGCTCAAGGTGAAAAACTGGAGGAAGTAGATAGAGGAAAGCAGTCAACAGAAGATACTATTGCACCTGTCGTGAATAGTAGGAAAAATCAGGTCACAGTCACTGCAACACAAGAACCATCTAGTCAGAGGAAGGATGACTCAGGAGCTGTGATAGCTGATGTTGAAAGGTCTTCTGTGATGACTGAGAATGCAAGTGAGATACCCTATGATATGGGAGGAATGACTTTGGTTGATTTTTCTGAAGATCAAACAAATTTTGTTCAGTCAGAGTCTATTCACCTTGAGGGTGTGTCTCAGCAAACAACACTTAAAGACGGTGATGTACTAACTATGGTGTCTAATGAAGTATTACTGAAGACATCAGAGTCTAGTAAAGAACCTGAAAGTGGTATACTGGAGCCTGTAGTTTCTGAAAGGAAAGAAGATGATTGTATGGGTTCAGAGACTATAGCAGCTCACTCCTTGGAGAAAACCTCAAGCCACATGCCATATGAGGAACCCTCTCTCCATGTGAGTTCAGGTATAAAAACTCCTTCTAAACTCTATTTTTCTGTAGGTCATGAGAGCACTTATCTAAATTTGAGTGATACAGTTGAAAAGATGGACTTAGATCCACAATTTGAGCGGCTGGCTCCTGACCAGGCAAAAGGTGAGGTAGAAAGAGTGTTGACTTTAGAAAGTCAAAGTGAGAATGAGGGTATGGATGATCAACTCCATAGTGAGGGAGAGAAAATTAGGAAACCATCATTTGATTTCTGGGATCAGGTTTTTCCTGAATCTTGGTCTGAAAATTTGGGTATGGATGCTGGTACTTATTCATTCATCAAAATGTATCAGAAGAATGACCTAGCACATCACAATGCAAAGCCAGAAGTTAAAGCTCAGAAGAAAAAAGGAGAGGCTTGCAGAAATCATTAACAGAAGAGGTGCCAGGATAAAGCAATCTCTTGATACATATGTACCAGATGAAGATCCTAATGATCCTAGTGTTCCTTTGTATGTACTTCCAATATCAGCTAGAATTGAGACATCAACAGTCTCTGATCACTCTAAGGAGGAGTCAGGATTTGAAGATGTTAGTACACAGAATACTGGTGAAGGAGATGATGATCATGTTTCAGTTCCAGAACAGAAAGATGAAGATGTTGATACTTCTAATCAGGTTTTATTACTTGAATATCATACAACTCAAGCAACTTCTTCTACAAGACTTGAAGATACAGTTCTTTCTGATTCTGATACTGAAGATACTAGAAGCACTTCCAATATTGAAGTTCATTCTGATGTTTTGAAAGATATTCAGAATTCTCAAATTGCTATTCAAACAAGACTTCAATCACTTGAAGATAACCAAGTCACAATTATGGAAAATCAAGCAGTTCTTATGAATCTCATTTGTTCTGTTTCTGAATCTCTTGGAATTAATGTTGCTGATGTCAAAAAGGGGGAGATAAAGACAATTCAAAGACAACAACAACACCACCAGACTGAAGATAAAGCTGGGGGAGATAAAGATCAGACAAAGGATAGTAAAAAGAAGAACCAGGAGTGACAGTGGTGAATCTCAGCTAGGAAGAGGTAAAGGAAGAGCAGCATTAATAGTTAAAATTCTTTCTTTTAAGTACTAGATAAACGTCTACATCTGAGAAGGAGGTACTTAACTTCATAATTCTACATTCATAAATTCTATTCTGGTTGTATTGTTATATGTTTTGACATCCACAACTTAGATTTATGCTTCAGATTTTAAAGCATAAATAGGGGGAGATTGTTAGGAATAATTCATAAGTTGTGATGTTAAGAATAGAATTTACACATTATACTTCTTGTAATCCTGATCTTATAAAGGATTTAGCACTGTATATAGGTTTTATGTGTAAAACAGTTATCTGTATAGTTTAGTCAGGAATGAACAGTGTATCAGAGACTACATGTCAGGAACAGAGAGCAAATCCTGATGACGGTCCAATACTGATGGTTGATCAGATACTGATGCAGTGTACAGATCCTGATATCAGTCATGTTACTGATGATGTCATTATAGATGCTACAGAAACTGGCAAGTGCTATAAAACAGGATCGTTGTTTGAAGAACAAGCAAGAAGACATTATGAAGGAAAGAGTTTTTCTATTGAAGGAAACTATCAACTAGAAGGCAGAACATTGTCATGTATAGATTATATCTTTCTGTTATTAGTTGATAGGTAGCATTATAAATACTCTCTCAATATCATTGTAAAGAGTGTAGCTCGTGAGGATAAAGTTCGAGTGCGTAGCTCTGTATAAGGTTTGTATTCGAGAGTTCGAAACAAACAGAGAGATATTTGTATTGTCAGCAGCTGCTAAAGGTATTGTACACCTTTGGTAGAGTTTGTATTTGATCTTATTAATACAAACAAGAGTTTGATTCATTCATTTATTCTTGTTCATATAATCAAGCAAAAATCAGACACGATTATATAACTTGCATTCAACCCCCCCTTCTACAAGTTATTCGAGTTAACAGGCATCAATATGATCTGAAGATGCTGTCTCTTGATGAAGTCTATGGGATGCTAAGAACCTATGATCTTGAGGTTCAACAGAGAAAGAACAAGAAGAATGTCAAAGCAAAATCTGTTGCTTTGAATGTTGAATCAAAATCAAAAGGAAAAACTGAAGAAGGTTCTTCATGAAAAAGTAGAGTTGTGGAGTCAATTCCTGATGACTCATCATAAGATACTGATGCTAAGTCTGATTCTGATACTGATGATGACTCTACTGATTCTGAGATGATGGAGATGGTAGCTATGATAGTCAAGGGCTTCAAGAAGATGAAGTTCAGATAGGCTAGGAAGCAAGGTAGGTTCCAGAAGAAAACCTTCAATGCTGACAAAGATAGGTACAAGAAGAAAGAAGACAAAAGCGGAAAATTTGACAAGTCAAAAGTCAGATGCTACAATTGTGATGGAATGGGTCATTTTGCAACTGAGTGCAAAAAGGCAAAGACCAAAGCTCTTATCTCATCAAGCAAGGATTGGATGGACTCTTCCTCAGAATCTGAAGAAGAAGAGGTGAACTATGCACTAATGGCCAATACTGATGAGACTGTAGCTGCTGCTGAAACTAAGGTATCTGAAACCTTGTTTGATTTTGATACAAATAATGTCTCTGAGTTAAGGTCTTTTCTTAAGTCTCTGCATATCAGCTTTAGGAGTCAATCTCTTGAAAGTACTAGAATAAAATCTCAGATGGCAGAGGTAACTAAAAGAAATGATCATTTAGAAGCTAAGTTAATTTTCTTGCAGGAAGTTCAAACAGAATGTGATAATGCTAAACACATGAAACTTGAATAGAGTTTAAATGTAAAGAACTTGAAATGCAACTTAAGGATGCTAATGAAAAACTCAGAACTTGGACACACTCTGGAACAAAAACTCATGAGATAATTACAGATAAAAACTGGAAAGAGTGTCTAGGTTATAAGCCAGAGGATAAGAAAAAGAACAAGGAAAAGGTTGTTTCATCAAATCCAGGAAGAGTTATTATCAATGACTCGACAAATCCAAAAACCTACAGGTATGTTACAGACAGTACAAAGACTAAATTAAAGCCTGTGAATTATGTGTATCCAAAAAATCCCAAATCAATTACTGAAGAGGGATCCACTTCTGTACAGAATTCTAAATCAAAGTCTGTTCAAAACAAGAATGTAGGTCTTTTGTCAAAGAAACAACTGAGAGATAAAATCTGTGATGTGACAGAAAAGAAGAGAGTCTCTACTATCAAAAGAAACAGGAATGGTAAAGTTGGAATAAACAAGGAGAATAATTATAAGTATATTCCAAATGCACCAAGAAAGACATGTTTTAATTGTGGTAACTCTAATCATCTTGCTATTGACTGCAGGAGGAGTAAGAAGAAGACTACTGTTATTCATAAGTCTGACATTAGGAATAGGACAATATTTTATAAACCACAAAATCCCTGTTTTCACTGTGGTAGTAAATGGCATTCTATTTATATGTGTGAAGAATATCATAATTTGTACTACAATGTTTATGAACCATTGCCAAAGTTCAATAAAAGTGCAAATTCTGGCAAAACAAAGAATGTGAATACTAAGCATACATCTGTTAATTCTGATGATAACAAAATGAATTCTAAAGGAGGTAATCCTAAAGAAAACGTTTTTGTTAAGAAATCTTCTGCTACTAAGAATGTTAAATTGCATGCTAAAAGAACCCAACAAGTGTGGTTTCTTAAAAATTCTAACTGAATTCTTTGTGATTCTGATTGCAGGGCAAAAAGAAAAATGTGTTAGTCATGGATAGTGGATGTTCTGTGCACATGACTGGAGAGAAAACCTTGCTATCAGAATTTGAGGAAAAGGCTGGCCCAACTGTGTCTTATGGAGATGGCAACATTGGACAAACTTTGGGATATGGCAGTATTATCATTGGAAATGTCATCATTGAGAAAGTAGCTCTGGTGAAAAGACTCAAACACAATCTGCTAAGTGTTAGTCAAATCACTGAAAGAGGTTATCATGTCAACATCTATGATACTCATTTTGAAGTAATCAGCAAATCTTCAGGGAAGGTTGCTTTAACTGGACAAAGACATGGTAACATTTATGAAGCTAACATCTGTACCAATACTGATGGACACTCTACATGCCTCATCAGTAAAGCGACTATAGATGAAAGTTGGAGTTGGCACAAGAAGTTTTCTCATCTCAACTTCAACAATATAAATGAGTTGGTAAAGAAAGACTTAGTGAGAGGATTACCTAAGGTATTGTATACTCCAGATGGACTTTGTGATGCTTGTCAGAAAGCTAAACAAAGAAGGACATCTTTTAAGAGCAAAACAGAATCCTCAATTGATGAACCTTATCACATGCTTCATCTTGACTTATTTGGACCAGTAAACATAATGTCCATCAGTAAGAAAAGATATACTCTAGTAATTGTTGATGAGCATACTAGATATACATGGGTGTATTTTCTACACAGAAAGGATGAAATAGCTGAGATAGTTTTGGACCATGTGAGACTCATTGAGACTGGCACAAAGTATAAAGTCAAGATTTTAAGAAGTGATACTGAATTCAAGAATTCAGCAATGGAAGAGTTCTGCAAATACAAAGGAATAGTTCAACAATTCTCTGCTCCAGGGACACCCCAGCAAAATGGAGTAGTTGAAAGAAAGAACAGAACTCTTATTGAAGCAGGCAGAACTATGTTGGAGGAAGCTAAACTTCCTACATACTTCTGGGCAGAAGCAGTCAACACAGCATGCTACACTCAGAATATTACACTGATTAACAGACATGGTGTAACTCCTTATCAGATAATCAAGGAAAAGAAGCCAAGTCTGAAGCATTTGCATGTATTTGGCTGTAAGTGCTTTGTTCTAAGACCTCATCCTGAACAGCTTGGAAAATTTGAGACTAAAGCTGATGAGGGCATCTTTATTGGCTATCCATCATCAAGAGCCTTTAAAGTTTATAATCTAAGAACAAAGACAGTCATGGAGTCTATAAATGTATCTTTCGATGATAAGAAGATTACAGGAATTTCTGAAGACTTACATGATGATTTGATTTTTGCAAATGAAGCCTCCAAGAATTCTGATGAAATCTTGTCAGATACTAACAATTCATCAAATCCTGATGAACCAGTTATTACTGATGAAACACAGATTATTGATGGGAATGCAAATGTTGAGGGGGGGCAACATCAAGAGACCATCAACAATGAAACAAATCAAACATCAGGAGGAGATTCATCATAAATAGATTCAAGTGACAATTCTGACAGCAGATCAGAAACAGATAGCAATATCTCAGGGGGAGCTTCTATCAACACTAGTTCTTTTGAAGATAACACCAATCCAGGGGGAGCATCAAATTCAAGGAATGATCTACCACCAGCAAGGAAATGGACTAAAAGTCATACTCCTAATTTAATTATTGGGAATCCTGAAGTAGGTGTTAGAACCAGAAGTGCAACTCAAAATGAATGTCTTTATCATAACTTTCTATCAAAGGAGGAACCTAAGAAAGTAGAAGATGCACTAAAGGATGCTGATTGGGTTATGGATATGCAAGAAGAACTAAATGAGTTTGAAAGAAATCATGTCTAGAAACTTGTACCAAGGCCAAAAGGAAGGTCCATTGTAGGTACAAAGTGGGTGTTCAGAAACAAGACAGATTCAGATGGCACTATCATCAGAAATAAAGCAAGACTAGTTGCAAAAGGATATTCTCAACAGGAAGGAATAGACTATGATGAGACATTTGCTCCTGTTGCAAGACTAGAAGCTATCAGAATCTTTCTTGCATATGCAGCCCACAAGAAATTTAAAGTTTACCAGATGGATGTGAAAAGTACTTTTCTCAATGGAGAATTAAAAGAGGAAGTTTATGTTGACAACCTCCTGGCTTCGTTGATTCAAAACATCCAGATTATGTCTACAGACTTGATAAAGCACTTTATGGACTAAAGCAAGCTCCAAGAGCCTGGTATGAGACATTGGCTCAATTCTTACTGGAAAGTGGATTCAAAAGAGGTACAATTGATAAAACCTTGTTTTATTTGAATCATGTTAAAGATTTGCTATTAGTTCAAATTTATGTTGATGATATCATTTTTGGGTCAACTAACTCTAAATTATATGAGAAGTTTTCAAAGCTAATGCAGTCTAGATATCAAATGAGCATGATGGGAGAGATGAGCTATTTTTTTAGGTCTACAAGTTAAACAGACTGATGATGAAATTTTTATCAATCAGTCAAAATACACAAAGAACCTATTGAAAAAGTTTAACATGCAAGACAGCTCTACTGCATCAACTCCCATAGCTACAGCTACCAAGCTTGATCCTAATCAAGGTACTGAGGTGGATGTAACTAATTACAGAGGTATGATTGGCTCACTGCTGTATCTAACTGCTAGTAGACCAGATATCATGTATGCAACCTGTCTATGTGCAAGATTTCAGGCAGAACCCAGTGAACCACATCTTATAGCTGTCAAAAGGATTTTCAGATACTTGAAAGGCACACCATCTCTTGGCCTTTGGTATGCTAGGGAATCTAATTTTAATTTATGTGGTTACTCAGATGCTGATTTTGCAGGCTGTAAAATAGATAGAAAAAGTACTTCAGGCAGTTGTCAGTTTCTTGGATGAAGACTTGTTTCTTAGTTCAGTAAAAAGCAAAAGTCTATCTCTACATCAACTGCAGAAGCTGAGTACATTGCTGCAGGAAGCTGTTGTGCTCAGATCATGTGGATGAGAAATCAGCTAATGGACTATGGTTTGTCATATTCAAAAATACCTATTTATTGTGATAACCAAAGTGCTATTGCTATGACAGGAAATCCAGTACAACATTCTCTTACTAAGCATATCAGTATCAGATATCATTTCATAAGAGAGCAAGTAATGGAAGGAACAATTGAGTTACACTTTTTTCCTACTGATCAACAGCTAGCTGATATATTCACCAAGCCACTTCCTGAAGCTACGTTTACAAAGTTGGTGAATGAACTGGGAATGGTAAACTATGATAGTTTATGATAACAGAGAAAGAACAAATACTGATGTTCATCGAATCCTGATGCATTTCGAATACTGATAAAAAGTCAATCCTGACATCAGTCAAACATTGAATATTGATGCAACGTTTCACTTATCAGTAATGTATTTTAGTATTCTATTTTCTGTTCTGTTTTCCTGATATACTTGTGACTTTTGAACTTGTTAATAAGTTGATTATTTTAATTAGTTTTCATGTTAATTTCTTTGATTTAATTATTTGAAGAACAAGTTCAATGCAGAAAACAATGAATAAGATTAGAGAAACAATATTTTTCATTGATAATAAGAAATAGTACATTCATAGATTACATCTTGTTATTCTCTATCTACTAATCTATTCAACAGGAAAAGGAAGTCCAAACCACTCCATTGTTAGCAGCTGTCCCAGATCCCATCTTTGCCACTTTGTTTGGGTGGAAGTTGAGTGGGATAAGGTTATTTTTGCTGACATATTCATTAACAATGGTTGATAGATTTGGATGAGGATGTCTTAGAAGAAAGCCATGCTAATGTTGCTTAGAGGGCAACATCGATGTCAATCACTTTTGCAGGTCTTTCTTTCTCGATTTCTTCGAGACCAGCATCCATCTGCAAGTAGAGAGTCTCAAGTTGTCTCTCCCAGTTGAAAGCATCAAACTCTTCACGAGTGTAACTGAAGATATCTTTCTTCTCTACGAGATGGAGATTCTTCTCTTTGATGGTAAAACTCGACATTTTTTTAAAGATATTTGTGAGAAGAGTTTTTAGTTTGTAGGTGAGAAGAAGGGTTAAGAAAGTAGTGGACAAGTCTCTAGGATTAAATAGAGAAGAGTGGAATGAGAATATGAAACGATTCATATTTCTGGTGTTGGTACCAGGTATTTTTAGATTGTAATGTTTTAATTTCTTTAATTAAAACAAATTACCTTGTTTTATTTTTAAATCACAATCTTATTTCTCGAAAACTGCGGGCACGTGTGTACCACTCTTGTGAGTATATACTTACAATTTGAAAATCGTGTTGCGTACAGTTATCACCACTCTTACACGTAATTTACTCCATTACTTATGTGTGCACGAGTCGATTATTGACACCTGTCCTTGAGAAATCATTAGAATTGTCCAAAATCAATTTAGTTTTCTAAATTGATTCTTTTATTCTCAAAGTATCAGTATTAAATCGTCTCTCACCTTGTGCAAACATAAACCCTAATTGTTCGAGAATACAAAATCTCTCTGTTCAAATGGAAAATCAATTGTTTGCAAATAGTAAAGTTGTCATCAATGGTGTTACTTTTGCACCTAACAATTTCGTTGCTCTTCTTGATCATCAGGATTTATCGAATGATTTCCATATCATTCAAGATTTCTTAGTCTCAAGTCCAATTAACTATGCATTAACACAACCCTCCAAAGTTTCTTTCAAAAGTGTTATGCAGGTATGGTCAACAATAGTTTTTAGTGAAGGAATGACAACAAAGAATCTGTTCATGTCCTTTGAGTATAATGGTGCTACTTATAGAGTGACTCCAGAGGTGATAGAGAAGGCTCTTCATCTACCATCTCTCAATGGCAAATCAGCAGAAAGTGTTTCTGATGCTACACTTCTTGATTTTGCAAAGAGTCTTGGAATCAAAGGACAACCAATGAAGTTTGGGGATTTATACAGAACAAAACTTAAGAAGGAATGGAATTTTTTCTTTGATACTATCAGTCGATGTTTTCTGAATAAAGTCTCTAACTTTGATACATTGCCTTCAGCTTCAGTTCAAATTGGGTACTCTCTAATCCATGAAACTCCTTTTGATTATGGATTGTTTCTTTTAAAAGCCTTTTATGCTAGAAAAACAGACAAGTGTGGATATGTTTATTTTATTAGATTCTTTCAATTGATATTTTCATATTTATGTCCCAATGTTGTATTTGAAAATGATGATCAATTGTGTATCTTTAAGATTTCTGAAAACAATATCAAATCCTTGGAGAAATCTGATAAGGTGAATAATTTGGAAGGCAATCCTATTATTCCTGATAAGGTCAGGCTTCTTTTGTCAAAGAGAATGTCTACCTATTATGGATCTATTACTGATGGTCTTGGATCTACTTCTGGTGCTCTGAGACAGGACACTACCCATCCTGTTTCTAACCAAAGCACACAACCCAAACACACTACCAAACAGTCATCCACCTCTGGTGTCTCACAAAAGGTATCAGTTGTAAAATCAAAGAAATTAGCTAGATCTGATGTGTCTGGAAGACAATCAGGATCAAAGAATTTCTCCACTCCAACCTACTCTCAAAAGAAGTCACAAGGGAGTGCACAAGGGGTCCTGGTTAAGGAGAAATCTGTACTTGAGATTGATCAATCTTTGATTGACAGAGGGGTGTATATAGAAACAGGAGAAAAGAGGAAATTCAGTCAGAAAATTGATTCTGAGTCTGATTATGATTCTGATGATGACAAATTGCCTTTATCAGTTTCTTTGAAGAAAAAGGAAGTTATTGCTGTGACTCCTAAAGAACTAGCCATTTCTGAAAATCCAAAGAAAAGAAGGAGGTTACTTAAGAAGAGTCAATACTTCATTCCTCTGGAGAGACAGAATATTGAGGATGATATAGAAGATAATCAGAATCCGGTTGCATCATCAGTTCCTGACTCAACTACTGATCTTAATGTCTCTACTCCTGATACTTCGCCTATGAAGACTGTTGAAATCTCTGATTCTCCAGTCTCTACATCATCACAGAAGATGACATTTGATATGTCACTGGACAAGGTTGTTGGCATTGCTATCAAACTTGGACAAAAGCCACCACCTCTTTATATGCAACAACAAACTACAACAAAAGTTTTTGAACGACAAAAGAAACAGATGACATCATCACCTCTGAAAGGATCTAGCCCACAAGAACCTGAACTTCAAAGTAGTTCAGCAGCTACTGCAGATCCAGTCACACAAGAACCATCCATTCAAAGTATGGATGCAGACATTGTTGAAGGAATAGTCCCACAAGAACCACTTTCTCAAAGGGAAAGTGAAGACAAGAATATTCCTTCCCCACAAGAACCATCTTCTCAAAGTGAAGATGCAGGCAAAATCACATCAGCAAAGGAGTTTCCTGACACTGCTCAAGGGGCTTCAGAAATCGAATTTGACTTAGTTCAAAGTCTGGCAGATAAAGCTGTTCATGCCAAGCATATTGCTGAATGTGATGATATACTAAAGGACACTGCATATGAGGGAAGCACACAAGAACCTTTGACTCAAAGTGTTGAAGAAGCTTCACAACCTCAGACTACACAAGAACCATCAGTACAGAATACTGATGCAAGTCATGCTTTAGTTGTAGTTGTCAATCCTGATGCACGTACTACTGATTCAAATATTCCATTGCTTATCGAGCCACTTTCTGCAAGGCCAATGGAATCTTTAATCACTTCCTCAGGTAACACTTCTATCTCTACTTCTCTTAATACTGAAAGTATGATTACAGATAGACCTGATACAAGGGATACCTCTATCTGTATGACTTCAGACCACTCTTCTCAGCCACCTCTTATTTCTTTGAATTTGTTGAGCCAGAACCTTTCTAGTGAGACTGAGAGTAAACAATTAGAGAAAAAGAAGAGTGAAGAGAGGCAGTCTCCTGAACTGGAAAAAGGTGAGGTAGAACAGAGTGAGAAGCTAAAAACTTCTGGAGAGGTAGTAGTTACTCTTGAAAGTAACTTAGGTCATGTTGTGAGAAGTGATGAGATCACTTTAAAAGAAAAGAGAGATTTAGGAAATGTTTCTATTCTCACTGCAGGTCTTCAGGAACCAACAGGTCCATCTTCTGTTGATTTGAGATTGAAAGGAGTTATGAATCCTGAAGATAATATGGATGATAAACTTCCTGAGTCTGATGATAGCTCAGATGATGATGATGATCATGCTGATGAAGATCCTGAGGCAATTCAAATGCAGGCAGCCATAAAAGCAAGTCTAGCATCTGCTTATGGATCTTCGAGTAGATACATGCAGTCTGTTAGTCAAGAAGAGTTCAGAGGGGGGTACAGTTCTACACTTCCTGCTGATACTCAAGCTGCAAGGGGATATGAATGGGATACTGAATGGAATCAGCCGAATGCTAAGATGAATTTTCATAATGCTCTTTTTCATTCTGGTCACATTGCCACGAGGATGTCTACTCCTGAGCTTAAGGCACTTCTCAAGACTAATGCTCTTCTAGCAAAAGGATTGAAGAGTGAGATTGATTCTATGAAGGACAATAATGCTAAAGTTCAAGCAGATATTCATACAACTGTTTCTATATCTGCTACTGCTTCTTAAGCTCATCTTCTTGTTGATGATGTTAAGGCACTTGAAAAGAAGATGGAGTCAAGAATGGATGTCTTGGAATCGAAAGTTGACACTATTGATGAGACACTCAAGCTTATCTTATCTTTCTTTATTGAAGAAGATGCAGATGTCAAAAAGGGGGAGAAGGTAGTCAAAACAAAATGTAAACCTGATCCAGTTGTGAGAAAGAATAAGGATGATACTTCTGGAAATGATGGTGGTACTACTACTCAACAACAACATGGGAAAGGAAAAAGAACCTCTGATGCTAGTTTAGTAAAGGGGAGGAGTTCAACTCAGACTCAAACTAATCAGTCAACTCATGTTTCTGAATCTAGAAAAAGAAGGCAAATTCTTTCTACAATTCTTGAAGGTGATGAAGATATGTTGATTACTGATGTACAAGATGCTCCTCATCTCTTTGAAGAAATTATCACTGAATCAGGTGGAAGTGAACTTGTTTATCGAAACAGTGATAAGTTTCATCAGTATCATGCTAAGAAGGCACTTGAATTAACTTCTGAAGAAAATCCTGATATGATTACTGATGAAATTGTAAAGGAACAAAACAGGATTTTTGAGGAGATTGCAAGATAGAAGGAAGCTCCTACTGCAAGAAGAGGAAGAGGCAGTGGAGGAAGAAATAGAGGCAGAGGAAGGAAACCTGTTCAAGTAAGTACAAGGCAGACAAGGTCTAGTGGAATCAGAATAGAGGAGATTACTGAAGATTTAAAGAAGAAAACTCCTTTATCTCTTGAATATTTTCCATCATCAAGTATCTTTGATGAGCCTGGTACAGAAGAAGAAGAAATTCCTTTAGAGAGAAAGAAAAAGAAAGTTGAAAAAGCAAAGAAGGAAACTATTGACTTTGATACTGGTAATGTTAGAAGATCTAGAGAAGTCAGAAACAGTGTGAATGATATTGTTGAAAGAGCCAGCAAAGAATATTTCAGAAGGGTGATTAATTTTGAAAAGGATTTATTTATTTATAAATATAAACAAGTGAAAGAAGAAGAAGAAGAACCTAGTGATCCACAAACAAAGAAGAAAAGAAAAAAGTGGGTTGAAGTTGATAAACTGAAGTATACTGGACCAGTTGTTTTTAAGTCTGGAAGAGTAATTTCATAACCTCCAATGAGTCCTGGACTTCAGAAAGCAAAATCTTCTGAATTTGATAAAGGTTCACCAAGCTGGATTAAGATGAGTTCTGATCTGAAGGGACTGGAACCTTACAATAGAGGAGGATTTGGTTCTAGGGATGCAAAATTCATACCTGTATTTCAAGCAGATCAACATTTTCTTACCAGAAGATTAGGTGAAGAATTAACTGTTGATGATCTTTGGGAACTTGAATCAGTTGCAATTGTTGCATGCAAGATGGATGGTAAAATGATGGAAAAGTTATTGTACTTCATGAAAGACAAAAGTGTCAAGAGGTTAACCATTCATGATGTATTGTGCAAGTCAACAAAAGAACTGAAATATGTTCTCTATTTGCTTGAAAATAGAAGCATTCCTGATAGAGAAGCTAGTGTTTACAGAAATTGGTGTACTATGATCTTCATGAAAATAAAATCAAGATATGTGGATGGAGGATCAAGATATGATGGTAATTATACTCCCATGTATTTGAACACAGAAGGACAAGAAGTAGAAATGCAATAGGGTTCAGCTGCTAAAGAAGTAATTCTGAGGCAAGAACAGTTATCTTTGAATCCTGGTGGAAGAGATCTTGCATATTTACTGTTGGGAGACTTGAATTTACCAAGGAGCTCAATTCAAAATCTCAGGGCTGGTATTTATCAGATTGACAAGAATAATGAAGAACTCAGAAGTCTGAAGAAAAGACTGATTCAGATTCTAGCAGAGAAGGAAGAGGAATTATTATCAAGTTTCTTATAGATAAGTAATTTCTTTGTAAGGATTTCTGAGACTGAACCTGAAGATAGCTTATAGATTTTTGTTTTGAGTTTTTAACATCTTTGAATCAAATAATTTGTGCTTTATTTCATTAAGTACAAATTGGGGGAGATTGTTAGATATTGATTCAAGTGATATCAGGATCTGGATTGTTACTGATCAAGATACTGATGCTGACGTCATCAGTAATACGATGTCAGTATGAAGGTATTGTCAGTATTAGAAGCTGGTCAGGATTATGGGAAGATTCTCATCAGACCAGAGATCAAGGAAGATTGATATGTCGGTTCCTAATTTGTAGGAAGACAGCTATCATACAGGATATGCATTCTGAGTAATATGTAATTGATTTAGAATATCTTGTAATTGATAGTGTAGCTGTGTATGCTATATAAACACAGTTTAGGTTTTACATTAGAGTAATCGCTTACACGAGTTATCTTGTAACCTAGCAGCTCTTAAGAACATAAGAATTTCTTAAGAGAATTTTGTAACAGTTTTATATCAGAATTAATAAAGCTGTTATTGATTCATACTTGTGTTATTTCTGTTTAAGTCGAAAATCTTATACAATTATATTCAACCCCCCTTCTACAATTTTTAATTACTGGGCAACAAAGGGATTATATTACACGGAAACATTAATCACGAAAGGTTTAATTGGATCACCAATTATTATTACTTGGGTAGCAATGATGTATTACTAGATGCCGCTCATTGTTTATAATTTTATTATTAGATATTAAAATTATTGCCAACGTAATAATAACCTAAAGGGTTCCACAATAAGAACGTTTAAAAGGAGTTTTAATTTAAATTACGAATTTAAATTAAATTATTAAATTCGAAATTGGATATTTAATTAATTGAGTTGGTCTTAATTATATTTAAACAGAATTCAAATTTAATATTAAAACCAAATCAGAATGGGTTTGGAGAAGCCCAATTCGATTTCGGGTTTAGCCCAATCTCTCTTCCCTATAAATACACTATGATGTATTGTTTAAGGATAGACTTTTGCAATTCGTTTTTATAAAAAAAATGTTTGAGAGGCTAGAGAGAGAGAGAGAGGCAGGTTCTTCGGTTAGTACCGGCTCCGGTGATCGTTGGATGATCAAGCGTTCGTGTGGACTACTTTGGCAACGTAGATCTCGAAGAGGGCTGCTTGGTGATTGTTTTGGACCTCCATCTGTCATCAATTTGTAAAGATTTTTTAAGGTAATCATCTAACTCCGAATTAAATATCATGTTTTTGCATGGATCATGCGGTAAGGTTTCGATTTTTATTCTTTTTCGCGTTTAATTCCGCTGTGTTTGATGCTCGAAACCCTTCAATGGAATCAGAGCTACTTGCAAAAATGTTTTAATTTGGTTGTTTGTTACAGTTTCGATATATCTATACGATCATGTTTGATTATTGTCATGTGTGATGCGTTGATTTTGATATATATGTATAAACTGTATGTTAATGATGATTGAGATGATCATATGATGATTATATAATCTGTATATATACTGATATATATATATATATGATTTATGTTTTTATTGATATGGGGATTGTATATGATACTATTTCTGTACACACTGCGCAGATTTGGTGAAATCTGTGTCCAGTGTCCGATTTTCGCAAACAATATGTGTTTTCTGACTGAAAACGAGCATCTGAACAAAACAGATAACAAGGCTATCATCGACTCGTCTGTAAGGCGTTTGACGCCGTTTAGTGCCTGAAAACGGTGATTTATTATTATCAGAATATGATTCTGATTTTCTGATTTTTGCGTTATATGATTTCTTTGATTGGATCATCTGAAATATGATATGGTTACATGTTCTTAATTGTTATATGAGCAAGGTGATTGGTTATGGCCCTAATACCAATAGGATAGTAGTTTTGATTTTATGGTTTGGTTTCTAAATACGACTTGCATGTCGTTATTCCTTGTAATTAATAAATCTCGAATGTAACTCGAGTTCATCTTGTAAGTTTATTAGTGTAGCATGTTTTTCAATTATTCAATGTAACTATTAAAGAAGACAAGAAGAACAAGGAAGCAAGGAGGCGATTCCCCATGAAGATGCAATGGAGAAGACATGTATTTAAATTGTATTTTGTTAACCACCATAGATTGACCTTGATCTTTTCATTAGCTTGAAAAGATCACATAGGATGGGCCATAACCAAACACGTTTAATTTATGCACTTTACATATATATGAATGTATGCGATACAATGTATGTGTAGAGATAAAGATGCATGTTTAAATAGATTAATCATGTATGCATTAGATACGACACCCATGTCATGCCTGCTTAAACAAGATAAAATATGTACCGAC
The DNA here is from genome assembly GCA_037693485.1 of Kitagawia praeruptora. NCBI lineage: Eukaryota > Viridiplantae > Streptophyta > Magnoliopsida > Apiales > Apiaceae > Kitagawia > Kitagawia praeruptora. Next base: position 108,991,593 of record CM075351.1, on the reverse strand, counting down.
TTGAGATTTTGTAATTAAACAATAACGACTATGAGATTTTTGTGTTTATGAAACACGGAATTAAATATGAATTTTCAATTATTTCGATATAGGGAGATTTTGTCAAAAACGTGTCATACCTGTAAGGAAGTTGGGTATTAAGTGAGGTCACTTATGACTCCTCCAACAACCTGAAAATCAAACCATTGGTGAATATTGATTTGAAGTATTTAATTCAAGGAAAAATTGGGAATCTCTTTATGATGGGATCATGGTCATTTTAATTAAAAAACCCTAAGTAAAAAAATACTCCCTCCGTCCCTCTAGGTAGTTTACATTGGAAATGGGCACGGAGACCAAGAAAATGTATAAAAAATGAGTAAAGTTAGATGAAAAGTGGGTAAAGTGGTGGGACCTATCAATATTTAATAATAGATTTGAGATAGTGGAGGAAAGTAGTGGGTGTAATAGTATTTTTTATTATTAAATATGAGATAGTGGGGGAAAGTAGTGGGTGTAATAGTGGAAGAAACTTGCTATTTATGGTATGTAAAGAAATGAGAGAGACACCCCAAAATAGTAACTGTAAAGAAATGAGAGGGACGGAGGGAGTATTAAGTTTAAGATGCCTTCCAAATGGGAAACACTCGTCAAGACCTAGATCGCGCGACAAAGGGTAGGTGCGCCAAAGCGGAGTACCCTCATTTATCGTGGTAAGCGCGATCGAGTAAGTTAGTGATACTCAACTGTTAGACCTTTGGGTTCGACTTAACTAAGTGACCACAATAGGATTGTGAACTTAGAGGCATAGATTTTGGTAAGATTTATTGGATAAATAGGAACAAATGTTGTTATGTGAACATATGTTGTTCTACCAAACTATCCAAGAGTTATATATGATATAATTGACAAATGTTGTCTACCTAAATAATCATTTTAAGGAGAAAAGCCAAAGCTGACCTTAAAAGTGATGATATGGATCTTGGCTCACTAGAAAGGTTTAGAGAAACTTTTTCGAATTGATAGGTAGGGCTATTAATTTGATAAAAATAGTGGGAGATATATATTGTGAATATATATGAATAATCACTTGAACATAATTTAACAAATCCGTAGACTAATTATTTTATGCATTTTTAACATTGTAGATATTCAAAATGGCAAACAACACAAATCACTTTTCTGTGCGATCAGTCCTAGAGAAGGACAAGTTGACATGAACTAACTTCCTAGATTGGCAAAGGAATTTGAGGATTGTCCTCAGGCAAGAGCGAAAGCTCTATGTCATAGACATTCCTCGCCCTGGACCTCTCCCTGAAGGTGCAACGGAGGCTCAACGAAATACTTATCAGAAGCATTTGGATGATGACACCGATGTCACCTGTTTGATGCTTGCGACTATGAGTCTTGAGCTGCAGAAACAACATGAGAATTTTGATTCTTATATCATGATCGAGCACCTTAAATGTATGTTTGAAGGACAGGCTCGTCAATAGAGATTTGCTACAAGCAAGGCCTTGTATGCGTGTAAACAGGGTGAAAGGATAAGAAACTGTCAAAATTGTTTGGAGGATCTAAAGAAACTGAATGTTGTTCAGATTTCTGATTCAGGTATTTATGTTATAGAAGTAAATTTGTCTACTTCTACATTATGGGTATTAGATACTGGATGTGGTTCCCACATTATAAATATGTGCAAGAACTTCGAAGAAGTAGAACTTTGGCGAAAGGAGAAGTCGATCTACATGTTGGCAATGGAGCAAAGGTTGCTGCTTTAGCTGTAGGGACTTATTATTTATCGTTGCCCACCGGGCTTATTTTAGAACTTGAGAACTGTTATTACGTGCCTACGATTTGTAGAAACATTATTTCCATTTCTTGTTTGGACAAGATTGGTTTTTCGTTTTGATTCAGAACAATGGTTGTTCGTTTTCATTGAATAATGTTACCTATGGGGTTGCACGTTTGTTTAATGGTTTATATGTTCTTGATCTTGATACTCCTGTCTATAATATAAGTAATAAACGTCTTAAGACAAATGACTCAACTCAAACATACCTCTGGCACTGTCGTTTAGGCCTTATAAATGAGAATCGCAATTCCAAATTACATAGGGATGGATACTTGGATAAGTTTGATTTTGAATCATACGAAGAATGTGAACCATGTCTCATCGGCAAAATGACTAAAGCTCCTTTTACCGGTCAAGGTGAGAGGGCCACCAACGATTGGAATTGACACATAGTGATGTATGTGGTCCAATACGTACGATGACAAGAGGTGGCTTTTATTATTTCATAACCTTTACTGATGGTTTTAGTAGATACGGATTTGTGTATCTTTTGAAGAACAAATCCGAATCATTTTAAAAATTCAAAGAGTATAAGGCTGAAGTTGAAAAGCAATTAGGCGAAAGTATTAAAACTCTACGATCTGATCGTGGGGAAGAATACTTAATCTTGGAATTCAAGAATTTCCTAAAAGAGTGTGGTATCGTATCACAACTCACTCCTCCAGGAACACCACAATGGAATGGGGTGCCTAAAAGGAGAAATCGTACCTTGTTGGACATGGTACGGTCGATGATGAGTCATGCGGATCTTCCAATCAGTTTCTGGGGTTATGCCCCAGAGACGGCTACACAAACACTAAACCGAGTTCCTTCAAAATCGGTTCAAAAGACACCACATGTGATATGGACATATAAACGTAATAGCGTGTCATTTATGAAAGTTTGGGGATGTGAAGCGTTTGTGAAACTCTTGGTCTCTGATAAGCTAGAACCAAAATCAGATTAATTTTGTAGGATACCCATTAGAAACTAAAGGGTATTATTTCTATAAACCTTCTGAGAACAAAGTGTTTGTTGCTCGAACGGCTGTGTTTCTAGAGAAAGAACTCCTTTCTAAGAAAAACAGTGGGAGGACAATAGATCTCAATGAGGATCGAGAACTACAAAATAATGTTGAACCAGAGTTGGAACATGGGCAGAATGAGACTCAATATGTTGAGAACAATACTGCTCAAGAAACACAGGTTGTTCGTAGATCTAGTAGGATTCGCCATGAGCCAGAGAGATATTATGGATTTCTCCTGACTCAAAGTGGTGATGTGATGCTTTTAGATAATGATGAGCCTCTCACCTACAAGGATGCTATGAATAGTCCAGATTCTGAGAGATGGCTGGAGGTCATGAAATCTGAGATGGATTCCATGTATGAAAACCAAGTATGGACTTTGGTTGAACCACCTTGATGGGGTAAAACCCATAGATTGCAAGTGGGTTTTCAAGAAGAAAACTAAAATGGATGGAAATTTACAGACCTACAAAGCAAGACTAGTGGCGAAAGGTTTCAAGCAAATTCATGGTATTGACTATGATGAAACTTTCTCACCGGTAGCTATGGTCAAATCCATCAGGATTTTGCTTGCGATAGCAGCTTATTATGACTATGAGATCTGGCAAATGGATGTCAAGACCGCTTTTTTAAATGGGAGCTTAGAAGAGGATGTGTACATGACACAACCTGAGAGTTTTGTCGATTCAGGGTTTGCTAGAATGGTTTGTAAGTTGCGACGATCCATTTATGGATTGAAGCAGGCCTCAAGGAGATGGAACATCCGTTTTGATGAAACAGTCAAAGAGTTTGGCTTCATATAAAATGAGGATGAGCCGTGTGTTTACAAGAAGGTTAGTGGGAGCCATGTGGCATTCTTAGTATTATATGTAGATGACATATTACTATTAGGGAATGACATTCCTCTCTACAGGCTGTGAAGACTTGATTGGGAAAAAGTTTCTCGATGAAAGACTTAGGCGTTGCTACCTACATCTTAGGGATCAGGATCTATAGAGATAGATTTAAAAGATTAATCGACTGAAGTCAGAGTACATACATTGACAAGGTGTTGTATCGTTTTGGGATGCAAGAGGCAAAAAGGGGCTATGTCCCGGTGTCTCATGGGATAACGATCTCAAAGGAAAACTGTCCTAAATCATCAGATGATAAGGACCGTATGAGTAAAGTACCATATGCTTCGGCAATTGGTTCTGTAATGTATGCAATGATAGGTACTCGTCCTGATGTCTCGTATGCTTGGAGCATGATGAGTAGATACCAGTCTAATCCAGGTGAGGGTCACTGGACAGTTGTCAAGAATATTCTTAAGTACCTTAAACGGACTAAAGATTCGTTCTTGATATACGGAGGAGATGAGAAGCTGGTTGTAAGATGTTACATTGATGCTAGTTTCCAGACAGATAGGGACGATTCTGTGTCCCAGTCTGGATTCGTATTTTGTCTAAATGGAGGTGTTGTAAGCTGGAAAAGTTTGAAGCAAGAGATAGTAGCTGATTCTACAATGGAAGCTGAGTATATTGCTGCCAGTGAAGTAGCCAAAGAGGCTATTTGGATTCGGAAATTTATTATGGGACTTGGTGTGGTCCCATCGATCGCAGATCCAGTTGATCTGTATTGCGATAACAATGGAGCGATTGCGCAGGCTAAGGAACCAAGATCACATTCCAAGGCAAAGCATATACTTAGGAGATATCACCTTCTTCGAGAGATAAACGAGATGGGAGATATACACATATGTAAAGTGCATACTAATGATAATGTTGCGGACCCACTGACTAAGGCTTTGTCGCAGCAGAAGCACGAAGGTCACACTAGTTCCATGTGTATTAAATACATGGGCGATTGGCTCTAGTGCAAGTGGGAGATTGATAGTGTTAGTGCCCTAGATACAATGTAGTTATGCTTCTAGGAAAGACTATTTTGCTATTTAATGATTATGTTCTACGGATTATTCTACATTAATTTATTATGTCTTAATTTACTACGATATAAATGTTAGAGTAATAAATATCCGAATATATGACTTAAAAATGAGACTATATGAATAGTGTTTATATTCCAAAATATCCCTAATCGAGCATTATTAATATGGGACAATTACAATGCATAAAGATTAGTATGTTTGTTGACGGATGACCACATCTCATTGGTCATAGTTATAGTGATACTAAATTCGAAATTGTATATTTAATTAATTGAGTTGGTCTTAATTATAATTAAATAGAATTCGAATCTAATATTAAAACCAAATCAGAATGGGTTTGGAGAAGCCCAATTCGATTTAGGGTTTAGCCCAATCTCTCTTCCCTATAAATACATTATGATGTATTGTTTAAGGATAGACTTTTGCAATTCTTTTTAGAGAAAAACGTTTGAGAGGCTAGAGAGAGAGAGAGAGACAGGTTCTTCAGCTAGTACCGGCTCCGGTGATCGTTGGACGATCAAGCGTTCGTGTGGACTACTTTGGCAACGTAGATCTCGAAGAGGGCTGCTTGGTGATCATTTTGGACCTCCATCTATCATCAATTTGTAAAGCTTCTTTAAGGTAATCATCTAACTCCGAATTAAATATCATGTATTTGCATGGATCCTGCGGTAGGGTTTCGATTTTTATTCTTTTTCGCGATTAATTTCGATGCGTTTGATGCTCGAAACCCTTCATGTATTAATATCAAGTGATTACATAACGCTTATATAATTAAAGCACTATTTGTATTTACTTAATTTAAGAATTTTCATTTAAAAATATTTTTGTATTTTATCTTCGATCAAAATATTAAAATATTCTTTTTACAAAACTTATTTATAATTTTTTTTTGTTTTAACATTTTTCAAAAGGAAATTTTATTTATATAATTATAAAATATAAAATATTATAATATTTATCAAATATTAAGCAATTTGTTATTTTTGAGTTAAAGCAGCGGTTGAAAATTGACCCACGCTATAAGCTGCACCTACAATGTAGGTTTTGGAATGGTGACACGATAAGTGATATGGGCTAAAAATAAGCCCTAAAGACACAATAAATGATGCATTAATTAGACCTAGACTGGTCCAAATATGAAGCCCATTAATGAGGCCCGAAATCCTAATTAAATATTAATTTCGTAATTAATATTGAGAGATAATTAATAGCTTGGAAATAAAAACCAAATAAGGATATTATCTCTACAAAAAGTAGCCTCCAAGGCACACAGTCATACAAGGAAACAGACTCCTACAAGGCAGGAGTCTAGAACCTTCCTCAAGGCGGTGGCTTGCCCACCAAGTCTCCATATCCTACCATAATTATAAGGCTTCTCAGCCCATACAAGGGCCTGACCCCTCATTCTCAGAACTACGTTGGCTTGATTCTCTAACAATACAGAGATACGTAGGCATCTTGTGTGGACCGTTCAGTCTCGAAACACAAGAACAACCATTAAGCTCGAAGCTCACCAACCCTAGCATTAAATACGCGTGAACCCTAGCCGCAATCTCAAACCCTCATTTTTATTCCACAACAATAAGCTATACTTGTAGCATCAGCATTTTAAGGACGACGCTATAAGCTATACCTATAGCTAGCGTCGGGTCAAAGTTGACCGACGCTATAAGCTATATATACTTATATCATCGATCTTTGTTGATCGACGCAAAAATCCTTTTCAACATCGGTATTTTAAGGGATGACGCTATAAATTATACTTATAGCGTCGGTTAATGTAAACAACCGATGTTAAAACTTTTCGTAGAAGTCAATAAGCGTCGGTTAATGCAAACAACCGACGCAATAGGTACAATCGATGCCTATAGGCTATAGCGTTGGTTAATGCAAACAACCGATGCTATAGGTCATTTCTATACTAGTGTTATGACATTTTAAGATTATCAAAATTCTAAGGGCGACGACATTTTAAGGGCGATGCTATAAACTATACCTATAGCTAGCGTTGGGTCAAAGTTGACCGACACTATAAGCTATATATACCTATAGCATCGATCTTTGCTGACCGACGCAAAAATCCTTTTCTACGTCGATATTTTAAGGGATGACGCTATAAATTATACTTATAGCGTCGGTTAATGTAAACAACCGACGCTAAAACTTTTCACAGAAGTCAATAAGCGTCGGTTAATGCAAACAACCGACGCAATCAGTACAATCGATGCCTATAGGCTATAGCGTTGGTTAATGCAAACAACCGATGCTATAGGTCATTTCTATACTATTGTTATGACATTTTAAGATTATCAAAATTCTTGATATATAAATAAAATATTATTTCAACTAATAGTTTACGTAAATTGTATTAAATAACATTTTTCAGAAAGTTCTTAAAAATTTTATTAATCATTTTTAAAGTAAGAATAATTAATTTATCTATTTTTAATAGCTAAAAATAAAAAAATTATCAACCACACTTCGCGCGACTAATTTGCGTGTTACATATAAATTTCCATAAAATTTATAAGAGGTTTTCGCACTTTGCCTCCCTTATCTTTGGGTATTTTTTCGTTTTGGTCTCATACTTTAATTCGTTACACTTAACACTTCAAACTTTAATTATCCTCACACTTTGCACCTTTCCGTCAAGTTAAGTCGTTAACATTAAATAACGAGAGGGTAAATTAATCTTTTTACATACAATTACACAGCACTTTGCACCCCTTATCTTTGGGTGTTTTTCGTTTTGGTCTTATACTTTAATTCATTACACTTTACACTTAAAATTTTAATTATCCTAACACTTTGCACCCTTTTGACAAACTTTTGTTAAATCAAGCAGTGAACGTTAAGTGGTAGGGGTAGGAGGAGTTCTGCCAGGGTTAAAAATAGATTCCTACCCTTATATATTCCATCGCCTATACATATTAATTTGAGGTTAAATGGCTATTGCATCACTGTAATATAGAAATTTTTAGTTGAATTACCAAATTAAAGAAATTTTCAATCAAACACTTGTATAAGAAGAACATTTCAATTGGGTTACTACCGTTATCGTTCGTTAAAAAAAATGGACGGAATGCTGACTTGTACTGCTAATCCATCACTTAACTTTATATCAATTTTCAATTAGGTCATTGGTAATTTTTTTTTTCTGAATTTTTAAATTTTTAAATGAAGTTTAAATTTTTAAATGAATATTTAAATTTTTAATAAAGTTTTTTTAAATATATAATTTTCAATTATAAACATACCATTGAGTTTATATGAGTATAAATTGATACGATTAGGATATATATCTAAGGGATACGCTTATTTATAAGCTGGTAATGTAATCAGTAAAAATATATTGTTAATATACTCTAAAAATAATTGTATGGGTATCCAATTAGTTTTCGGAAATTCTCATTTTATTAATTTATAACTACTAGGAGTTGTTATGAGTTCACAAATATTAAATGTAAATATATAGATATTTTTTGAATATCAAAACCTAGGGCTTTTGAATATTTAGAGTAATTATCTCGAATTTTTAATTTTTTTCGAATGATTGAAATTTAATTAGATTTAGAAATGGACATACCCATTCAATTTATATGCCTTGTTGAGCTTCAAGCATATTTATCCTGTTTATATTATTACTCGAGCTCTATCACAAAGTGGTGGTTCCGACCACACAAAAAAGTTGCAGACTCGATCAAAGCATGCCACAAATCGCCTACTTGCGTTTGTAAGAATCAATTTTTTACCGTTCCAAAGCTCCTCATACCCCTTCCACTTAACGTTCACTGCTTGATTTAATAGAAGGCTGCTAAAAGGGTGCAATGTGTTAGGATAATTAAAGTTTTAAGTGTAAAGTGTAACGAATTAAAGTATGAGACCAAAACGAAAAAAATACCTAGAGATATGGGGTGCAAAGTGTTGTGTAATTATACATAAAAAGACTAATTTACCCTCGTTATTTAACGTTAACTGCTTGACTTGACGGAAAATAGTCAAAATGGTGCAAACTAAGAGGATAATTGAAATTTTAAATGCAAAGTGTAACGAATTAAAGTATGAGACCAAAACGAAAAATACCCAAAAATAAGGGATACAAAGTGCGAAAACCTCAATTTATAAATATTATTTGAAATCCAAAATAGGCAATCCTGACTGTTCAAATCAACGAAGAGCTAGAATTAGTGTAAATGATATGGACAATAACTATCTTGTTTTGGCCTATCCCACGTATTGATTTGTTCGTTAACTTTGTCACGTAAAGCAAGTACTGAAATAAAAGCAAGTGTCTTATCAAAAATATATTAAATATATTAATTATTAAAGCAAAGTGGTACGAAAAGGTGATTGGCCGGGAAGATGTCGAAAATTATACCATATGCGAAATTGTTAAAATATGTATGTTTAGGATTTTATTATCTTATACTCCCTCTATCCCATTCATTTTTTTACAATTTCCTTTTTGGGACGTCCCACCAATTCTTTATATTACTAAAAATAGTAACTTTTAACAATAAAATACATTATTACATCCACTACTTCATCTCACTTTTTCAACACTTTACACTATTACATCCACTACTTCACTTATTTTAACAATAAAATCACTATTACACCCACTACTTCACTTATTTTAACAATAAAATCACTATTACACCCACTACTTCATTTATCTTAACAATATTTCTTGGTCTCCGTGCAAAAAGGCAATGTAAAGAAATTGCTGGGACGGAGGGAGTAACCAATATTTCAACTACATACAGATTATTTTAATAATCATTATTTTTAATATTGTTATTTTAATATGTAAATTTTTTATTAGTGAAGATTAAATTGTAAAAACTATAATGAAATAAATTATATGTCATCACTTGTGTCTTATGTACATATTTATAATTTGATATTAATAATATCAAATTAGTAAGTATATAATTAAAGAGTTAAATGCATTATGTGTATTTAAACTATAAACTTGCTGCACTTTGTGTACCTAAATTATCAATTAAACACTTTGTGTACTCAAACTATGCAGATTGGTGCATTATGTGTACAATCGTTAAATTCAACTAACGCTGTTAGCTCCAATCCAAGGGGTATTATTGTCTTCTGATCATTTATTATTAAAACTAGTTTATAACTCGTGCAATACATTGTTCCTTTTTAATATTTTATAATAATATTAATAATTTTAATATTTATACGTTATTAATTTACATATCAAATTGTTATTAAAAATTGATATATACAAGATTTTACACGTTCAATTTAATATTTATGCTCTATCTTGAATTTTTAAAATTTGATTTGGACAACTTTACAGCCCACACGAACTTAACAAAATAATATTTAATCTAGTGATGGATTAACAATTATTTTCCAATTAAAACTACGTAGAAACAGAAGAGAGATGAAATTGACATTTTTTACGCTGAAAATTCTATTCGATTTATGAAATCTACTTATCGTTTTGATTATTAAAATACCTTTTTTGTTATATAAGCTAGTTCTACTAACAACCAAATATTGTTTTAATAATAAGTGTAAGAGTGATTTTGTCCAAAATTGGTAGCCAGTAGTCTGATTTTCAATATGACAAAATAAATAAGAACCGTTAATAGTGTAATAGTAAATATGAACTTTTTTTAATATTAATAAAAAATTAAATAAAATTCAATTTTATCCTTTTCATTTTATAATTTTGTTTTAAAATTCAATTCTAATACAACCTTTCTTAATTATATCATTTTTTAGATTATAATTTTATTTTTAATACGATACTCCCTCTGTCCCACTTGAAATAGGGGTGTCCGACACGTATTTTAAGGATAGTTCCGTAACTTATTTTTAAAAATTTCATTAAATTTTTATACAAAAAAGGAAAATTTTAAAATAAGTTATGAAACTATCCTTAAAATACACCTTAAAATGTGTACCGGACACTCCTATTTCAAATTTTAAGAATGAAGTGGGACCAAGGGAGTATAATCTTGATCGTCTATTTCTAAAATTATTAGATTCGACGGTTGAGATTATTTTTGTAGTGCAGTGACCAAAATTATGAATAAAAACCTCTTTACGCTTATTATATATAAGTGCAACGCTCGGTTCATTTTTTAATATTTATAATTATATTAAATTTTTTGTTATTAATTTACATATCAAATTATTATTAAAAAAATTGATATATATAAGATTTTACACGTTCAATGCAATATTTATGGAGGGAAGGGAACTGGCGCCAAAAAGAACCAAACAAGTACCTAGCTAAATTAATAAACAAAAGCGTTGGCAAATAAAAAAAAATAAACAAAAGCAAACTAACAGCCGTTAGTTTTGATTTAACGTTTGTACACATAATGCATCAATATGCATAGTTTGAGTACACAAAGTGTTTAATTGATAGTTTAGGTACACAAAGTACAGGTAATTGATAGTTTAGGTACACATACTGCATTTAACTCATAACTAAATTCATCAAACTTATACTATTTTTCTGCCAGTTCATCAGTCTTGTTTTCTTTTTCTTTTTTCCTTAAAATTGATTCAATATTAATTATGAATTAAAAATAATTCTTTCATTATTTTTGAAAAAATGAAAAATATTTATTAAAGAAGATTAAATACACTTTTTAATAATATAATTTTGTAATTATTTTTTATTATATAAACCTAGGTTGCAGTTCGCGCGGCTGCAACCGTTTCTAGGACAAGTCCCCGGATATGAAGACTCCTGGATATGAAGAATAATGTAATTTATAATAATGTAATTTATAATAATGTAATTTATGATAATATGGGACTCTTTCTAAAGAATCACAGAAAAGAAGAAATTCTATTTAAGATTCTTTTCGATCTTGTACAAGACCGATAAATGAGATGGTAAGAGCATGGAAAAGCTTAGAATAGATATTGATGAAAAAATGACATTTTTATGAGACAATTCTCGTTACCAATTTATCACATATCGTATTGCTGGCCAAAAACACCCTTCTGTTATGCCTATCATAAATGCGTAATAAAAAAAACCCCAATCCGACTGCAACCCTAATTAACTAGCAGCTATCGTCCAAATTACTCACAGTATCACACACCGATCACTCTATCATACTCACCCATCCTAATCTCTTGTAGACACACACCCATCCTAATTTCTTGTAGACAGCAACAAAAACTGGATTGGGGAAGACGAATTATGATGGTGTCTTCGTTTTTGGCAATCCTGTGGTCATGTACGAGAACAGCCAATCCTCTCGAACTGACTTGAACGAGAAAGGTTTTTTGTTCTGCAAACAAGTGGGTTTGTATACATACGTATATTACGCATTTGCTATTAACGTAACAAATATTACCCAGCAACCAAATGCGTAATAAAAAAAAATTACTTATATTACCCAGGCACACAATGCGTAATATGTTTTTCCAGGCCTGTTACCCTTCCTGAAAATGCGTAACACAATCTGTAAAAATGATATGTAGCTATCATTCTTTCCTTAAATGCGTAATAGACCTGTTACCCGTAAATACGTAACATCTATTACACGGGCTACAAATGCGTAACATCGGGATATTTTTGGCCAAATTTCAGCGTAGTGCTTTTTTTGTAACAGCTGAGCAGATTTGTGTTATTTTTGTCCTTTTCCCGATATGGATTAGTAATTTTGTGATTAGAAAAATCATAAATTGTTTTATTCTTATTTGGAGAGATCGTATATCGGTGGACCCAAATAGTTGCTTGCAAGTATACAGCACCGGTATAATACAAGTGGGACAAATCAAGACAAGTCTGAATACAGAAGATGCCAATACGAGCATAATTAACAATTAAAAGGTAAGTTCCTGAGATACATATATAACTGAAATCTTGCAAGAAACTCACATATACTGTGCGGTTGTGCTGCATGTAAACTACAGAAATATTGACACGTTATAAATCTAAACACGCACGCTATCGGATAGAAAGATAAATATGCGTTGGATTGAACGCTCTGACAAAGATGCATTTTATGTGCTTCTAATTCCTCTGTGTGAACTCTCTTGTTTTCAGGGAATATAAATGAAATAGATAAATACTGAGTGTGTTGAAATTAGAATACCTTGACAGTTCCATTTTTATAAAATGTATAATGCATAGAAAACACAAAAACCCTATTAGTGGTACAAACCTAACGTCCAAGACCTAATTTAAATGATGCTGATGACTTTAATTATCGCTTACCACACGGCACATATAAATATAGTTAGTATCAAAATTGTTCAATTACAAATAATTCATGGGTTCATGTATACGACAGACATACCCTAGCTCATCTGTACTTAAGACTACTAAAGTTGATTTATGAAAATAAATTTTTGATATGGAAAGTTGATTTACGAAAATATATTTTTGATTTCGATCAACAAATAACAGCGCAATTAGATAGTTCAAATGATTAAGATTTTTCTTCTCATCATCCCATGTTCTGCATTCTTTGTTAGAACAAATACTATATAAACCTAGCTATTATTCAAAAAACATCGTATGAGATATAGTAAAGGTTAACTGAAGGTAATCACTATTATAAATCGCTGCAGCTGGTACTACCGTGTTTGTGAACTGCTTTCTGAATCGTTGGTTCTGGTTCTCAACTTCTCATTTTCGGTGGTTCTCAATTTAATACTGGTATATATATAGGTATGGTAAATTCTAAATCTTATAAAGTAAAATATGTACGATGCTCCTGAGATTGTCGTCCTCAGACAAATACGATGACGTTGGAACATTTTTACTGTAAAATTTTATAGTATTAATTTACAAATTTACAATATCATTATTGAACATGTATTTTACCAATTTATTCTTGTAGTTTTATTATCAAAATGTAATTGATATAAATGACGCTATCAAGAAGATGTTTAAAGATTACCTTTTGCAACTTGCTGAAGACACTATTTAGAATGAACCGATTATATAGTTAGGAAAAAAAAAATTAATAATTACTACTAGTGAAGGTGTGGGATGATGCAACCTTCCAAAGAATTTATGGGGGCCCACAAGTGTTGATAAATAGAGACCCTGACTAGGAGAATTGTTTCTAACCAACAAGAAACAAGAAATTCTCATCCATTTCACAGACACTGTCATCTTCTTGATTCAACTAATATTCGCTTCCAAGTTCTTATAATATTTCGAGACTCGGCAAATTAATAACCTCATAGTGTCGACATGGTTTGCCAAGATTTGCCTTTAGTCCAAAAAGTTTGCGAAATCTATGACAAACTCTCCAAGTTAAACAGTCTCAAGCCTTCTAAAGATGTCAACACTCTCTTCACCGATCTTGTTGTCACGTGCATCCCTCCTGCTCCTATCGATGTTACTAAGCTTTGCAAAAATGTTCAAGAGATCAGGTCTAATTTAATCAAAATTTGTGGAGAAGCCGAAGGCCTTCTTGAATCTCATTATTCCTCCATTTTAGGGTCATTTGATGACAACCCTTTGGACCATTTGTCCATTTTTCCTTACTATTCCAATTACCTCAAGCTTAGCCTCCTTGAGTTCACTATCTTGACACAATTTTGTCCCAAACTTGATGAACCCAAACGCGTGGCGTTTATCGGATCCGGTCCCCTCCCACTCAGCTCTATTGTCTTGGCAACTTATCACTTGACAAACACTTGTTTTCACAACTATGACATTGATAGCTCCGCCAATTATTTGGCTTCTCGTTTGGTTTCAAAGGATCCGGACTTGTCAGAACGGATGTTCTTCCACACGATTGATGTGATGGATGTAACAAGTGAGTTAAAAGAGTACGAGGTTGTGTTTCTAGCTGCCTTGGTGGGGATGGAAAAGACAGACAAAGTTCGTGTCATTGATCATTTGGACAAGTACATGGCTCCGGGGGCTATTCTGATGCTCAGGAGCGCTCATGGTGCACGTGCTTTCCTTTATCCTGTGATTGATCCTTGTGATCTTCTAGGTTTTGAAGTTCTCTCTGTGTTTCATCCTACTGATGATGTTATTAACTCCGTTGTAATTGCGCGTAAATTGCCACTGCCTTTTCACTCAACAAATGCTAATCAGCAAGGGCAACTTGACGGCACTATTGTTCTTCCTACCAAGTGTTCCGAGATCGAATCATTCATTTATCCTCTCAACCAAATTAGCTTGATCGAGGAATTGGCACTTGAGGAGCAGCTGTCATGAAATAACTACAAATTTATCGACTTTTAATATTTATCTGATTTCCAAATTTCCGACAGCAATTTATCTAGCTACTTATATATGGTGGCCTTATGAAGTTAGAGGTGTGGTTTCATTGGTTTGTCAAAGTTTATTTCTGCATGTCTAACGTTTTATGCCTGGCTGCAATTTGTTTCAGTGTTGTATCCTTTCATCTTAGTTTTAATAAAAGATGACTACCCTTTTACATCTATATATGCTCAAGTTTTTTTGGTATATGATAGAGCTATGAATTAAGCTATATGTGTGCTATAGCAGTTATCGAGTCTGTAGGTTCCTCAGCTTTTCTCAGGTTCCTTTCAAAATACTTGTGCAAACAGTTTGTGTGGGCCTTCTTTCTTTCTAATCTTTTTCCTTTTTGTTGCTCTAGTTTTCAATTAAAAAAATTTATACATGAAATATGTTGCAAAAAGTGTACGTGTATACAGAATCGGCCCCGAAATACATGAAATATGTTGCAAAAAGTGTACGTGACACAGAGCCGGCCTTGAAATTCAAACCTTAATCAAAATCGAATTTGGAGCCTAACTTACATGTATGCTGCATAATGCATATATTTATAAGTAAAGGATTCAAAAATTTCGGGACTTTTAAGTTTCGGATTTTTTAGGCTTACTTATGTAACATGCTTTCACGGTGTTGTTTTGACGTTCGGTGATGTAGTCATGTAAGGTGGCACACCCTTCAATGCAAAATTGGTTTAGATGGTTTTATTAACCTACTAGGAAACAAACTACTGCTCAGACTTGCACTTTCCATTGTCTCCAGGGAAGTTGCTAGCTGAGATCATGACTTTCACATTCTACTTCCTTTGTGTGTTTGTACCATATGCAGTTGCAATAACAACTTATCCAGCTAGATTCCCACTGCAACAAGCAGGACCTAAAGCTCTAGGGCCAGAAACTGAAAAATGGACCCTAATAGTAATAATGATAATAAAATTTTAAGACCAAAACAAGTATATAAATTTAAAATGAAAGTTTCGACTAAAAGATTAAACTAAAATACGACAAAACATATATTTCGCAAAAAAAGCAAATGAATAAGTAATGTTTATTGTCATAGATAATAATAGTGTCAAAACATTAACGTTCTAAACCTGGAGCTAGATGATTTTAGTGATTTAGAGCCTGTTTGGCTGATGCTGCTGCTTAAAGCAGTTTTCAGCTTTAAGGAGTTTTCGGTCCGTTTGTTTTCTCCGACTTTAAGCCGGTTTTATTTTAAAAAACTGCTTAAAGTCATAAACTCCATTTAGGTACTTTTGATTTATGACTTATAATTTATGAAGTTTTTTTTTTTTCCTTTTTTCACAATTCTTGTAAAGCTTAAATATCATGAATTTAAAATTTTTTGAAGTCAAATTTCACTTTAAGTCAAAATTATTAAACCCTCATTTAATTTAAGTAAAATTACCCAAACACTTTCATTTAACTTAAAGCAAAAAACTTCACTTCTCCTTTAAGTTAAAAATACCTCCATTAAATCAAAAATAACTTATTTTAAGCAATCTCAAATACTCTCTTAATTATATAAGTAACTAGCTAGGTTTTATTGTGAGCAACGGTAAAAAAAAGGTTTAATTAAAAATAATTGGAGTAAAAATTGTTTTTAATTCGTTTTCCTTTCTTATAAGATTTTTAAAGATAATTTAAAAATATTGATCAATGTACAAAAATCATGACAAAAGAGAATGTGTTCAAATTTTCTTTTTCTAAAATCACGTATGAATATAACTACTTAGTAAATTTTTAAAATTTATTTGGGCTTCCTTATTTTTTGGGCCCCCCGGCAGTCGTCCTTCCTGCCCAATCAGCCCCGTCAACAAGCACGTCAAGGATGAATTTCTGATTCTGAGTATCTGTTACTCCCTCCGTCTCATAATGATACTCTCGTTTCATATGTCGGGACTGTTCATAACACAAGACAAATTACTAATTTACGTCTAATCTATAAGACCAAATATAGTCATGAGTGATCTTGTTGGATTCGTATTTATGAGTACTTTAATACAGTGAAGTTTTTATATTTAATACTAATACGAAATTGAAGATATTAACGATCAAAAGTGTGCGTTGGCAAACGTGTCCAACTCAAATGGGAAAAGTATTTAGAGACGGAGGGAGTAGTTTCTTTTTTCTGATAATTCAAAACTTTTAATATTTTTTTTTTTTTTTTTAACCGGGAACTACCCCACACACTTGTATGTGGGATTTCAAACCCGGGGAGATATATCGCTGAGCCCTACCACCCAGTACTCCCACGTAAATCCGAAGCTTTCGCTCCGAGGTAGGTTCGAACCCCTGACCTTGGCTGAACCAGGGAAAGGGGGTGTCCACTCAGCCAAAACTTTTAATATTGATTAAACTTTTAATATTGTTTATTGTCAGACAAATACGGTGTGTGATGAAGGCACATGAATCTTAAAGGTACGAGAATGTTTAAAGCAATACCTGAGCCCATGGCGTTCTCCACATGGGACCTACCCGCCTGCTTGGCATTCTGATTTTCTGATATTGAGGTCCTGATTCTCTCCACTCTTTCAACTTGAGGGAATATCTCCGGTCGGGTCCCCTGCAAAATACACCACACGCAGACAACAGCAGACCAAACCAACCGATTCATACAAGAATTTACTGAACGAAGGCAGTCAAAAGATAATAGACGAAAAATGTTACAATAAAAAGCTGGACTTCTAAACTAAAGCTAATCGTGACAAACCAACTCTGAGGCTCTCCACAACGGAGCCGCTCCCTAAAAGTGAATCTACCACTCTGATCTGACGCCTCCACGCGCACCTGTCAGCTGTCATGGTTTCATTCAAGTTCAGGGCCTTCAGATCCAAATTAATTTGTTCTTCCCACGACCTCTTCGGTCTGCCTCTCCTCCTCACCCCATCCACCGACAGACTCTCTACCCTCCTCACTGGGGCTCCAGCCAACCTCCTACGGACGTGGCCGAACCATCTCAACCTCCCTTCCCTGACTTTCGCAGAAAGAGGCGCCACTTCAAGCTCGCTCCTAAACACCCCATTCGGAATTCTATCTAACAACGTGCGCCCACACGACCACCGCAACATCCTCATTTCAGCCGCTTCCAGCTTCCTTTCGATGTCCTTCCTTGCCGCCCTACATTCCGAACCGTATAGCATCGCCGGCCGGATTGCCGCTCTATAGAATTTTCCTTTCAACTTTAAAGGGACCTTCTTGTCGCACATCACCCCTGACGCTGCCCTCCACCTTAGCCACCCAGCCTTGATACGATGTTTGACATCGTCTTCAACCTCACCCTCCTTCTGAATGATCGACCCTAGATACTTGAACTTATCCGTACTAGGTACGATCTGATCTTGGATCTTAACTGCTAGTCCTCCCTCGCTCTCCTCACCACTGAAGTTACACCAGAGATATTCGGTTTTAGAACGGCTCAACCGCAATCCTTGGGACTCCAAAGTAGATCTCCAAAGTTCCAACTTCTCGTTTACCTCCCCCCTCGACTCTGCCACTATCACGATATCATCGGCGAAGAGCATGCACCAAGGGACGGTATCTTGGATCTCTCGCGACATGACATCTAGGATAAGGGCGAAAAGAAGAGGACTTAGGGCCGACCCCTGATGAAGCCCTATCTCAACTTGGAAAAAGCGAGAGTCACCCACTGGGGTCCGGACGCAAGAACTAGCTTGGGAGTACATGTCTTGGATCGCTCTAACGTACGATGACGATACTCCCCTCTCTGTAAGGCTCTTCCAAATAGCTTTACGGGGGATGCTATCATAAGCCTTCTCGAGATCAATGAACACCATATGAAGGTC
This sequence comes from Kitagawia praeruptora, assembly GCA_037693485.1. Lineage (NCBI taxonomy): Eukaryota > Viridiplantae > Streptophyta > Magnoliopsida > Apiales > Apiaceae > Kitagawia > Kitagawia praeruptora. The sequence continues at coordinate 108,972,793 of CM075351.1, read as the reverse complement.
TCTGCGACGCTCCCTGAACTTCTCCATAAGGCGTCTGAGTAGATGGATGGCCTCGGTCGTTGATCTCCCCGGCATAAAGCCAAATTGATTCTCGGATATAACAATTTCTCTTCTAATCCGGCTTTCGACCACTCTCTCCCAAAGCTTCATTGTATGACTGAGTAATTTAATGCCCCTGTAGTTACTACAACTCTGGGCATCGCCTTTGTTCTTGAAAAACGGGACCACGAAACTATGCCTCCATTCAGTAGGCATCTCAGCACCCAAGAGGATATCATTGAACAAATCTGTTAACCATTGAACACCAACCTCACCCAGACAAAGCCACGCCTCGATCGGGATCTGATCTGGACCAACCGCCTTCCCTCTTGCCATTTTACGCAGGGCACCCTTGACTTCCTCCTCGCTGATACGCTCACAGGAACCGCTAGAAAGCACTGACGAAGGAGGGACCTCCAGCTCCACACCCGAATCACTTCTCCTTGGCTCATTGAAAAGATCATGGAAATACGAGCTCCACCTCTCCTTGATAGCCTCTTCATTCAATAACACCTGGCCTGAATCATCTTTAATAAACTTAACAGAACCCAGGTCGCGCCTCCCTCTCTCCCTAGCTTTGGCTAGTTTAAAGATATCATTCGCTCCTTCGTTGGTTTCTAGCCGCTTGTACAGCCCCTCATATGATTCCTCTTTGGCTTTCGCCACGGCTTTTTTTGCCTCTCGTCTCGCCATCTTGTACGCTTCCATCTTCAGAGTCTTCTCCTCCCCTACACACATGAACAAAAGCTCTTTAAAGAGCGCATGTTTAACCTTAACTTTCTTTTGCACCTCCTCGTTCCACCACCACGACTCCTTATGACCACTGAACCTTCCTGAGGAAACCCCCACCACTTTCTCGCCCACAGACCGAATAGCCTTCGCCACGTTGGTCCACCTACTGTTAGCATCTCCACCACGCGCAAAACAGCCTTCGTTGGCCAGAGACTCCCTGAAAACGTCCGCCTTCTCTTCCTTCAGCTCCTTCCAAAGGATTCTTGGTCTGAACTCTCTCAACCTGCGAGCAGCTCGACCCCCCATGACTAGATCCATGGCCAACAGCCGGTGCTGAGAAGCACACGCTTCACTCCGGAACACCTTGCAATCCACACACTCCCTTACGTCCCGACTACGCACAAGTAGGTAATCTATCTGAGTGTTGTGCCCCCCGCTACTAAATGTGATGAGGTGCTCTTCCCTCTTCTGGAAAACAGAATTCACAATTACCAACTCATGTGCCGTAGCAAATTCCAACAACGCGGATCCACCGACATTCCTAGTCCCGAAACCATGACCCCTGTGTAGGGTAAATGATGTTTTTAGGCTAGGGCTGTAATTCGAGCCGAGCGGCTCGCGAGCTCGCTCGGTTCGAACTCGTTTAATCTGGCTCGACTCGGCTCGTTTAGTTAAACGAGCCGAGTTCGGGTAGAGGTTCCGGTTCATTTAATTAAACGAGCCGGCTCGGTTCAGCTCGTGAAATTAAACGAGCCGAGTTCGGGTAGAAAATTAGGTTCGTTTAAGTGTTATTTCGGCTCGCTCGACTCGTTTAAATAGGCTCGTTTATAAACGAGCCGGCTCGACTCGACTCGTTTGAGTTCGGGCAGAAAATTTGGCTCGTTTAGTTAAACGAGCCGGCTCGACTCGTGAAAAAAAACCCGGCTCGAATAACTACCCGGCTCGAACTCGCCCAACTCGGCCCGAATTACAGCTCTATTTTAGGCATTTAAAAGAAATTAAAAAGCCTTGTGAATACTCAGAGAACATATATTTCAAAATGTTTTTTTTTATCAAACTTTAATTTTAAATATAGCCATGAAGATTTTTCACTTAAAATAATTTTCTTGGAGGCCCTATTAGATCATTACCATCATCAAGTATTTTAAGTCTCAACAAAATCAACTAAAAACTTACTCAAACTTCATAATTTTATCTTTTAAGTATTCATAATTGTTTTAATATATTTTATCTTATATCTTTTAAGTGATTCATTGATTTTATTCCTTTTTTTGATGGATTTGTTTTGCTAATTTGCAGTTTTAATAGCAACTAAGAAGTCTCGAGAAGATTCAGGTTTGTCTTTCAAAAGAAAGTAATGGAACGAGTAAAAGAGAGGACAAGTATGCGAAAACAACTGATGGCAATGCGAATTTACAAAAACAACAAGAAGTTCTAATCATTTATTTAGTAATCCCTTTGTATAATGATGTATATTTGCTTTTTTGAGGGCACTCTTTTTCTTTTTTGAGGGCACTCTTTTCCCCCCTTGAATTTTCATAGGTTTTACTCTTGTGGAATTTTAACGAGACCCTTCTTTTTTGGGTTTATCTTTTCAGACTTGAATGTATTATTATCTTTTCATAATCAACTGCACTAGGATTTAGTCCGTACATTTTGTAAACTTAAAGGTTAAATTTGTACAAAATAGAACTTCTATGGTTTAATTCTTCTCGACCCAAACTAGGTAGCCCGTAACATAAATTTAATCTTACGTTTATGATGTTGTGCTCATATTGTCCAACAGTTTCGGGGCATTTTAAAAGAGCTTACATCTAAAACCGTAAGATTACTGGTCTAATTCATCAAAGGAACAAACCTTTCTTTGACAATTGCATAACATATCCAAAAAATTACCAAGATCAAAATAGCATTTAAAATGACACAATCATTTTTATACGACTGCAAAAGAATCTATGGTTTATCAACTGGAATTATGGAAACAGACTGCATTCAAATTGAAAAATATTTATTCTGAGCATTTCTTGTCCATATTACAACTAGACTGGTAACTTTAGGTTCAACACGATGATTAAACAAAGACCGAGGAAAGGAAAAGGATAAGCCGGGATAGCACAATCAAGAGTAGTCTTAGCTTTCCAATGTTATCCTTCATAAAAAAACCAACAATAGTACCACGTGAAATGTAAATATCAACTTCACTCGAAATTTCACCACTGACATGCATTAAAGATTTTTCTTTTTTTCCAAAAAGCTAGTTTTATGTAGTTGGAACTCATTTTAGATCAAAACATGTGCTGCTTTGGAAAATCTAAGGACCTCAAAACCTCGTCACAGGATTGATAATGGAGAAAATCTCTAAAGGGAGAGAAACCAATACTTGTACACCATTTAGTATAGACAGTTAACAGTTTACACATATTCTTCTGATATGCTTCTGCTTGGAAATACATATAGACTTGTCGAGAACTCACTTCACGGAAAGGGGCAGTATTTCGACCGAAGATTACTGAGCACCCCTACATACTCTGCTGGAGTCCCATCATTTAAGAATGTGTGGTCCCACATCTTTACAAGATCTGTTGTAGGAGAAAAATAATATATTAAACTCAAGCGAGTAAACAATTCTTATTACACCACCATCTCACATTAAATGGAGATGAGCAAGGCAAAATCATTTCAAGCGAGAAGATTTAAGTACCATACAAGACTACCTCAAACTAAAAAAAGAGTAAACCACATCTGCATGTGATGCTCAAGAAGCAGTAAGTAATCTAATGTTACTAAATGGTTTTATGTACTAATTTAATCCTTTCACAAAATGTTATAGTTGCACTCATAATTTTCGATAGTAAACTTTTCACTTTGTCCCATAGAAGAAAACATAATATAATTGTACATAAAGCAACAGAAAGAGATTTCCATTCCTTAAACAATTAGTGGTGAGCAGCCAGAGCATCACAAATGTATGGTAACTAACTGAGCAGTGAGCACAGTTAACTTTACATGTAATCTGACTAAAATTTTGGGGAAGATATTATGCAATTTTTCAAGAAAAGAAGTTTCAGAGGATCAAATCTCATATGCATACCTGCTTTATCTGTTGAAGGAAGGCACATGATGATAATGTCAAATCTTGAGACCTTGGTTAAACTTTCTAGATATTCGACTGACATAACTATTTCTTCACTGCCAGGGAAATGTAAAAAAGCATATGATAGACGTTTATAATAATCATAAATTAGAATAAAAAGAGGCAGGTTGCAAAATTGTTATTGGTAGATGTTTACTTACTTGAATATTGTGGCAATGCACCTAACTATATCAATTAATATTGGAGCAGATAATGAATTCTTAAATATCCGAGGTAATGCGACTGGGGATGTTACCTATTAAGAGAAGATAACCATTAGCTTAAACACAGTAAACCAACTAGTACAAAATTACCGATGACTGGTAGTATCATTTGCATTATCGACTTTTCCTTTTCTTTTTTTTTTATTGGAGGGTCCAAAACTGCCATTCCAACATGCTAATATTATTTAATATATAGTTTTTAATTTAAATTTGTCCCACAGTCCGAGACACTTGTCATATGAATTGATAAAAATATATATATACTTCCATTAAGATTTCACAAACGAAAAAACCTTAAAGCTAATAGACTGGAATAACAAGAGGTGTGGAATGCTAGTTACTCTAAATCTAGAAGGATGTCAGGACAGTAGTATTAGTAGTATTACTGGAGTCTATTTCTATTAGTAAGGGTATAATAGTCTTTTACTGTAATTGTTGTAGAGGTCTATAAATAGACCAACAGACCTGTAGTTTGATTCATGTATGAACAATTATCAGAAAATGGAAATGTTATTTCCACCACTTCTCTCTCTCTCTTATTTCTAACTGTTTTCTCTCTCTAGATTCTTATCTTCCTGTGCAAGCTAGCTACAAACCCTAGCTTTCTTCTACAATTCTGTCTAATCTCTCTCTGTGTTTCTGATTCTCTCTATCTCTAGCTCTATTCTCTTGTTATCTTGCTTAGATTACTGTTCGTCTTATTCAAATATACAGAAAAACACAAAAACATACAAAAACTAGAAAATCTACTTGTCAAGGCATGACAAATTGGTATCAGAGCTTTGAAATGAGATCATCCACTGCTTCTATCTTGTTGTGCATCTCTGAGCGAGCTGAACGAGCCTAGACCCACAGAAATCGCAACTCAAAGTTCTGAGATTTGTTCAAATCGGTTCAGGTGCTCTGTTCTGTTTTTATACTCACAGATCTATAGATTTACTGTTATAATTAGGTAGTTTTGAAGTTGTTATAGCAGTTTTGAGTTCGTTTACTTGCTATTAGTTGAATTCAGTTGAGAAAATAGGAGAAAAGTACAAAAATAGCAAGTATATTACTGTTTTGGTGGTGTTAGAAGTATAGAACTCTGTTTCAGTACACTTACTGCTGGTATTGAGTTGAAAAGCTGAATTACTTGTGGATTTGCTGGTTGATTTCATTGTTGATTGTGGAATTCTGGTGGAGCTGTGAATTGGAGTGGTGATTGTGTTTGTATACTGGTGTATTGTAGTAGTCACTAAGTACTGTTGAAACTCTGTGAAGACATAAGCTAGTGTTCACCAGGTGTTTGATGAATTGCTAAGGAGAATGAATTTTTCAGTAAGGAAGCAACTGGATCATAAGTTCAAGGAAGTAGAGAATAGGCAGCACAATGTGATGTTGCAAGATGTGCAATAACAGTTTCTGAGATATAAGGAAAGTACTAGTGCCAAGCTTAAGATGATAGAGGAGATAGTAGATTTGGCAGTAAAGAAGATGCATGAAAAACCTAAGAGGATTCAAGAAGACTTTCCTAGGTTTGAAGAAGGGAATGAAGTTACTGATTGGATTCAAGATTGTGAGCTTTACTTTGAGATCTTTGGAGTAAATGACAATAAGAAGGTTGTGGTTGCTGGTATGCACTTGGAAGGCACAGCCAGGAGCGGGTATCAAGTGTATGTTATGGTCAGGAGGAACCTGAGGTGGCATGACTTCTGTGAGCAATTCATAGCTAGATTTGGTGTGAAGGAACATGAGTTGCTACAAGACAGGTTCAAGCAATTGAGGCAAGAAGGAACTGTGGAGGCTTACTGTGATCAATTTGCTTTGTGTATGGGGAAGTTGAAGGTTGTAATGCCACAGTTGCATGAAGAATACTTTGTAGAATGTTTCATAAATGGATTACAAGCAGATGTGAGGCAAGTAATGAAGCTATTGAGCCCCAGTAGTATTGAAGGTGCATTCAAAAGAGCTAAATATTGTGCTCAGAGTGATAGCTTATTTTGCAATAAAAAGCACCAGGGAGGTTCAATTGTAAACAGTGGAAAGGGTGATGCCATCAAGGGTGAGGTAACAAAAAAATCAGAAGTGATGGCTTTGAGCTCAAGGGAGATGAAGGTGGTACCTAAAGGAGAAGCTTCATCAGGAACAATACCTCATCTCAAGAGGAATGATTCTGCAATAGAAGGAGCAGGGATATTTGAATCCTTGCATGTTTGTGAGCAACTGTTGGATGTTCAAACTAACTTTGTTGTTGAACCTGTCTATGATGAACAACTGCTACAAGATGTTTTCAAGGAAAAGGACTGGTACACTAAAGGCAAAGAAAGAACAGGGATTGAGCCATTATCCAGGAGGCATGAAGGCTGGCCCAAGGCAATAAATAATGTTTCAGTGGCAACCTGAGGACATGATTGAATTCAAGGGGAAAGGATTGTCAGGACAGTAGTATTAGTAGTATTACTGGAGTCTATTTCTATTAGTAAGGGTATAATAGTCTTTTACTGTAATTGTTGTGGAGGTCTATAAATAGACCAACAGACCTGTAGTTTGATTCATGTAAAAATGGAAATGTTATTTCCACCACTTCTCTCTCTCTCTTATTTCTAACTGTTTTCTCTCTCTAGATTCTTATCTTCATGTGCAAGCTAGCTACAAACCCTAGCTTTCTTCTACAATTCTGTCTAATCTCTCTCTGTGTTTCTGATTCTCTCTATCTCTAGCTCTATTCTCTTGTTATCTTGCCTAGATTACTGTTCTTCTTATTCAAATATACAGAAAAACACAAAAACATACAAAAACTAGAAAATCTACTTGTCAAGGCATGACAAAGGACCAGATGTTTGAATTACAGATGAGTTTGGATATGAGTGGTCTCAGCTGGGACCTCGTCTAGAGAAGTGTGGAAGAAAAGATTGGTACCAGAATTATCATCAGCTTGTAATATAAAAGAGCACGATAGCTGTTTAAACTGTAAACAGTTTCCAAAAAATTTAAAACTAAAAAAAAACTGAAGAAAAACCTACAAGTAATGTGACAAAAAAGGTAAGGTTACACAGACATTTTAGACTAGAGTATGTAAAGTTATCGACTAACCCTTAAAAATATATATATATATAAGTTATGCATGTACTTAGTTGTTGTCCAGTTGCATATATTAGGAGTTCAAAAAGAAAGAAAGGGAAACAAAACATATATACCTTCAACAATTGTGCCTGTAAACTACGATCACCAGATAGTCCTCGCCAAGAAACCTCAAACTGGTAGGCAGAAGTCGGGGGTGTTATGTTTTTGGCAGCTTCAGCTGTTGCAAGTGAAGCTGCGCGAGCAGCAAGCTCTTGAACTGAGGCCTTTAGCTCTTCCTGGCCAGTTTTGTGATTTCTCTATAAAAAGTTAATCCAAAGAAGTGTTAGGGAAAGGAGAGAAATAAATATGTATATAACAAAGCAATTATAGATGAACCATCTGACTGAACTTCGTAAATACAAGTCTAGGTATTGAAGTTAACTCTTTTATAAAATATTATAACTTACAACGAGCTTTCCTCAATAAACACACCATCAAAATACTTGATATCAACTAGAAACACCATACGGAACTAATTGAACGATATTAATTAGGACTTGTTACATAACTACAGAATAAAGAGTTTTTCTATAAGTTGCTTGGTTGGAAACTACATGTAGTTGGTGCTTTGTGCCTAAGAGAACGTTAAGGTAGGTGTATTGTTGGTACATGTCCATCGGTAGCTATAACGTTTAAGAAATCATCCCTCTATACATCTGTACAATTACTCTCCAATTCTTCACCAACATCTTCGCCATTTGTTTTGGATTCTATCTGGTTTCTCTTAGATCATTTGCACTCAATGAAGCATCACAGATAGCATGAAAAGAACCATGGCCTGTCATGTTACGCCTAAACTATCAACTCTATTTGGGTCTCATAACATAGTTAATTAAATAAACTGATGGTCCTTAACCCTCATCCATCATATTTTAAAATATTTACATGAATGGTTTTAACATTATTTTTGGACTAGGCTGAGAAGTGAAATCAGATAAAACTAGGTAACCTAAACTTAACAGAGAGTTTACTTTATCGATATTTCGACACTCCAGAAACTACACAGTGATGACATCTGTACGTTTTATTAAATACAAGAATTGGTGTGGTTGTGAGTTGTGACTGTTTTTTTTTTTTTTTTTTTTTTTTTTTTTTTTTTTGCTAAGCTGAGTTGTGACTGTTACATCCATGTGCTCAAATGCTGTGCTGACATACAAAAATCTGCATGTGTGCACTGAATCTGCCATGTGCCTGAACATGTCAGCTAAAAGTGTGTGGAGATGCACAAAATATCAATATCTCCGATCTGATCCGGAAAAAATCCGATCCTGCAGGCCTAAACGGGCCACATACTCTTCACAAAAAATCCGGTCTAGCACGATCCAAAAAAAGCCCAGATTTAAGCCCGATCTGGACAAAAGCCCAGCCCGATCCGGAAAAAAGCCCAACCCCAATCCGGCCCGATAAAAAACCGGATTTTATGCGTATTTTTTTAGAAATTCGAATAAAAACCCGAACAAACTCATTTTTTATCTTAGATTTATATAAAATTGAATGAAATTTTGGATAAAAGTCTAAACTTTTCAATAAAAGTTAAGTTTTTCAAAAGAATCTAAAAACTAAAAAAGTTATCAGAAAAAATTTAAAAAATTAATATTAAAATTATTTAAAATATCCGGATCCGGCGCGGCCCGATCCACGGGCCTAAATGGGCCTAGATACTTCGAAGAAATACCAGTCTGGTCCGGCCCGGCCCAATTTTGGAGAAAGCCCGATCCGATCCGGTTTCAAAAAATCCGGATTTATTAATGGCATTTAAAACTGACGTGTGTTAAAATATGCACATATGCCGTATTTGAGAATGGGTGCTGACAAAGTGAGCAACTTTTGTTGTCGCTGGTTCAGTCAGCAAGACATTACAGAAATTGGCAAAAAAATAAATAATAAGAAGACATATAGACAGGTGCACCCCCGGAAGGATGCCAAACTTTTTGATGATTCCACCCTTGTTAATGGCATAAACATGGAGCAAAGCCACCAAAAAGAAGATGCCGGTAACATAAGTGCATGTTGTACATCTTTCATGTCAAGTGTACATCATATGCAAATGTCTCCCTATAGCCATGTTTTTGGTAGCCATACAATTGAAGATAACAAACCTATTCTTGATGCAACAGTCTTGCGAGAAGATATCACTATAAGATTGACCAAGCCCTGAAAGCTGCCAAGTAGGGATTTCTGGTAGACTAGCACAAACAAGGACAAAAACAATTTTCCCCTTCTGGTATATCCTAATATTGCCTGGTGTTAAAATTGTGCGCACTGAATATCAAAGTGTTCACATTATATTGCATTTTCTGACTCTCTGACTATGTCCATAATCTACGGTAATCACGAGTTTACATTCTTTCACCAGTTAACATAATAAGTAATAACCACAACATATCATGTTGTAAATAGAATAACCAATAAGTATACCTTTTTACTATCTATATCCATTGCAGCCACACCTGTGTTTCGAGAGCCACTTGTAACAGTTTGGAGGCTATCATTTTGAGCACTCATTTCTATTACAGGCTTCGCTGCCCTTTGGGCTCCCTGCTCTGCCCTTTTCAAAGAGGCAGCTGCTTTTTCAAGAATCTCCTGAAAATAGAGTTCAATAAAGTTAAGTATCACATAATTGAAGTAAACCTCATTACCTCACCCACATTAGATGACAAATAACAGGGTTATTATTATAACATTTACAATTAATATATTTTCTTTAACTTTAAGGCCCAGGTGTTTTTTTTACAAAATTAGCATCTTTATAGTTTAAAATACTACTTTAGTCACAGTTCCAGCCTCTACTAAACGATATAAGCTCAATTTATTTAATTTCTATTTTTTTAATTTCATTTAATTACTATTAAAAATTACTTCTTTGTCGACAATTAATACAATTACAGGTTTGACTGGATATTAGGACACAGGAGAAGCAAGTACGAACAATAATTTAAGTACTCCTAGCTTAGTATATAATAAAAGTTCAAGCAATATAACATCATTTAGAAAATGACTCAAAGACACTCAAGATTTCCTAACATCAATGTTCGTGCTTTCTTTTCCAGGCCACTTATTCTTTTAAGAATAAAAAGACTAGGATCGTATTTGGCTTAATTAAAAAAAAAGTTACTTAGTACCTAAAGTTCATTTATTTAAGTAAAAGCAAAAATATTTTTAAGATGTTACAATGTGTTTGAATATTTTACATTAAGTTTACAATAAACAGATTTTTTTTCTATAAAACAGCCTATGCTACCCGGACTAGGGTACTGGTGACAGACCCGTACATATCCAAGTGTCGGACACTTGGGTTTTAAAAATTAGGGTTAATGGATATGGATCGGAAATTGGAAATGGGTCCGGGGATTCGGCATATAACCATGGCATAACTGAACCTATACATATCTTTTATTTATCAAAATAGTTTCTTCGGTCAATAAAATATATACAAAATTCTAAATGTCAAATTTACAGCATATGTTAAAAGCATTACATGAAAATAGTCATCTATGGACATCACTCTCTTAATACAAGTTCTGAGGCCTTATAAATCATTTTGAACTAGATTTTCTCTAAGGTGAAGTGTTCGGTTCATATATCACAGATCTGACAGATCTCATACCCACACCCATGTATGTCGTGTCCCGTCGACACAGGTATGAGGGAAAAAATGAATAGCGAAAGAAACTAGGCGAAGCGGACTTTTTCTTTTATGTATTTTCAGCTTAAAGCACACTTTTTGAACCATGATCCACAAAGCCCAGTTTAGCTTTTTTTTCTAATTTAAGGAAGCCCAAACACTAAATCTAGTATCAATGATACCTGATTACCTTCTCATACAAAGACCTGGATTCAGCATGCTGCCTTTTGATCTCTTGATTCTGAGGCTCCAATCTTAAGGCAAACTCAGCATCTGCATAAACCAATTACTTATTAAATGCATAGGCAACAAAATATTTCATTCACATAACCAAATGTAAACCTACCCTCAACTGATTCTTTAAGTTTACGGAGTTCTTTTCTGGCAGTCGATCTGCGTGAGTATGCTTTAATATATCGATCATCTAAATTTAAAGCTTCAGTACAGTCATCTTCAGCCTCCTGGAATCTAATGAATATAGACAACCTTGTTATCCGCAGGAAAATATAATTGGTATTAAAACGCATTACATCAAGAATGATAAAAACGGAGAGATTCAAACAGGCAACTTCCATAAAATTAAAGTTTATACAGTCTTCAGAAATTAGTAATCAAAAAAATTAATTCTCCAATTTCACATGTTCAATACTGAAAAACGTTACCCGAAACTTAGCCATAGGAATTCTTTTCTTTCTTCCTTTTTTAGACACTTAGGGTAAGGAATTCAATTTCTTTTACAAAAACACATGAACAACAAACAATGAACAAAAATAAAAAGCACACAAAGAAAGACAGGAAAAAAGAATCTTGCCTCCTGAGCTTTAGATAGGCCATTGCTCTGTTGGCATAAGCTACTGCAGTCGGCAAGAATGCAATGCTCCTAGAATAGCAGTCAATTGCTTCTTGGTATTTCTTCTGCTTGAAATTTTCATTACCCTGAGAAGCAAATTGAAAAACATAAATACATAAATCCATGTTATGTCATACTGCTTCTATGATACTTTCCATTGAAATAGTCATAATACCAACTCTTTTTCTGAATTAGCATCAACAGGACTCCCTTCTGTCATAAAGCGACTTGATACGTTGTCAATTGGATTATAATTTCGCATGTAATCAAACTGAGTCGTCGAACTATTATTTGATGCAGGTTTCTCTCTTTGTTTTCTTTCTCCCCTGACTTCTCCAGTTTTCTGCAAAGAAATAAAAGTATTACAACTGATACAAGCAGAACAAAAATGAAGACTCTCTTAGCACGTGTCAGCTTCCCAATTCATGCCATATAACACTTCAAAATAAGATAACAATGTGATTTACTGACCCAAAAATTTTATTCATTTTTTAATTTCAATTAAAACGTGAAGTTTGTCCAGCGTGATTAAAACCATTTGTTTCAACTGAGCTAATCACATGTCCATAGTTGAACTACTCAGCAAACAAGTCCACATATCATGTACACTCATTTCTCGAAAGTTGGCTTGAACATTATAAAAACGCATAGTCTAATATCATCATCATAGAAGCTCGAAGATTACCGTCTTTTCGTTGCTCAAAGATTGAGACTTTAATTTCTTGTCCTTGTCTTTGAGTGAGGATTCCCAGTCCTGTAAATTATTTAAGAACCCCTGGAAATTCTGTTATTTAAAAGAAAATTAAATCAAAATTACAAAATTTTGAGCAGAAACAAATAAAACAAGCATGTAAAGTAAATCCCAAACAATAAAATGAGCACAAGAATTATGTAATCACACACACAATAAAAACTTTAATTAGTGACATCCCGAAAGTAAGTAACTTGCGTTATTCAAATTCAATAAAGTACTAAACAAACACTTTCAAAGTTTCACTCACTAAACAAAATTAGAGGGAGGTCACTAAACAAAATTAGAGGGAGGGAGAGGGTTTCACTCACTAAACAAAATTAGAGGGAGGTCACTAAACAAAATTAGAGGGAGAGGGAGAGGGAGAGGGAGAGAAAGAGAGAGAGAGAGATAACCTGGTTTTGATCACGGGCATGTTTGGGGGGGATTTTGGCCATTGCTGAGAGCTTTTTGGCTGCAAAAGCTTCAAGAATCGGAAACAAAAGGGGGTTCGTCACCCACTTTTCACTTTCTTTTTTGTCAGGCGGGTTTCTATATATACTAGCTTGTAGAAACACGGTTACTTTTAAATATTTTTAAAATTATATAATTAAATGAAATAGAATAAAATAATTTATTATGGATATAATTTAATTTTTTAATATTAATTGATAAAATTATTACTAATAATAATAGTTATTTAATAAATAACACGTACGGTTTAAAAGTAATAATATAAAATCTTAATGTAAATTTGTTGTTGAGGGGATTCAAACCTTGACTATTTAGAAAAAAGAATTATTAGATTTAACGATTATGATCTATTTCCTAAATATCTAACGGTCACTATTCTTTTTTTTTTTAATAGTTGGTTGAATCAAACAACCAAACTACCAATTATCCCCTAGTTTGCTTATTATAGATTAGTATAGATTGTATATTTTATTTAATATTACTAGCTTATAGCCCGTGCTAAAGCACGAGTTACTTTTAATATTTTATAATTTATTTTATTTTATTTTATTTTCGAATTGTTTTTTAATTTATTTACAACTTTAGTACCACTTTTCTTAGTATAAATTTTGAAAACATGTTTGTTTTAAAATTTAAAAATAATTTTTTTTTATGTTTTTATAAAAAAAATTAGGTTTCTTAGAACTCTTTTAGTCTTTTATGTGGTAAGGTTTTTTGATAAATGTATGTTTTTTTTTTTAAAAGGTTGGATGCTCTTTTGGGTTGATAGGCCCCGCAGGGACCATATTCAACTAAAATCAATCACATTCAACTTTCAACACTTTTTTTTAGGTGGTGTGATATTTTGGTGGATTTGGTTTGCAAGGCCCCACATGCAACCACATTCAACCGAATGCAACCACATGCAACTAAATTTCTGATTTCAAGTTCCATTTTTCAGTTATCATTTTCGATATAGAGGTTTGGTCCACAACCATCGTTGGTTGAACCAGCCACCAGGATAGCCGCAACCCTTCAATGCGGCAGTATAGTCGCAACTCTTCAATGCGGCAGTAGTAAAAATAGAACTGCCGCAACCGTTCATTGCGGCAGTATTTATTAGTTGTTTAATTAAAAAAACATAGCATTAGTTTGGATTCGAACTCTTGACCTTTTAGAAATTATACAAAATTTTTCCCACTCCATCAACTTGTACTCTAGTAATTTAAGCAGTATTATCTTATCTATTAATTTACTATTTTTTATTAATTTTATAAATAAATATATATCAAATTAATAATTTTAAATAATAGATAAGATAATATTGTTTAAATTACTAGAGTACAAGTTTGTGGAGTGAGAAAAGTTTTGTATAATTTCTAAAAGGTCAAGAGTTCTTGACTTTTTCCAAATGAAACAAACATTTTGCCGCACCACCAACTTGTACTCTTGTAATTTAAGAAAAATTACCTTACATATTATTTTACATTATTAATTTGATATATATTTATTTATAAAATTAATAAAAATTAGTAAATTAAAACAAACCCTTTCCATTTTTTTGGATTCGAGCTCTTGACCTTTTCCAAATAAAACAAACATTTTGCTATTCCATCAACTTGTACTCTTGCAAGTTTAAACAAAATTATCTTACATATTATTTTACATTATTGTAATTTGATATATATATTTATAAAATTAATAAAAAATAGTAAATTAATAGATAATAACATATAAAATGTGTATAGACGGGTTAATGAACATGGGAATGACTTCCAACCATGAGACATTTAAATTATTAATTAATTAATTTTTAAAACAAATTTAGGAAAAAAATGTTATGAAAAGTCAAAACTTGAAAATAATGATAATATATATTATTATAATCTTAAAAATGAAAAAAAATAGCATAAAACATTAATGTAAGTTAAAATGAATGAAAGCGTTAAGAAAAAATTTATATTGAATATTTTAAATAGAAAAAATAACAAAAAATGTTACCATCCTGATTTATTTTTCAACAGTTATCTAAGATTGAGATGTACATGTCATTCCATCATTATTTAAACTACAAAACATGTAAAAAAATATCCATAATACATTATTAAAGATACTTTTAAGTTAAAATTAATATATTTTATTATTTTGATGCATATTTGAAGATTTAAAAATAAAACAAAAAAAATCTTAAATTACTGCCGCAATGAGCCATTGCGGTAGTTTTTTCTGCCGCAATGTTTGGTTGTGGCTCAGAAAAATTTTACGGCATTAATTATGGTTGGTGGCTGGTAATAAATGAACCACCTGCAGTAATGTTTCATTGCGGCAGTTGTCATTTAAGGCTTCCTGCCGCAATGCTTCATTGCGGCAGCCGTGAAATCTGTTTCCTTTAAGGTTACAGAATTTGTCTTCTTCTTCAATTTTCTTTTTTTCAAACAGCAGAAAACACCAACGAATTTCAAGGGTTTGGAGCTAAAAAATTCATCCAAAATTAAGGTTAGTGCTATATTCAATGGCTTCATTTTTATTTAGCTCTTCTAGTTCATCTAGTGAACGTAATGGCGATGATTATGTTACGCCGCCCGTTAAAAAAATCATGTTTCTCGTAAATTATTCGTTGATGATGTAGATATTGATAATTATTATAGTATTGTTCATAAACGTAGAGTGAATTACAATGTTCATAAAGATAAAATGAATGTTGATGATGTTGGTGAGGAAAAAAATGATGGTGGAAAGGGTAAAAACAAGATAATTATTAGTGATGGTGATGATGAAAAAGATGAAAAATTTGGGATGGAAAAAAATGATGATGATGGAGATGGGGATATTAGGATGGAAAAAATTGATGATGAGGAGGATGTTAGGATGGGAAAAAATGTCGATGATGAGGATGTTAGGATGGGAAAAAATGATGATGGTGAGGATATTGGAAACGAAAATTGTGATTTTACATTTGCGGATGTTAATAAGGTTGTGCCTTGTGTTGGAATGATTTTCGATACATTAGATGAGGCGGAAAGTTTTTATAGAAATTATGGTCGAAATGTCGGATTCGAGATAATAATTAGGAATACTCATAAACATCAACGGAGTCATGATCCATCATCCCGTTTGTTTATTTGTAAGAAAGGTAGAAGAGTAGCACTAGAATCGGATTATCGTGCTCGAATGTACGTATGTCACCTAGTGAATGTAAACAAATGGAAGGTAACTTTGGTTGATTTGAAACACAATCATGCCATGGTAACACCGGATAAACGACAATTTTTTCAAACATCGCGCAACATCGATCCGATCACCCGATCATTGATTGAGTTGTTTAACAAATCGGGGATCGAGACGAGTAAAGTGATAAAATATCTTGGTGAGACATGTGGAGGCATTGAAAATTTAGGGTTTTCTAATCAAGATGTACGCAATGTCATACGGGATATTCGACATCGAGTGTTTGATTCCGGTGATGCGGAGTGTGGCTTGGTCTTGTTACGAAAGTTACAACAAGAGAATGCGTTTGGTCATTTCTTCTATCGAGTGGATGTGGATAACGAGAATCGTGTTAAAGGTTTGGTGTGGGTTGATCCTCGATGCATGAACGCTTACAAGAATTTTGGTGATGTGGTGACGTTCGACTCAACTTATCGAACGAATAGGTATTGTATGCCTTTCATACCTATTACGGGGGTAAACCACCATTACCAAAATATTTTGTTTGGATTTGCACTCATGAGAGATGAGACCGAGACTTCTTATCAATGGGTTTTAGAAACTTGGTTGGAAGCAGTTGACAACAAACCTCCCACTACAATAATTACCGATCAAGACATTGCTTTGGGAAATGCTATTGCCACGGTTATGCCCGAAACAAAACACTTGTATTGTACATGGCATATAAGTAGTAAATTTCCCGAGAAGTATACCGAATGATTACATCATGTCTAGGTGGACAAAAAATGGCAACAAAATTGCCGGACCTCTACCTTATACCCCTCCCGTTCTTAGTAATGTTGGTGAATCACAAGCATCAAGGTATAGTGCATTGTGCAAATCATTTCAAAATTTAGGCGTTGTTGGTAGTTGTTCCGTCCCACGTTTCAACTACGTGATGAACTTGATTGAGCGAGAGAGGTGTCACGTGGAAATTGCTTTTCCACAAGAAGATAAGACCGAAAAAATGAACGAGTCATTTCCTCAAGAAGATTGGGATCATGATCCGATATTCGATCCTCCAATGTCACAAACTAAGGGACGAAAGAAAGCGGCAAGATATAAAAGTGGTATTGAAACGTCAACTTCAACAACCAAGCAACGAAAGTGCGGAAAATGTGGGTTGGTATGAGCAAACCATGATATAAGACATTGTCTTGACAATTAGTTTCAGTTGTATTCTGTAATATTTGAAACTATTTTTATTAATTATAATCTTAATTTTCAATGTAAGGTATTAATATGCAATCCATGCATTTGTACTAGTTTCAATTAGATTTTTTTTCAGTTTTTCGAACATTAGGAAAAACATATTTAAATTTGGGAAAAAAATAATTTTTAATTTTTCTCAAATTTTATATTTAACATTTGAAATAAATTGGAATTTTATCATTTTTCCAATTTTTAATATCAAGAAACAAAAAAAATAAAAAATTATGGCTATCCATAACGCCTCATTGCGGTAGGGGAGAGTGTAGTAGCTTTTCTCTCTCCTCCCCTGTTTTCCCCTGTAACTCGGTGTTGATCCGATCATAACGAGCCAAAAACTCAGTGATGATATCAAAGAACCACTCGGGGGGATCACGCTCGTAAATGGCATGTAATGTCCTCATTCCACAATCCAGCTGTATTGAAGTATTTAGATGCAGGAATTAGATAAATAAAGGTCTAAAGTGCAAAAGTATATAAATAAAGGTCTAAAATGCAGAATTATACAAATAAATGTCTAAAATGCATGAATTGGAGAAATAAAGGTCTAAAATGCAAGAATTAGAGAAATAACGGTATAAAATGCATACCGCATCAGCCATGTCCTGCTGGGGATACCAGTCACGAGGCACAATCTTAGCACGATGCTCAGCCACAAATGGAGCAATCCTTAGCTTACTGACGCGCCTATACCAATACATGTACTCCTCTATAGACACGTAATTGCCCTCCTCGACAATAGGTATCATGCCATCATTAAAAGCATGCCACTCCGCAACGTAATCTGCCAATGTCAATGTATGATTGTCCCGCACCCAACGAGATGCTCTCTCCGTCCGCAGTGAAGTCATGGCAACCGGGGCTTGTGGGATATGCTGTAGAATACCAAACTGTCTCAAGACTCTATCTGGCATGACATACTCAACGATATCAAAATAAATGAGAGGGACACGACCGAGAGCCATATAGTGAGCATCCATCAAATCGATATTATAATCCACAGAAACATCCTGAATGTCATAAAATCTCTGATAAGGCTGCCATGTCAGCCAACCAAGCTGAAAGTTGTCAAAGTCCGCCCGATAAAGACCTGTATGGTGGTGGGGGTTAACCCTCCTCTCATCTACCGGCTCAGCCCAAGCCAATGCCCTCGGCCAAACAAAATCCATACGAGGTGCTATCAGAGGTGCCCCAGGCAACAACCTCTCGTAAGACCAAAGCTGCAAAAGCATGGTGCACCCATTAATAGCTTTGGCACCCTTCTGAGCAGCCTTGGCCAAACCCCTGAACAAATAACTCAAAACCGCAGCTCCCCAGGCATACTCCTTAATCTCATGCACATTCTAGATTAACTGTAAATACCTGCAAAAATTCAGGAAATGCAAATTAAGGTAAGAATTCAATAATTGGAGAAATAAAGGATGAACATGCAAGAAATGTGAAATTTAAGGCATAAAATGCAAGAATATGATAAATTTAAGCATAAATTGCAAGGACTAGAGAGAGAAATGAAGTTAAGAAGTACCTAGGATGCACGACGTCTCTGTTCGATGAAGGAAACAACACACCCCCAATGATGTAAAAAAGATAAGCCCGGGTGTACACAAGGTCATCATGCTCGATAAACTCGGGAGAATGCTTCTCCGGTTTCTTTTTATAGATTTCCCTCAACCTATGAAGCTTCACCCCACCTAAATTGCAAAGAAATGATTAAAATGCAAGAAATTAGAATTTATGGGCTAAAATAAAGGATTAAAATGCAAGAAATTAGAATTTATGGGCTAAAATGCAATAACTAGATAATTATCTTCCTAAATTGCAAAGAAATGAAAATTTAAGGTATAACATGCAAGAATTAAACAAATTAAGGACTAAAATGCAAGAAATTAGAATTTATGGGCTAAAATGCAATAACTAGATAATTATCTTCCTAAATTGCAAAGAAATAAAAAATTTAATGTATAACATGCAAGAATTAAACAAATTAAGGACTAAAATGCAAGAAATTAGAATTTATGGGCTAAAATGCAATAACTAGATAATTATCTTCCTAAATTGCAAAGAAATAATAATTTAATGTATAACATGCAAGAATTAAACAAATTAAGGACTAAAATGCAAGAAATTAGAATTTATGGACTAAAATGCAATAACTAGATAATTATCTTCCTAAATTGCAAAGAAATGAAAATTTAATGTATAACATGCAAGAATTAAACATGTTAACACTACAAGAAAAGGGTCAATAGATATCAGTTTCTGGCCGATGTCTATGTTATTTTGCAAGTGATGTCTTTGTCGGGGATGTCTATTCTAGACATCGGTCAGAAACTGATGTTTGTGCTAACATAAACATCGATATTTCCTTCAATACACATCGGTTGTTCTACAAAATAGGTTAGATATAATTAATTTTATAAACAACTTGCATGCCTTATATTCTAGAAAACATATAATAAACTAAGTTATTTTTCACATACACATCACTTTCTTTTTTTGGACAAGATGTCTATTTGGATATTAGACATCAAAATTTCAGCAAATAAAGTGATGTCTATAGTTATCTTCGACATCATCCTAGACTGATGTCTAATGAAGGTATAAACATCAATTTTTTCCGAAAAAACTCATTTAGATGTGTCTCTTAAACATCAGATTTTATAAATAAAAAGTGATTTCTATTTGTTTTTTAGACATCGGACATTGTAGAAAAAAATGTGATGTATATCTTTGTTTTAGACAACATTATTTGGTAAAACTTTCGATGTATTTGTTACAATTAGACATTTGTTTCTGAGTGTAATTAAATAAATCGTTGTCTTTCAATGCATACCAAAAAATTAAATACTGGACCATTCACAATATATCCAACCATGCATTTATATTAAACCATTCACAAAATACAACCACCAACGTGTACATCATCCATCTGTTACTTTAACAAGATACCAAACTAGCTATATCACTTAACAAGATACCAAACTGTCAAGCTAGGCACTATAATTAACTACGTACGCTTATGCACAACTTACACCAAACTACATGATTTCGAAATTATCTCATCTTATACTAGGCGTGTCAACAGCTGGTTCCTGCTTGCAGATAGTACCACTGCCTTGATACATGTGTTCTTTACGAATGAGGGTGTGAGCTAGCTGACATTAAGTTACTGATACAATCCTTGCAAGAAAACAAATATTATAGATTTAAGATAAGGCTCGTCTCCTAGCAACAAAGTATAGCTCAACTTTGTCTTGTACACAAATGGAAGACTTCTTGATAATTGAGCTACCACGTAAGCAATACCTCACTAATGGCCACTGTGCCACTGTGCTGCCTCTCCACTGTACAAAACTAGCATATTGTTTCTCCACTTTTGCTATGTAATCTGAAATATGTCAAAATTATAAATCTGAAGTATTCTGTTGTAATTTAACTAACCACATCCTTCAAGGAAGAGGTCTATCAAACATGAAAAAGGCAGCACCGAAGCTTAGCTTTTTCTTAGCTCTCAGGAGCATGATTTTCTAAATAAGGAAACATCAAATATTTTAACAAGGGACATCACATGACACCTTTTAGGAAGTATTATATAGCAGGGCATAACAGATGAACAGATTTAGCAACAAGATGCATATAATTTTTAACCTACCCAATTTCATTTCTTGATGAAAAAAAAATAGATATTTCACTTAATCTGTTGTTTAGATGAATCAAGAAACAAAGAGATATATAATGACCGAGGAAAGGAAGAAAATAGATATTGAGATGTTCATTTCCTACATTTGTTTTAATGGAGCATCAAAGTATTGCATCAGAATGATTCCACGGATGCTCCAAAATAGCATTGCCTACTTGAGATCCCGTCTTGAGGAGCTCTGCCCCAGTGTGGACCCTAACACGAACAGCAATATTGGCACATATTATAGGACAAGGAAGACATAAAATAATAAATCAAGTTCAAACGAAACTTAGCTTATAGTTTATGTTTAGGATATAGAGATACGAGGTGATATTATGACATTAATGCCGGCATCACTTTATTGCCCGTACAAATTGGTAAATTGCTACAACTAATTTAAAAGAGAAATACGTAAATCCAGGTCAAGAAAAGAGTGAAAGACAATAGCATACTCTAGTACAACAGATCAAATGAAAAAAAATATAGTGTCAAAAAAGTTAGTACAGATGAAAAAAAAATTAGAATCATATTATTTACTAGAATAACTTAATATTATAACATTTTTCAAACAAAAACACAGTTACATATACAAATTATCGTAATTTGATAAGATTTGGATCCTATAATGGATAAATTTATCCATGTTGTGTCATGTCTGACAAGGGTATGATGGAAAAACTAAAAAGTTTGGGTGGCACGACATATTTTCTTTATCAAATCAATGTCAATAAAATGCTTTTAGAAAACTAACAGTTACTTACGAAACCCAGCAAAATGCAGATAATGTTCTCAGATGTACATTGTACCATCTTTAGATTTAATGGCCTGCTCCATGGATTGAATGACATCTTCAAGTAAAGGCACTCCCATTCTGTAATTCAGTGCATTACCATAACCCTTCAATATGAATGACTTCAGATCGTCTGTCCACTCCAATAAAGCAACCTAATAATCCAAAGTTATGCAAATCAATATAATCAGTAAGCAAGAAACAAAATCGCATTTCAAGAAAGTAACAAGCGATAAAGACATTGATTCGAAACTATCATGCGATCACTAACGTAGCAGCTAGAGATATGGAATAAACCATGACTCGTGTACCTCGGAAGGGCTAAACATGGCACAAGCTTGATCAGGTTTGTTAAGAAGGGATGCTTCCTGTGACATTTTAATCCAACACATGATCAGAAAAGAAGACATTCATAAGTGAGTTATTTGGAAAAGAACCAATAGTTAAGCGGTTTTAGGGAAGATAGTAGTGACCTGTTTGTAATAAAGGAGAAGTATCCCGCCGTGTAAAATTTAGCCCGTAACACAACACTAACGACTTGGTAATCTCATCTAGGACAGGTCTCTTCAGCTTATCAACACCAGGTTCCCTACTTTTTTTTAAAAGCCTGCAGCCACAGGTCATAAATAAGAAAGCCTCCAACAGCATGCCCGTGGGAATTATAAAAGTAAGAAAAACAAGAAAAAGAGATCAACAATTTTACCTTGTAATTCTGACAGCAATCATGAAATCTTAACATTGTATCACTAGCATGACTCTCACTGCTAATTACAAAAACTCGATGATGTCCAGGTCCAAGGTTTCCTCTCCCACTAAAAAGTCCCATGCCAAATGCCACGGCACTAGCTGATGCTCGAGGGATCTACATTGTCATCGACTAAGAAGGTTAAAGATTTTAACAAATATACTTCCTTTAATGACAGGTCTACTATTAGTGTGCAACTGTTGTTTGCAGAGCTTCATGCCTTCACTAGAGCAGTCTGTACACTCTGAACGACAAAATTCGTAGATCATTTTAGGTTTTTTCAAATTTTCTTCTCCAGTCAGGCGGTTGGATTAAAGTTTTAGGTAAAAGTCATCCTCTTGTAGGTAGTGCGATTAACAGAATCCTAATCTATTATTCGGTCGTTGCTGTTGAACATTATAAAATTGTTTTAATGTTTCCAACATCTTACAGTCAGATTTACCATATAAGGTAAAAGAAATTAACTTACTCTTTGTATATTTCGAGTGCTTATTAAGAGCTAGCTTTCCCTTTTCACTTTTTCCAACAGGACAATAGGCACGAACAATAATCCCTGCCCGAACAATCATTAATATCTAGACTAATATAACTTGAAGAAGTATTCTAGAGTTATAAGCATACCGTCAGATGTTTTATCTTCGATGTAATCAAACAAACCAATTACAACAGCCACCAAATATGTTGACATGATCGGTGATTCCTCAAACTGTACGCTCTTCAAGAGCCCATCATGATTTTCTTGATAGACTGGCATATTAGACAATACTGTCAATTCGGATGGAACACCACCTACTGTAATCTTAAAGGTAGCCTGCTAGGGTAAGTTAAATATCATATCTATATTACAATTAAAAGTATTTTATGATCACGATATAAACATGATAAACACTCCAAACAAGTAAAACAGTAACGGATTGAACAATTTAAATCACATGTACCTTTCAAGCAGGTTCATCCCAACAGGGGAAACATTTTTGCGCATCCACGGCTTCGAATTGCGTCGTTGCCATATTCTTCACTCCTCCATCCGCATAGGTCCTGTATAATATAGTTGATTTTGTAGGCAAGTACAGAGCACAAGTCAAGTACATAACAATTGAAGCTAATAAAGCAAAGAAACTTTTAAGTTGAATATAAACATGTATACTACTCTGTGCACATCTACATTTCTACACAATATATGTACTCTCATAAATCCCTGAAACTGAATGTAAACTTAAACATATCAACCAAAACAGAAACAATTTTACTAATCCTACACACTCGCACATACACGTTGCCAGAAATAAATCGTTAAAACCAAACATCACAGTTATAGAACATTAATTTTCAATTTATCAAATACATCTACACAAACCTACACATCAGCATATCGCAATACAACAACATATATTGCAATAACAATCAAACTAAGCAAAATACATCCAAGTAAATAAAAAAATACAATTTAAGAAATTAGGGTTTTGATTTAAAAAATCCCAATTTAAGAAATTAGGGTTTTGATTTTAAAAAACCCCCAAATTGAAGCACATCAATTTCAATTGATTAATCGCAGAGGAGATATTCATGTAGAGGCTGGAGGAGAGACGAAGAAAGGCGAGTACCAATTTCGACACGAGCAAAGGAGAGACGAGCAAAGAGAGAGAGATTCAGTCGCGCGAGATTCAGACGACCGGAGGTGAGTACGTAGAGCAGGTGGTCGTGGTAATTAGAGCATTGAGTGGTGGTGGAGGTGAGAGAGATTCAGTCGAGAGAGAGAGAGAGAGAGAGAGTATCGAGAGTATCGAGAGTGAGTTTTTAGTTATGTGAATTTTGGTTTAATTAGTTTTGTGTTTAATTTTCCTGAAGGGGGAATAATTGTGTATAGGCGGGCAAATATTTGGTGACGGGGGGGGGGGGATTTTGACTTAGAGGCGAAAATTTTAGCTAAGGGGAAAACAAAAAGAAGGGCGCGCGTTCTATTTTTTAAAGGCCGACTTTAGACATCGGTTTTAAAAAAAGTGATGTTTACGAAAAGCAAAGACATCAGTTTAATTCGGGGTGATGTAATTACATCTTTTAACATCAGTGGCATTTACAACCGATGTCTAAAGTGTGATGTCTATTGAACTTTTTCTTGTAGTGTAAGGACTAAAATGCAAGAAATTAGAATTTATGGACTAAAATGCAAACCTTTTTTATACATATCTTTGCGATCAGTCTCAGTCAACCTCAAATCATGCCACCGTCTTAGCCAATATAAAAGCGGTGTGGAAAGCTCCGTATGAGTAATAGCACGACCACGAACAGGCAATCCCAATATCATGTAAACATCCTCTAGAGTGATGGTGATCTCACCAAATGGAAAATGAAAGGTGTTGGTCTCTGGCCTAAACCTCTCCACCAATGCCGTGATCAATCGGATGTCGTTCTGGGGAATCGAGCGTGGGTTAGTAAACGCTCGGAAACCCCAGTCTGACAACAAACTAACCTAGGTGTCATCAAATACCCAATCGTCGAGGTTTGCTGTCAACTGGCGGACATCCAACTTCTCCCGCTCAACCCCCCTGCCATATGTGACTGCTAATATGATCATCCTGCATGGTCAAGATGGACATATCGAGAGGCCCGCACTGCATATCCATAGCATCTACAATGTGCAAAATCAAAGAAATAAGGCACATTTCATAAACATGTACCAAAATTGGCTAAAATTATCATTCCATGAAAACATATTTAAAACAAGAATAAATTAACAATGAATATCATTTATCAAATAAAATGCAGTACTAAAAACATTAATTAATCAAAATTCGAATTAATAAATCATATTAATTCATAAATTCGAATTTTAAACTCAAAAATTCAAATTAATAATTCAAAAATTTGAATTAAAATTTCCACAACTCATTAAAAAATTTATAATTATAATTTCATAATTATAAACCCTAATAATTCGAATTAATTCATAGTTTTAATAAAAATTCGGATAATAATTCGAAACCTAATTCTAAATTGGGCATTTCGAGATAATTCAACCTAATTAAAGATGAGAAATCCTAATTTCAACTCAATTGAGGGTAAAAGCCCTAATTTCAAACTAATTCAAACCAAAAATGGGTAAAATTCGAACTATGAACCCTAATAATTCGATTTAATTCATGATTTTAACTAAAATGAAACAAATAAACACCACCCACAGTTAAAAACGAATCAAACCATGTACATATAATCGTGAGTAGCAATGTATATAATAGTGCGTGTGTGTATGTATAACTACGTGCGTGTGTGTGTAAGTGTCAATTAGAAGATACCTTGAGGAGGAAGATCGACTGACATTCACAACTGTGTGTAAATTGCCCGGAATCGGCTGAAAATCGCCTGAGAGTCGCCTGGAAATCGAGCACTGTGGTTAATTAGGGTTTAGTTCGGGTCACGGAAACCGCAA
Source organism: Kitagawia praeruptora (assembly GCA_037693485.1). Classification (NCBI taxonomy): domain Eukaryota; kingdom Viridiplantae; phylum Streptophyta; class Magnoliopsida; order Apiales; family Apiaceae; genus Kitagawia; species Kitagawia praeruptora. The sequence goes on along the minus strand of CM075351.1, from coordinate 108,946,845 downwards.
TGGGTGGTTGTATATTGCTGGTATCCGCATTGTATCATTGCGCTAGAAGAATTAAGGGTAAAAAAGTAATTGCATGTTTTCTTTCCTCCGCTATGTTTCATTGCGGCAGTAGTAAGGGTAAAAAAGTAATTTCAGATTTTCTGTCCTCCGTTATGTATCATTGCGGCAGCAATTTGGAGGGTGAAAACGTAATTTCATATTTTTTTACTTGTTTCTATATTTCAAATTAAAAGCTTTTATTGATTTATTATTTTTTATTACTTTTATTAAATATAAAACTATAATAATTTATTTAAAATTTTATGTAATAATTCAAATTTTATAAACATTTTTTTATTTTATAATGTATTAATTTACCAATTTTTTTAATTTTAATAAATAATAAAAATAAAAGTATAAAAACGTAAAATAATATTTAATACTGTTTTGTTTTGAAGTAAATAACAAATAAGTTTGTTTGGTGTAGTGGTTTTTTTAACTTATCTCTGTTGAAGGACCTGAGATCGACTCTACATAAAATAAAGTTTTTTTAAGTTAAAAACGCTGCCGCAACTATTCATTGCGGCATCCTTTTTTTTAAGTTTTCCTGCCGCATTGAACACTTGCGACAGTGTACGAGTTGGTGGTTGTGGGCCTTTTTTCAACCAACGGTGGCTATGGAAGGGCACCCATATATATATATATATATATATATATATATATAGGGTATGATTCAATTTTGAACTATATATATATAGTTCAAAATTGAGGTCGAATGTAATAACTCGAATTTTCAGAGAATGATTTTATTATTATTTTAAGATTAATAATGATTTTCCTAAAATGAGGAGGAAATTTTTATTTTATTGTTCATTATTCCAGTTCAAGGAATTTCAAAAGTGGATTATTTAATTACTTTCGGTTAAGTGGAATTGGGCCAGTCTTAAAAATTTTATTGACCGAGTAGATATCTCGAGTCAATAGTTTATTCGGGAAAAAGATTTAATTTTTGGAGTGTGGAATTATTTAGTAAAGATTTTATTTTAAATTACTAAATAATTTGGAGATTTTAAAATCCTTAGAAAATGATTATTTTAATTAATTTGAGGATTTACAGAAATTACTCGATTAATTTATAAATATCGAGAATTTGAGGTTTTACTAAAACAATGATGTTTGTAGTATTTTTATAAAGCTCTGTAAATTGTGATTTATGAATCACAATTATTATTTTTATGATTTGTTTTTATAAATTATTAATATTTGTAAAATGCATATCAATTCAGAAAAATTAGATTTAATTCTAATTCTTTCTCCGTAAATCTTTAAAAATATTCTAGTATTTAATTATGCTAGAATTATTATTATTTTTACGGATCAAGATTTCTAACCCATATTATTACTTTATCCGAGTGATATTTTGCGGGTTTAATTAGAATTGGGTTATTATTTAGTAGTAGTGATATAAAGGAATTGGGCCAAGCCCAATAGCACAAAACAACACAGCCGAGAGAATAATCGGGGAGAGAGAAAGTGAGAAAAGGGGGAAAAGAAATTAGGGTTCATAGAATTGAATTGGGGATTTGATTGTTGAAACAATGGAGTGGCTTATATATATATAGATATATACGTGTTTGTGTATATACGTGGGTGTGTGTGTATATCTCTGTGTGTAAGCGCGGGAAGAGGGAGAGAAGGCAGTGGCGGAGGATCAAGCGGCGGCGGGGCTGTGCTGTGGTGGAGGTCTGGCCGGAGTAGAGCCACCACCGGTGGCGATGGTGGTGGGCTGTTGGAGGCAGCTGAGAGAGAGAGAGATTTTCCGGGAAGGGAAAGAGATGGTGGAGATGTCGTGGTAGGTCGGACCAAACGGAAAGGGTATGATTTCGCGTTTTTAATTATTTAATTTTTGTATTAAGTTAATTGTAAATTTCGATATGGTTGAATTGTTGTAATTAAATTAGATTTAAATTGTGAGATTATTGTTGTGATTAAATTAGATTTAATTTGTGAGTTTAATGTATAAATTTTTGTGGTTAAATTAATTTCCGAAATTTAATTCGGAGGTATGTTGGTAATTATAATTGTGGAGGTTAGTTGTGGGCCCGATTATATGCGGGTTAGTGATTGTTAAATGTTAAGTGCTAATTGCTAATTGTTAGTTTCCAATTGAAATTTTTAATTGCTAAGTGCTAAGTGCTAATTGTTGATGTCATATAAAGTATAGATATAAGGGTTGGCTAAATGGTAAATGCTTATGTGCTAAATGGTATAAGTCGGGTAGTAGTAATTGTCAGAAGTCATATTTGTCAACTACGTGGTGTTGGCTTAAAGGTGGATAAACTTAGTTTATTTTCTTTAAATGTTGAGGTGCCGCATGTCTGGGCGGATACTTTTCCTTATGTGCTAGGTGCCGCATGTCTGGGCGGATACTTTTTCTTATGTGCTAGGTGCCGCATGTCTGGGCGGGTACTTTTCTTACTTGTTTACTTTGCTGCAAGTTGAGGCAGCTTTATTTTTGCAAAAACATGTTTGAATTGTATTTGAGGGGTTGTGCCCATAGCCCGATAAACGAATACCTCATACCAAAATTTTCTAAAAATCCCCTGCATTTTAATTTATTTAACTTATTTGATTTCAATGGTTTAAAGGTATGATTTGGGTGTTAACTGATTATGTGTATATGTGTTAAGTAAATTATTCCTAGGGTTAATTGTTGTCTCGAGGATTAATCGTGTTTTGATGATATATTAAATTGGTTTAAGTCTATTAAATGGATATAAGTGTGTTATGTGCATTAAATGGTAATAGAGTAGTCAATTATAGGGAGGACACCTATAGTTTGACTTTATGTGACTTAGTGGTAATTCCGAGTGTGTCTACTCGAGGTACGAGGTTGGACTGACACGTAATCATAACAATTACAGTACCCTTAGGGCGTGATCAAGTGGAGCAACGTGTATCAAAAAGGAAGGATCGAGGCGTCGTGTAAAGTTCATGGAACTGCTTGGGCGAAACGCCAAGGATTTATTCGCTGTGTTCCGTTTGGTGCTAAGGACCAGAGGCAAGTTTATTTATACATACTCTATCGTTCAGAGTATATTTATTTTAAAATATATGAAATATGTGGAATAAGACTTCAGTCCATATTTGCAAGATTTCTTCTATCTTTATCTTGATAAATTGTTTACTTTTAAGTAAAATGGTTTGACTGGAAATATATGTGATATGGAGAGAGTGATATACTATAAAGAGTAAAGTGATATGGGAAGGAATGGTATCAGTTGTTATTTATGGTTATTTTTATGATATTATGGTATCAGTTGTTATCTAAAGTTATTTTATAATATTACAATTATGGGTAAATTGGGGATATTTGAGTTCTAAACTGTTTCAGACGTTATTAATAAATATTTTGTTATATAAGGGGACAAGGGTTGATATTTACAGATTTTCTTAAAAGGGATTTATATGTAAAGTATTTTAGTTGGTGTACTTTAAAGGTATTGATATATGAATGGAAAAATGGAAGGGGTTATCTTGTAATGTATATTTTCGAAAACCTGGACAAAGTTTTTAGAAAGAATTTCGCAATAATTAACCTAATGGCAACATCACCAATAAACTAGTGTTTATATAATGAGTAGATACCTCTTGAAGCATCTACTGATTAAATAAACCTTATTCGTTTAATTAAATTTATTTAATTAGATGAATATTATTTTTAAAACGTTTTCTTACAATCGCTTTGTTCCGGAATAATAATAAAAATATTTTGATGGTTATAAATGAGACATTTTTGGTTAAAAATGTCTGGGATGATATTGATAAATATTATTTTAATGGTTATTTAATTAAATGAATATTAATTATAATATTCATTTAAAAGGGATTATTGAATAGTTATTCTTTAGTTATTCTAAGTGTTCTAAGGGTGATTAAATATTGTTAAAAGGTTGTTTAAGGAATTTCATAGTGAAATGAATGTATGTCTTGAATTGATACACTGATGATATATCTTTATAAATGTTTTCAAATGGTTATAATACGAATATGGAAATGGAAATGTGGAATGTGGAATGGAAATGTGAAATGTGGAATGGAAATGTGAAATGTGAAATGGAAATGGAAAATGGAAAATGTGGAATGGTGTGTTATAAATGGAATGATGATTTGACAAAAAGGGGGATTGCAACAGAAAGCGTAAGAGGCTGTGTGCGGCACAGTCCAGCACTCATTATTTTATTTTCGGCCCATGTGTTGTCGATGGAGGATGTAGTGGAGAACCTTCCTCCAGGAGGATGTAGTGGAAAACCTTCCTCCAGGGATGTTTGACATTCCTTCTACTAGTAGTAAACAAGGAGCAGGTACATAGGCGACTGATCATCGTCCTAACGTATCTAGCGCTAGCGGATATCCCCAAAACTTTTAAAAGAAGAATTGATAATGGTTTCAGATTGACATATTGAAAAAGGAAAAATGGTATGAAATTATGGAATTTTTATGGATTGAAGAGAAATTGATTTTATATTATTTTTATATAATTGTTGTATAAAAGGAAATGGAAATATTATATTGAGAGATTTATTTCAAATGTTATATTATCTTGAGATATTTTACTGAGATGATGTATTGATTATTATCTTGTTATAGAAGAGAAACTGATATTATATTATATTAGAAGAGAAACCGATATTATATTGTTCTATATTTCTTTTCTTATAAAGAAAAATGGTTGGTGTATTACTGCGCAAACAAGATGTGGCTATTTATGGAAATAATCTATTTAATTACCTTGTAACGGCATCTTTTATATTATATTGGTATATTGTTCAGTTGATGTTATTTTCAAACATTATACTTCCCTATAGACTTTCGTGGTTAAAAATGTTTCAAGAAGGATATTAAGTATCAGTTGAAGGTTGGAAACCCATGCACATGATGGGATATTTTGTTAAACTATAGTAATAACTTGCTGAGCAATTCTTTCGCTCATACTTTCTTGTTTTCAAATATTAACTTTTCAGTGGAAGGTAGCCGGACGAGGTTATCTGCATGGCTTAGATGAAGCGAGCAGTGTGCCCTTATGAAGACGATATGATCTAGAAAGTTTATAGCTGGAGAAAGTTATATGTAAGTATATTGATGTGTAATATATATATGTGACTTTGCGCAAAATAGTACAAGTTGCTGGTGTACTTCTCAACGAAGTTATACTAGTAGTAAGGATTTCGTTCTTGTTTCTAGCCCTATAACCTAAAAGATGCTTGGTGGTTGGGGTCTCAAATGTTGTAACTCAATTATTAATGACTACAGATGGTTTAATGTGGTTAAGCAGGTGATTTGTTATTAAGGATTTCCGCGTGATGACCAAATCCCTGACCCCGAATTTGGGGGCGTTACAGAATGGTATCAGAGCTGAGGTTATAGTAAACTAGAAACGAGAGTGAGTAGGAGTGTGTATAGTTATGTGAGAACGTCGGAGCTCATGTAGAGTTCATGTTGGACTACCGGGTGTAGTGCCAATGATTAAGTTAAGATTTGAATGCTATGTTGAGATAGAACTCCCTGCGATTATTAATGTCGATGATTGAATCCGTAGTGACTATTACGAGTCGACGATGACGTAAGTTATCAAGCACCTTAGGGTGTGCATGGAAAAGAACAGCTCTGGGATCGAACGATTATCCGTCAGAGGAGCCGACATAAAAGGCATCCGTGGAGACCTTGGTAATACCCCATTGGTGAATCTTTTTGATTACCTTCCCAATCTATGAATTATTTGACATCTCTCTAAGAGAGAATTGTGATAAAGGATATATTTCCTCTTCGAAGTTATTTTTACTTGTGTTAAGTCATATTTGGTTTCAATTGTGCCAAGGGCTTTCATTATACTTACCTTCAGGTTTTCGAAGCCCTCTCAAATGATATTATTTCAAACTTCCACTTTTCTTCAATAGTGTATAATTCAATGGTGATATAGCACCACTTGCTTGTTGAATACCAGTATCTTTCTGGTTATCCTTTTCTTTGGAAATCGCGCCTTGGAAATTGTTCGATTTTAATCCAAGGTGTCCCTTTGAGAATTAATTGTCAGAAGATGATTATTATTGACTTAACTTTGAATTTCATTCATACTTCTCAACTTCCACTGAGATGAACAACCCTATATTGATAGGGGCCACAAGGACTATCTGTCTGTGTGATAGAAGTCTGACGGGATGCCGTCACTTGTGAGTTGTGAAATACAAGAAGGCTAATTACCTTTAGTAATGTCTTAACTGAGACACGCAATGTGAGTTCTTATGATCATATTGATCTCTCAGTAAATTCTCTTATCTCAAATAAGGTTTGCTTCAAAACTCATAACCTTATGATCACCAGTGTGTGACCTCTGCCTTGATATGAGAGTTTTCTTTTTACAGCTCCATGATTCTTCTTATCTCTAATGAATTTCAAGGGGATGCCAACCAGGTCGGTCAAGTTAAAATTCGTTGATAGAAATTAGATTCGAGCGGAATCGCCAAGATCAGGAGCGAATCGCAGAACGAATAGAATATCAGTGACGTATTGATAGAATTAGTTCGCTCTCTCTCATGGATGTTATGATTAATGGAATGAGTGCAATCTCTCTATCAAGAGTGTTATGTTAATGGAATCAGTGAACTCTCTCTCAAGGATAGGATGATAATGGCAAGTTGGTCGAGACATATATGTGGAAGGAATAGTGATGTGTCAGATAGATACCCTATAGTTGAATTGAGTTTTTGGAGGAGTTGTTTATGAATGGACGCTATCTCTGGTTTTGCAAAATAAGTGTTGATGATGAAAGAGTTAAGGAATCCCAGTAGTGGCCTTAGCTGATTCCGTGGACGGAATCCTTTTAAGAAGGGTAGACTGTAATAACTCGAATTTTCAGAGAATGATTTTATTATTATTTTAAGATTAATAATGACTTTCCTAAAATGAGGAGGAAATTTTTATTTTATTGTTCATTATTCCAGTTCAAGGAATTTCAAAAGTGGATTATTTAATTACTTTCGGTTAAGTGGAATTGGGCCAGTCTTAAAAATTTTATTGACCGAGTAGATATCTCGAGTCAATAGTTTATTCGGGCAAAGATTTAATTTTCGGAGGTGTGGAATTATTTAGTAAAGATTTTATTTTAAATTACTAAATAATTTGGAGATTTAAAAATCCATAGAAAATGATTATTTTAATTAATTTGAGGATTTACAGAAATTACTCGATTAATTTATAAATATTGAGAATTTGAGGTTTTACTAAAACAATAATGTTTGTAGTATTTTTATAAAGCTCTGTAAATTGTGATTTATGAATCACAATTATTATTTTTATGATTTATTTTTATAAATTATTAATATTTGTAAAATGCATATCAATTCAGAAAAATTAGATTTAATTCTAATTCTTTCTCCGTAAATCTTTAAAAATATTCTAGTATTTAATTATGCTAGAATTATTATTATTTTTACGGATCAAGATTTCTAACCCAAATTATTACTTTATCCGAGTGATATTTTGCAGGTTTAATTAGAAGTGGGTTATTATTTAGTAGTAGTGATATAAAGGAATTGGGCCAAGCCCAATAGCACAAAACAACACAGCCGAGAGAATAATCGGGGAGAGAGAAAGTGAGAAAAGGGGGAAAAGAAATTAGGGTTCATAGAATTGAATTGGGGGTTTGATTGTCGAAACAATGGAGTGGCTTATATATATATATATATATATATATATATATATATATATATACGTGTGTGTATATACGTGGGTGTGTGTGTATATCTCTGTGTGTAAGCGCGCGGGAAGAGGGAGAGAAGGCAGTGGCGGAGGATCAAGCGGCGGCGGGGCTGTGCTGTGGTGGAGGTCTGGCCGGAGTAGAGCCACCACCGGTGGCGATGGTGGTGGGCTGTTGGAGGCAGCGGAGAGAGAGAGAGAGAGAGAGAGAGAGAGAGAGAGAGAGATAGATTTTCCGGGAAGGGAAAGAAATGGTGGAGATGTCGTGGTGGGTCGGACCAAACGGAAAGGGTATGATTTCGCGTTTTTAATTATTTAATTTTTGTATTAAGTTAATTGTAAATTTCGATATGGTTGGATTGTTGTAATTAAATTAGATTTAAATTGTGAGATTATTGTTGTGATTTATTTAGATTTAATTTGTGAGTTTAATGTGTAAATTTTTGTGGTTAAATTAATTTCCGAAAGTTAATTCGGAGAGTATGTTGGTAATTATAATTGTGGAGGTTAGTTGTGGGCCCGATTATATGCGGGTTAGTGATTGTTAAATGTTAAGTGCTAATTGCTAATTGTTAGTTTCCAATTGAAATTTTTAATTGCTAAGTGCTAATTGTTGATGTCATATAAAGTATAGATATAAGGGTTGGCTAAATGGTAAATGCTTATGTGCTAAATGGTATAAGTCGGGTAGTAGTAATTATCAGAAGTCATATTTGTCAACTACGTGGTGTTGGCTTAAAGGTGGATAAACTTAGTTTATTTTCTTTAAATGTTGAGGTGCCGTATGTCTGGGCGGATACTTTTCCTTATGTGCTAGGTGCCGCATGTCTGGGCGGATACTTTTTCTTATGTGCTAGGTGCCGCATGTCTGGCGGGTACTTTTCTTACTTGTTTACTTTGCTGCAAGTTGAGGCAGCTTTATTTTTGCAAAAACAGGGTTGAATTGTATTTGAGGGGTTGTGCCCATAGTCCGATAAACGAATACCTCATGCCAAAATTTTCTAAAAATCCCCTGCATTTTAATTTATTTAACTTATTTGATTTCAATGGTTTAAAGGTATGATTTGGGTGTTAACTGATTATGTGTATATGTGTTAAGTAAATTATTCCGAGGGTTAATTGTTGTCTCGAGGATTAATCGTGTTTTGATGATATATTAAATTGGTTTAAGTCTATTAAATGGATATAAGTGTGTTATGTGCATTAAATGGTAATAGAGTAGTCAATTATAGGGAGGACACCTATAGTTTGACTTTATATGACTTAGTGGTAATTCCGAGTGTGTCTACTCGAGGTACGAGGTTGGACTGACACGTAATCGTAACAATTACAGTACCATTAGGGCGTGATCAAGTGGAGCAACGTGTATCAAAAAGGAAGGATCGAGGCGTCGTGTAAAGTTCATGGAACTGCTTGGGCGAAACGCCAAGGATTTATTCGCGATGTTCCGTTTGGTGCTAAGGACCAGAGGCAAGTTTATTTATACATACTCTATCGTTCAGAGTATATTTATTTTGATATATATGAAATATGTGGAATAAGACTTCAGTCCATATTTGCAAGATTTCTTCTATCTTTATCTTGATAAATTGTTTACTTTTAAGTAAAATGGTTTGACTGGAAATATATGTGATATGGAGAGAGTGATATACTATAAAGAGTAAAGTGATATGGGAAGGAATGGTATCAGTTGTTATTTATGGTTATTTTTATGATATTATGGTATCAGTTGTTATCTAAAGTTATTTTATAATATTACAATTATGTGTAAATTGGGGATATTTGAGTTCTAAACTGTTTCAGACGTTATTAATAAATATTTTGTTATATAAGGGGACAAGGGTTGATATTTACAGATTTTCTTAAAAGGGATTTATATGTAAAGTATTTTAGTTGGTGTACTTTAAAGGTATTGATATATGAATGGAAAAATGGAAGGGGTTATCTTGTAATGTATATTTTCGAAAACCCGGACAAAGTTTTTAGAAAGAATTTCGCAATAATTAAACTAATGGCAACATCACCAATAAACTAGTGTTTATATAATGAGTAGATACCTCTTGAAGCATCTACTGATTAAATAAACCTTATTCGTCTAATTAAATTTATTTAATTAGATGAATATTATTTTAAAACGTTTTCTTACAATCTCTTTGTTCCGGAATAATAATAAAAATATTTTGATGGTTATAAATGAGACATTTTTGGTTAAAAATGTCTGGGATGATATTGATAAATATTATTTTAATGGTTATTTAATTAAATGAATATTAATTATAATATTCATTTAAAAGGGATTATTGAATAGTTATTCTTTAGTTATTCTAAGTGTTCTAAGGCTGATTAAATATTGTTAAAAGGTTGTTTAAGGAATTTCATAGTGAAATGAATGTATGTCTTGAATTGATACACTGATGATATATCTTTATAAATGTTTTCAAATGGTTATAATACGAATATGGAAATGGAAATGTGAAATGTGGAATGGAAATGTGAAATGTGGAATGGAAATGTGAAATGTGAAATGGAAATGGAAATGGAAAATGGAAAATGTGGAATGGTGTGTTATAAATGGAATGATGATTTGACAAAAAGGGGGATTGCAACAGAAAGCGTAAGAGGCTGTGTGCGGCACAGTCCAGCACTCATTATTTTATTTTCAGCCCATGTGTTGCCGATGGAGGATGTAGTGGAGAACCTTCCTCCAGGAGGATGTAGTGGAGAACCTTCATCCAGGGATGTTTGACATTCCTTCTACTAGTAGTAAACAAGGAGCATGTACGTAGGCGACTGATCATCGTCCTAACGTATCTGGCGCTAGCGGATATCCCCAAAACTTTTAAAAGAAGAATTGATTATGGTTTCAGATTGACATATTGAAAAAGGAAAAATGGTATGAAATTATGGAATTTTTATGGATTGAAGAGAAATTGATTTTATATTATTTTTATATAATTGTTGTATAAAAGGAAATGGAAATATTATATTGAGAGATTTATTTCAAATGTTATATTATCTTGAGATATTTTACTGAGATGATGTATTGATTATTATCTTGTTATAGAAGAGAAACTGATATTATATTATATTAGAAGAGAAACCGATATTATATTGTTCTATATTTCTTTTCTTATAAAGAAAAATGGTTGGTGTATTACTGCGCAAACAAGATGTGGCTATTTATGGAAATAATCTATTTAATTACCTTGTAACGGCATCTTTTATATTATATTGGTATATTGTTCAGTTGATGTTATTTTCAAATATTATACTTCCCTATAGACTTTCGTGGTTAAAAATGTTTCAAGAAGGATATTAAGTATCAGTTGAAGGTTGGAAACCCATGCACATGATGGGATATTTTGTTAAACTATAGTAATAACTTGCTGAGCAATTCTTTCGCTCATACTTTCTTGTTTTCAAATATTAACTTTTCAGTGGAAGGTAGCCGGACGAGGTTATCTGCATGGCTTAGATGAAGCGAGCAGTGTGCCCTTATGAAGACGATATGATCTAGAAAGTTTATAGCTGGAGAAAGTTATATGTAAGTATATTGATGTGTAATATATATATGTGACTTTGCGCAAAATAGTACAAGTTGCTGGTGTACTTCTCAACGAAGTTATACTAGTAGTAAGGATTTCGTTCTTGTTTCTAGCCCTATAACCTAAAAGATGCTTGGTGGTTGGGGTCTCAAATGTTGTAACTCAATTATTAATGACTACAGATGGTTTAATGTGATTAAGCAGGTGATTTGTTATTAAGGATTTCCGCGTGACGACCAAATCCCTGACCCCGGATTTGGGGGCGTTACATCGAAAATGACAACTTGTAACATCCCGACTTTTCAGGATATTAAATCTAAATACGAAACTTAAATAAAATAAATTCTTTATTCAAATAATCCAAAATTAACAAAAGTCAAATGCAGCGGTCAAATTTAATATTCTAAAATATCAAATCGGAGACGCGGCTCCATAAATTCAATATTCAATAACAATCTTTATTCTAATAACGTAACGAGTCTAATCCAATAAAGGCATCTAATAGCTAGCACGAAAGTCCACAAAATTTACATCCTTATTCTCATTAAGCTTCCAAAAGTCCGAACCTGAAATATATTAAAACAATGAGCTGCGAAGCCCAGCAAGTGACTATCGCCCAACGGCTCAAAAATAATATTTTCAAAAGTGAACAAAATTTCTGAAACTTTAAATCGATACAAAAATCAAAACGATAAATCATATTTTATTCCCACAGTTCTAAATTACGGTCACACTAAACCAGTGACACGGTTCTATGTTCGATGGGGCTAGTTTACGGTATCTATGTGTTCCGGAACGTACATAAACTAGTTTTATATGTCACACTATCCAGTGACCGGATTCTATGATTTGATACGCAACTAAAACTTGGGAATTCTAAAATAATTCTTTTCTAAAATCAATTTTCGATATCACAAATTTCGATAACCAAATTAAACAGATATTTTGAAACAGAATTTATAATAATAGTGAGCAACGAAAAGTTACTTACCTCAAATGCGATAATGTAAACCAGAAATTAAGCAGAAACAGATCCTAAAATTTAATTTAACAAAACTTAGCAAATAAACAATTATTTAAATATCATATAAACAATGGCCAGAAACTGCATGAATGCAAGTTGTATTAATATAAGATCATCGGGCCTTAAAGCCCACAATAGTAATGCACGGCTAGGTTCAAAATTAATATGCACAATTACATGGAAGTTAAGTACCCAATCTTTTCTTACTTTAAAAAGTGATTTCCAGTACAGGAACAATTAATATTAACTCCACTTTGCATGCATTAAAACATACTCCCTCCGTTTTTTTGATTTCTTATCATTTGCTTTTTTCACGGAAACCAAGATAGTGGATGTAATATTGTTAAAATAAATGTAGTAGTGGGTGTAATAGTAATTTTATTGTTAAAATAAGTGAAGTAGTGGGTGTAATAGTGTAAAGGGTTGAAAATGTGGAGTGAGGTAGTGGATGTAATAATGTATTTTATTGTTAAAAGTTACTCCCTCCGTTCCCTTTTTCTTTTCCTACTTTCCTTTTAAGGATATTCATATTACTTTTCCTGTTTCTATTTTTGTCCATAAAAAACAAAACACTCTACTCTTAAAAAATAATCCCACACCAATACCCACTATATTTTATTCATAACCCCCCCACCTACTCCCATTTAACCCTAATCTCATTTCTCTCCGTCTCTCTCGTCCCTTCGTCTCTCTCTCTCTATTCTCCGCCACCAAACCCTAATTATTCTATAAAAAACATGAGTTTACATTATGGGTTTTCCGATTCCGATGATGAATCTGGTAATACAGTTAAGTACGAGTGCTCAGATCCTGATCATTGTGACAAAGGTGATTCTTGTAATGGGGAACACGGTTACAGTGGTCAATATCTGCGATTAAACTTTGGTCCAACTGATTATGAGGAATCGGTGCCCAAATCGGATGTGACGGTTGTTGACTCGTAAACACGCAAGTATACGCGATCACAGATAGCAAGTGATAAGTAAGATTCGTTCCGCAGAGACTAGGTGTAATGCCAATTTTAGTGCGTATGCAAAAGTGTATGGTTACTTCTTAATGCTTGAACAATTATCAAATTGGGTTTTTGTTTAAACTAATTTAATTAACTAAGTGCAAGTAAATTAGAAAAGAGTTCTTAATATGAGAAGGCATGGGATTCCAATTTCATCGAAACTTCACTAAAGGTTGACACAGTAAATCGATACGGGTGATAAACAAGATAATTAATCAGATAACACTACAATAATACGAGCTACCTTTCAGTACACTCATATCATACCACTTAATATCCACAAAAGATAGAAATCAAGAGGACTCCACATTATATTCAAATCATATATGTCTATACAACCTGGAAACACAATTGGTTTAAGCACAAGTTATCTTTTGTAATTACATGGGGCAATATGAATTGGGTAAAATCATACTACTAATCAAGAATAAACAATTAATTCATGAACCCATGCTAATATGGCATATTCTCAATCCTAGAATCCACTTTCGCAATCATCAAGGATTAATAAACTAGATGCTAGCTACACATCTATCAATTAAATCAAACCATATCAGATTATCACAATAAAATCACCCAACATCGATCACATGTCAAACACAATAATTATGAAATCGAATCCATTGGAACCCCATGATAATGTTTAGTTCATGTTTGAACTTAGCACCATCATGGGTTCAATTGATAACATAATTAAAACAAATCTTGAAATAGATATATAAAAACTGAATTATGAGAAACAAATAATTGAAATCCAAACCGAATACTAGAACCAATAGTTCTAATAAGAATACAGATTTAATCTCCTTGCTATGCTTCTGAAAGATGTGTCAATCTCCTTCTTCTGCTCTGCGTAGAAAAAACTCTTCTGTAAACCCTAGATAAAAGTGTATGTAAAAAAAACGTGTGTCTCTTCCCCTCTAAAGCTAATAATAAAAACTCCTAATAAAATCTGATCTCTTTCCCCTAATAAAAGTATTTTTAATGTTTTAATAAATTTACAAAAAGAAATCCATATTTGAATAGGATTTTATTGTAAAATTCGCTGCTGACTTTGCTCCTCTGTTTCTGGGCTGTTCCAGTGCGATTTTGCTCTTTGGACCAGCTTGGAATTAAAGAAAATTCTCCAAGCTTCGCGTGGACAGTAAGATCGTCAAATTCTGACTTCTGGAACTCAAGATACGGCCCAAACAGTGTAGGCGGCCCGTATAACCCAATATTACGAATTTCCTCTAAAAAAATCTCCAAATTCAGCTCTTTATTCTCCAATCCTTCCAAGTTTAGGATTCCTTGCTTCCTACAATAAAACATCATAATTTATTTAATAAAAATCCAATTAAATGCAAAATAGAATTAATATGAGGAAAAAAATCATGTAAAATACATATAAATATATACTCTATCAAATATCCCCACACTTAGCATTTTGCACGTCCTCGGGCAAATAAAGAAATAAAACTAATCTAACTAACTAACACCATTTTCGTAGATGACACGATTGCATTGAGCGTATGCAACAAGCCGTTAAACCCCTAGGCAGCCCTAGTAGGACGAGTTTTGTCTCGTGAGGGTTTATAGTGAATATACCCACAAAATTCATCTAACCATGCAAAAGATCAATGCTAACACAACACCACACACACAAGTCCTCTCATGCCACATCAACTTAAGAATCAAAGTAAACATACAATGTCTTGGTGTTGAAAGTGCAAGTATTCACGTAGTCCACTCAACTAACATGTAGAAGGTCATAAAAATTCATGTCAAGTGTAAAAATCGTTGGAAATCATGCTAAGCCCACAAGAAATACATCTTTTAGTCTAAACCTGGGATCTCCTATGCCAAAACAAGTAATAACTCACCTTTCACTCAAAAACGAATATTCACTCAAAAACAAGGTTAAGTGTATCACTCAATTCCAACAAAATCATAAACACAACTTGACACTCGCAATCAATCTCACTCTCAACACAACATACATCACTGATGACAATCAAAAGGTCTTTATTCGGGTTGTAGCATGGGCTAGGGACCAGGTATGTCAAGTAAAGCTAAAACAGGTTAAATGTCAAAAGCTAGTACCCAACAATAATCATTATTCAATTCCCTTTCTATTAAAACAAATACTTCCCCACACTTGGATTTTTCAATAACCCTTACATAATAACTTGACTAGTCGAATGAAGAAGGATCATACAAACATAAGAATGCTCTCAAATTTATTTTTTATTTTTTTCTTTTTTTTTCTTTCTATTTTTTTTCTTTTTTTTTCTGTTTTTTTTCTGAGAGCTAAGGAATAAGCACACTGATCCATAGATATTATTATGCATTTCGACTAACAAGCATCAACCAAAATCAATATTCCCTAGTGGTATGATCATCAATAACCCCCCCTTTTATGAACACCTTATTACTCCCTTAAGCACGATACTAGCCTTTGACAATTTAGGTTCAAATTCAATGTAAGGCCAATAGAATAAAAAGGATAATGGCAAGTAATGTGGTGTGTCACCAAAAGAATAGGATTAAGCTCAAGGGTTAACTAATTGATCATGTTTAAAAGGTGTGGAAATATGGGAAATACGAGGTTAAACCTAAGTGCCTTTATCATCTCATCATCAAGTAATGTCATGCATTTCAAGAAAGATCTCAAGTAAGTGCTAGCAATGCAGACAACATGTGGACACTCAAGCAAACGAAAAATCATGCAAAAGATATGCATATAGGTTCAAAACTCGCTTGGTGTGACAAAACATAATCAATCCCAAATAACAAGACTCTCTAACGCACCTACTTGTACTCAAAGCATGGAAACCAAGTCATCTTGCACATATTCATGTCATTCTAATCACTTACCACGTTCAATTAAGTCTACCAGTTTCAACTTGCTAGTGAAAATGTGTGCACAAGAACAAAGCACGCCACTTCTCATACAAAAGCGTCAAGAACACAAGAATTCTACGCATGCATGGGTGTATCAAGCAAAATACAACAACTAATCAAATTGCATGGCTAGAATTATTTTTGTGATTTTTATTTTTTTTTTTAATTTTTAATATTTTATATATATACACTACTATTGAGAACACATCCCCACACTTAAATGGGTCCTTGTCCTCAATGACACACTAAACAATTAATTCTACAATAAGAATAACTATACTAAAAAGAAAAGAAAGAAAACTCCCCTAAAGATGCTTGGTGAACAACAGAGATGCCACATAATCAGTGCTCCGTACATACCAGCTGGAAGAGCAATTGGTGTGCGCTAAACCTGTACATGTTAGAATCTGTACACACAAATATTACATTAGTTAATAATAAAGTAAATCTTTACAAATTTATAATATGATTTTACAATATTAAGAAAAAAATAATAAAAATAAAAAATATATATACATATTATACAAGTAATTTACCAAAAGTTATAAAGAAAATAATAAAATATTATATATACAAAAATAAAATATAACAATATATATAAATAATTATACAATAATAAAATATAAAATATAATATAAATAACATAATAAAATATAATTAAAAATAACATAATATAAATTCCAAAATATAATATAATATATTTATAATATATTTACATAAATAATAGTTAAATAACAATAATAATATAAATAAACTATTTAATAAGAATAACAATGAACCAAAGTTTGTATTAGTGTAAGTCAGGTGGTGATGACTCCGTGTGTGTGAGTGGACTGGAGTACAAGCGTAGGAGAAGTACGCGCGCGGGGAGAAAGAAATTGATGACTCCGCTGGTGACTTCGCGCATGGACAGGAATTTAATACCGCGGGGTACTTGGAATCACACCGCGGGTTAGTATTTTATTTTCCTTCCAGAGATTAAAGCACCGTGGGGAGAAAAATAACACACTGCGGTCCCGCTTTCTCTGTCAACAGTTTTTATTTTACATGTCATGGAGTCATCTCGCGCACCAAGGAATTTTTATTCATCTCGCGGGTAGACTAACACTTCTTGTTGAACCTATAAATTTTCTACAAAACTTCACACAAAATTCATCAAGGCACCTTGTGGGAGTATAAAAATGCACAAAAAAAAAATATCTAATCTAAAAATTAAAAAAAATCAAAATAAAAACTTTACTAACCTTACAAAAATCATGGGTTGCCTCCCGAGAAGCGCCTTTCTTTAACGTTTTTAGCTAGACTTGGCCACGATTTCCCTCGTGAAAATTTTCTGCACCGCATCTCTATAAGGCCATTTAATGATCTTTTCTGGAGCGACATTTTCAATGACAAGCTTTACCCGTATTCGCTCCTCACAAGATCTCTTAACAACATTCTCCCGCCTACCTGAAAAGTTAGCAGCAATAACAATAGCAAGCAAAGGAGATGAATTACAAGAAACATACCCCAGGTGAACTAGCAATGTTTTGAGCTCGAGTTCGGGAGCTCCTTCAAATGATGGCTTAAGGCGCACCTGAGAATTCCAGAGATCTTCCACTCCAAGCAACTTATGTGGAATACGTAGCCCCATTAACCAAGGCACTGTAATCCTCAGTTGGCCATGCTTTGCTTTCTCCTTCTCCGTGTCATACTTTTTACTCTGCCCTACATCAACCAATTTCAAGCTAAAACACTCCCCATCCTCCGCCGGCAAATTCATGGATAGAGTTTGCTTCTGAAGCCTCTGTGGATATGGAGGAGGAAAATCGATTTGGATGATCTCTGTAGTCTTCTCCGGAGTAGATTTGTCAACAGGAATGATGCTTTTTTCCTCCTCGGCCTCCAACTGGTCGAAGTCAGATTGCAACGGAGCGGCATTCAACAACTGAACATGCTCTTCTAATTCATCATCTTCCACAATGAGACCCTCTTCATCCTTCGAATGAATTAGCATAGCCACTTGAGCCTTGGAATTTTCTTGATCTTGGGCTGATTCTTCAAAATTTTCAGATTGCAAAGGAAGTGGTTGCGGCTGATTATTCAGAACCAAATTTTCTGGACATTCTGAATTTTCTGATTGGTTTGCCTCCGGCTCTGCTTCCTTATCAGCTTCATGTTCTGCTTCTTCCTCATCTTTGCCCTCAGACCCTCCTTCCTGAACTTCGATCATGGTCTCACCTGTGGCTAAGAAAGGCCAGTCAAGACTGATAGGAAGGTTCTTGTCCTCCTCCTCTACAGCTAGGCCTTCTGTGTCACTTGCAATTTGATTCAATGTTTTTAATGCATTTGCAATTTGACCAATATGATCTCCTATTGTCCGGAGAGACAATGCATTGCTTTTAACCATCAACCTCAATTCTTCTAATTCAGCTTCTTCGGTCGACTGTTGGTTAGACCAAGTTTGAAATTGTTGCTGCTGAAATTCAGGAGGTTGAAAGTGTTGATGCACAGGGGCATACTGATGCTGAAATTGTTGCCCCTGTTGCTGCTGAATTCCCCCTGGACTGTATGGCTCATCTCCAAACTGCTGATTTTGGAGCGGGTAGGATGGATATTGGGATTGTTCTATACCACTCTGATTGTAGTCCCAGCTGAAATTTGGCCGGTTTCTGTTATACTCACATTGATGAGTGTAATGTCCACCTGCACACAGTTCACATACAATTATGAAGTCCTGCTCCCAATAATCCATCAAATAAAAAAAATAGTTCAAGCCAGTAATCTATAACGACCACTGATGACAAGCACTTAAACTACAAATAACACCGAAGTCCCCGGCAGCGGCGCCAAAAAACTTGTTGACTCGTAAACACGCAAGTATACGCGATCACAGATAGCAAGTGATAAGTAAGATTCGTTCCGCAGAGACTAGGTGTAATGCCAATTTTAGTGCGTATGCAAAAGTGTATGGTTACTTCTTAATGCTTGAACAATTATCAAATTGGGTTTTTGTTTAAACTAATTTAATTAACTAAGTGCAAGTAAATTAGAAAAGAGTTCTTAATATGAGAAGGCATGGGATTCCAATTTCATCGAAACTTCACTAAAGGTTGACACAGTAAATCGATACGGGTGATAAACAAGATAATTAATCAGATAACACTACAATAATACGAGCTACCTTTCAGTACACTCATATCATACCACTTAATATCCACAAAAGATAGAAATCAAGAGGACTCCACATTATATTCAAATCATATATGTCTATACAACCTGGAAACACAATTGGTTTAAGCACAAGTTATCTTTTGTAATTACATGGGGCAATATGAATTGGGTAAAATCATACTACTAATCAAGAATAAACAATTAATTCATGAACCCATGCTAATATGGCATATTCTCAATCCTAGAATCCACTTTCGCAATCATCAAGGATTAATAAACTAGATGCTAGCTACACATCTATCAATTAAATCAAACCATATCAGATTATCACAATAAAATCACCCAACATCGATCACATGTCAAACACAATAATTATGAAATCGAATCCATTGGAACCCCATGATAATGTTTAGTTCATGTTTGAACTTAGCACCATCATGGGTTCAATTGATAACATAATTAAAACAAATCTTGAAATAGATATATAAAAACTGAATTATGAGAAACAAATAATTGAAATCCAAACCGAATACTAGAACCAATAGTTCTAATAAGAATACAGATTTAATCTCCTTGCTATGCTTCTGAAAGATGTGTCAATCTCCTTCTTCTGCTCTGCGTAGAAAAAACTCTTCTGTAAACCCTAGATAAAAGTGTATGTAAAAAAAACGTGTGTCTCTTCCCCTCTAAAGCTAATAATAAAAACTCCTAATAAAATCTGATCTCTTTCCCCTAATAAAAGTATTTTTAATGTTTTAATAAATTTACAAAAAGAAATCCATATTTGAATAGGATTTTATTGTAAAATTCGCTGCTGACTTTGCTCCTCTGTTTCTGGGCTGTTCCAGTGCGATTTTGCTCTTTGGACCAGCTTGGAATTAAAGAAAATTCTCCAAGCTTCGCGTGGACAGTAAGATCGTCAAATTCTGACTTCTGGAACTCAAGATACGGCCCAAACAGTGTAGGCGGCCCGTATAACCCAATATTACGAATTTCCTCTAAAAAAATCTCCAAATTCAGCTCTTTATTCTCCAATCCTTCCAAGTTTAGGATTCCTTGCTTCCTACAATAAAACATCATAATTTATTTAATAAAAATCCAATTAAATGCAAAATAGAATTAATATGAGGAAAAAAATCATGTAAAATACATATAAATATATACTCTATCAACGGTGGATCAAAACCCTCGATCTCCGTTGCATGAAAGTGTTATTCAAGACCCCTTGGATGAATATCAAGCTCCTTCGTCCCCTGTTTCTTCCGATCCAGTTGAAGTGGCCGCCGTTGTTGCTCCGGAACCGTCGAGCGATGACTTGGATCTCGATGTTGAGGCTGATTCAGATGATGCATGCTCTCGGTCCTAATCGGAGTAAAGATGTTCTATCTTCAACTTCTTTCTGCTGTTAATCGCTTGTAATTATAGTTAATTGCTTGTATGTTTAGTTAATCGCTTGTAATTGTAATTAATTGCATGCTTGTACTTAAGTGTTTGTTTTTGTAGTTACTCGAATGGCATGTAGTTAATCGAATGCCCTGTTCTTAATGCTTAGTTGATCCTGTGTTGTTAATCGAATGCCCTGTTTTTAATTGAATGCTTGTTTTAAATTGTTTCAAGTCCCCTTTAATACTTTCAATTTATATGCGTACTACTTAGATTTGATTGGTTGTTCAATTAGTCTCTTGTAATCTTATTGGTGGATATATTTAATTGTGGATTGGCCCTTGTAATTCAAGATTAGGCGGCATATAATTTCCCACTTCTTTTTCGATCTATGATGATAGTTCAATTTGCTGCGACAATGTATGCCCTAGTGTGCCATAAGCAACCAGTTTCACTGACTGGAGGCCTGTGTGTGCTTAGTGGTTGTATATGTCGATGATGCTTGGGGACAATCTGAGATGAAATAAGTATATATACATGAACTGCTTACTTTTAATACATGTTGTGCTTAAAACTAAGCTTAATTTTAATACATATTGTGCTTAAAACTAAGCTTACTTGTAGCACTAGTACATTCAAAGGAAAACTAAGCTTACATGTCCCCTTAGTTGGTAATTCCATGCAAGTAATTCCATGCCTCATGGACAGCCCACATTGGTGCAGTTACTTGAACTGGTAGCTTACCCTCAGCTGCTAATTTCTTCTTATTGACATGAGGCACAAGGTAATCATTCGAACCTTTAACTTTCAGTATTTCATTCATGACATATTGGTAGGATAACCATACATTGCTTAGTGTTGTTGCATCTAGTTCAGAATAAGCTTCATGTACTGCTGCCAACATATCATCAACATCTTTAGGCATTTTTTTGTGCATTAGAGATTGAATGCTTCTAAAAAAATCCAAGTCCAGAATGTTTAAATCTGGACTATTTGGTGGTTGTTGCACAAGAATGAATGTGAAGTCCCCTTGTCGATAGACTTGTTGCCACTCTAGGTCATCTTGAGTTATATGTGTCCTTGCATTGTCTTGCTGTATGTATATAGTTTTTGGACCTTCAGTCTGTGGCCATTTCTGCATGATTGCTGGTATTACATCATTGATTAACATGCTCCTTGTCTCCTTTTTCCCAACTGATTCAACTATCTTGGTGATAACTGTCCCCTTTGCTCTGTATTTGGAAGCCCTCTTGGCTGGTTCTTGGTAAGTGAATGGGAAGATACCTATCTTCCCATCAAAGGTGCACTCATTTCTTTCATTAAATCTTGGTCTTGCTACAGCAGCTGTGAACATAACTTTCGGTATGAATTTGCTTGACTTGGCAGCCCTGTACTTGCCCTTTTCATTTTTTTCCAGGTAAACCCTCTGTGATTTTTTGCTTAAATAAAACCACTTTTCATCAATGTGTACAAAGTTGTGCATGGGATAATATTGCCTCTTTGTTGTTGGTGTGTCTCCCATTAACAGGTTTAGAACCCAGCCAACCCTTTGAAAAAGGTTTACCTCTTTCAAAGCAGGATGTAAAGGGTTTGTGTGAGGTTTAATCTGTCCCCTCTTTATCATTCTACTTGCTGTAGTTGTAGACACTTTTAGCTGCACTGCCAAGTCTCTTATGCATGATCTGTCCCCCATGCTTATCTCTGTAATTGCATTAGCTTCCACTTGTATTCTTTTCCTCCCTGCATTATGACCCTTTGTTGCCATGTTGTATGACTGACCTGCTGCCTTTTGCCTCTTTGCAGTGTTCCATATTGTGCTGATTGTTCTTGTTGTTACATTGAACAGATTGGCCACTTCTTGAATTGCACCATGCTTCAGTTTCCCCTCTATTTGGTTGTGCAACAGCCACATGACTACTTGCATCCTTGAGTCACAGCTGAGCTTTGGCCTGTTTTTGTGATGATGAGCATGTGTTTCTTCCTCTGTTTGCCCTGGTGTATCTTCATCAGCTGGCAGATTCAAATCAAAAGGGAAAGAAGAATTCATTTCTGAACAAAGGAGGCAAAGCAATGATGCAAATTTAACTTTATAGATGTACTTGTATTTGTATTTATATTAGTGGCATAATCTGTGTGCATGTAATACTTAGATTTGATTGGTTGTTCAATTAGTCTCTTGTAATCTTATTGGTGGAGATATTTTATTGTGGACTGGTCCTTGTAATTCAAGATTAGGCGGCATATAATTTCCCACTTCTTTTTCAAATCTGTTCAGTTATGCCGAATACACAATATATAATCAAGTACTGTATAAGAGAATAATAAGAACACAGAGGTACTTAAAAAAACTGTTTGGAATTAATAATTCCTCTCTCAGTGATGTAAAATATCACAGAGAGCTGCTTAGGTTACAATGAATGATATTCGTTCACGATGGATACCCTTCTAGGGTTAACCTAACTGTATTTATAAGATATACAGCTACGTACAATCGTTAATTGATTCTCCTATAATTAAGCTATACAATTGATATCAATTACGATTACTACACGTCTTCTAAGTCAACTCAATCTCTTTGACAGCTATCCAATCTTCAAAGATATTGCTTCCATGTTTATCTTGAATTAATATTCAATTTCTGTTGACCTGTAGACGCTTCCAGTAGATAGACTTTAACAAACTCTGTTGCGCTCCTATCCAGCAGTGTTTGCGCTTCCTTCTGTCAGCGTTTGCGCTTCCTTCTGTCAGCGTATACTCAAACTTTGCTTCGACTTCTTTCATTAACAAGTTAAACTCTTTTTCCCTGTAATACTTAAACACTGACATTAAATCACATCAATTATATCTAACAATCTCCCCCAACTAGTTCATTAGAAAAATGTACAAGTTCACAGTAATTGATGATGTCAAAACAATCAAATAAAAACACAGTGTTTAACATATAACCAGAGTTTAATCTTGACTTAACAAAATCTACAGAAAATTCGAATTACTTACAAATTCTGTCTACCTAACCTCCTCAAGATCTGGTGTTGTTCTGAGATAATCTATCAACAGTCTTCTCTCAGCATTTTCAAGTTCTCTCTGCATTACTTCTTTGATTTCTCTTAAATCAGGATCATTTTCATCAGTCTGATAGATAGCAGCTCTTAGATCGTAGATTTTATTTCTCCTCATTTCGTTTCCCAGTCTTATGAACTTTACTTCCTCTGATTGAGAATTAAAATCAAGAACTGTAATACCCAGATCAGTCTTTAACTTTGCAGTTCCCTTCTTCATTTCAACAAGGTTCCCATTCCAATCTCTGTATTTAGGTACATACTCTTCAGTAGTCTTTGATCCAGTAAAGGCTTTAGCTCTCAGCATATATTCTCTTATAGAATTAGCAATGAGTTCTGTTCGTCGATTTCTGACTTTGAATATATACAGAACATACTGAAGTTCTTCAAACAGCTTGAGCTTTATCGCATCTTCATTCACTCTATACACTGTTCCATCTGTCATGAAGTACAATAAGAAGTGAATATCTAAGCTCTTTTGGTGAACTAGTTGAACTGATTCCAATTTGTCCAGATTCTCTTTGAATAATACCAGAACCAAGAGAGATAATTGATGAGGGATCTCTTGGACTGTTACTAACTCTCAAATCTCTTCTTGAACCCAAACCAGAAGTATTCCTACCAGGAGGCTTTCCTGAACAAGCAATGCTATGTTGATAACCACCAATCTCTTCAGTTTGTGCTTGAACTGGAATCTTTGGTCTAGAAAATCCAGGTAAAGTTTTGCTTTGAATCTGTAGAGAATCACTTACAACTTGTGTAGCAACAGAGGTTGTAACTGTCTTTTTACCCTTGCTTTCTTCACCCATCACCCCTTTCAGTTTTAACTTTGCATCAAGAGAAGATTTTCTTACCAACTTTCCTTCTTCTTCTTCTTCTTCTTCATCTTCTTAAATACCAGATAAATTTTCTTTAATTTCAATTCCTTTCCTTGCAGGCCTTGAAACTTTGACAGTCTTCTTTCCTTTCTTAGACTTCAATGCCTTCAAATGTTCTTCTTGCAACAGCTTTTCTTCAGCATGTATATCTTCAAGTGTAGCCTCAGCATTTTCCTCACGAAAAATCTTAGCAGCTAGCTCTTCATCTGTTTGTGGATTGTCAGTGAATGACAAATCCTTTTGCCTTGAAGTAGAAGTACTCTGAAGATTTGTATTTGCTACTAAATTTGATTTTGATCTTGTACACCTTCCATGTCCATGTCTTGGATTTGCAGTTCTTAACCCCTTATCAGAATTTGCACCTTCTTCTTCCAGATGATCCTTCTTTGACAGAGTTTGAGTTTGCTTGCACTTAGTTCTAGCAATTCTCTCCCCCTTTTTGACATCATCGCCATCTGGAATCAGAATAGAGGTGATTAGCTCAAGAGAGTTTGCAATAGAGTCAACCTTTTCAGTCAGCAAAAGCTGATTTTGTTCAACTTTACTCAATCTTTCAGTAAGTGTCTCCTGAGCCTTGGAAAATTGTTGAAATAGCTTGGAATTTTCTCTTTGAGATTTCTCCTCATGAGTAGCAACCTCTGTTCTGAGGTCAATAAGTGCTTTCTGATTTTCATCAAACCTGTGATTTAAAGACTTGACTTGAATCACTGTTCCTTGTAAGCAAGTGAAAATATCAGGATTTGAAATCTTTGAAGAATTTTCCTTGAGAAAAGTAGCTACTCTGCCAGGAGGAAAAATACAATCTGATTTGTACCAATCTGCAGTTTGCTTGGTCAAATAATTATCATCAATTTCTCGTATAAAAGGGCCAGCAAAGTCTGGTTTCTCCCCTGTTTTCTGTCCATCAGTTTGATGTTTATCAGTTTCAGCTGCTGCATTCATTTCTTCAGAAGAATCACTATCTAACTCATCAATATGTGCAACTGAGGCAACTTCTTCATTTAAGTCGGCAACTTGTTCTTGAGCAACTTGTTTTCCTTGAACACCTTGTGCATGCTCTGAAGAAACAATCTTTGCTGGTTGATCAATTTCCTCACCATGATCAGAAATATGATGTGCATCCGAGTATAACTCTGTGTGAGATGCAACCTCTGTGTCTTCTAGCACAACAGTAGGCTCGTCTGCAACACCAGTATCAACAGAGTTCGTGGCAACCATGGGTGTTGGAGTAGATGCTTCACCTTCAAAAGAAAATGGAATGGGAGTTTCATCAAACTCTTCCATTGCAGGTAATGCATCTCTGTCATCTTTATTAGTCTGAACCTCAGCAATTACTGGTTCATTAATTCTGAAACCGGATTCTTTTACAGTAGGTTCTATGATAACCTCTGTCTCAACAGCAGGAATCTTTTTAGAGATATCCTCTGGAGCTTCAAAAACTTGCTCATCATCAGAGTCTGTAAGAATCAGCCTCCTCCTTTTTGCTTGAGGCGCTTCAATCACCTGTTCTTCTTCACTAGAGCTGTCCTCAACTGGTGGTGTTGAAGGCCTATTTGCCCTTTTAATGACTCTTCTGGTATAAATAGCTCCAGGAGATGTCTGTTTAGCCTTGGAATGCCTTGTATTAAGGGCAGTATGCTTTTGCCTTTTTGGTTTAGATTGTGGTTGAGGTTGAGTAGTAGTGACTGGCTCAATGTTTATTGGTTCAATGATTGGTTCGGGTTGTGGCTGTTGTGATGTAGAAGGTACAGTGTTTGTGGGTGTTGGCTCAGGTGATGGTATAGGGTTAGAGTGTATGGTTTCAGTATGATCAGTGGCCAGTGGTTCAGGCATTTGTTGTGGTTCTGGTTATGTTTGTTGTTGTTCACTGTTTGGTGATTGTGAATCTTGAGGTTGATGGAGAAAATTTTGCAAGGCAAGTGGCAAAACAAAAGCAGGTAGGTCTTTACCAACATCCTTATTAGTCATATCAGAGAAAATCCTCTTATTGACTTTAAAGGGCTGAATCACATCATCTGCATCAATTTCTAACCCAGATACACAGGCATTGAATAAAAGTTGACAAAATCTAGCAAAGTATACAGTAGTAGACTCTGACAATTTATCACCTAAATTCATTAAAACATATCGACCAAAATCAAAATTACTGCCATAGAGTAGAGAATACCCAATTTGCAGACTATCCATAGGAATGGCATCCCAATTGGTGACTTTCTTCTGGAATGTTCTGGTGATGCAGTCAAAGAAAAAATTCCATTCCTTTCTAAGATTTGGCCGTTTGACACTGCCGAGCTTTGCAAGAGAATCCATGTAACCAATTTCTGTTAGTATGTCCCGCAGATTTTGCTCAGAAACAACAGCATACGAGGTATGTGTGTCGAAATCCATGGTCTTTCGAACAGTTTGTGGAGTAATCACAAACTCTTGTTCATCATGAGTGAAGATTATAGATGGAGTCCCATTCTCTCCTCCATCTACATACTTTGAGTTTTGCCAAAAAGTGGCAATCTGAGATGCAGATAGAACAGCTGGTTCAATCAATGCTTGCCCAATCTCAGAGTCACGGAGAAAATTCTGTATAAGATGAAACGCTTCGGGAGCACGATCATTCTCAAGTAGAGCTGCAAAATTGTTAGGAACAAAACGAAGACCAAGAGATGTAAAAGGTTTAGTTGCCATTAGATCAAGAAACAAGCAAGAAATGACAGTGAAATTTATGTGTTTGTAAGGCGTTTGTGAAAATGTCCAAGTGAAAAACACAAAAGAACTCTGTGGTTGGGTAAAGTGAATATGAGTGGATGTGAAGGTGAGAGAAAGAAAATGAATCGATATACACAAAAATGATTAGAGTTGTAATTAAAAATTAAAACCCAATCGTTTGTGCATTAAAACACTCAACCGTTCCTAGAGTAATGTGTGAGTGGTACACAATAATGAGTGAGTGAGACACGTGTCAATCATCCAGCGAATCAATTTATCACGCGCAGTAAGATAACAATTATTACCGCTGTCTTTCCTATTATCAAGACACTTTACCACATTTACACTCATTAACAGTTGTCAAACACTCTATTTACTCCAAAATTTTCAAATTATCTTAATGAAAATTTACCTTAGAGTACGGAACACCATTCAACAGTGTTTGTCAAATTTTCTAACTTTATCACTAAAACCCTTTCAAAAATTGCACAGTTGTGAATATATGTGTGTGTGTAGCAGAGGTTACCAAATCAATTTTTATAGCATCTAATATTTCATAAAATCCATAAAATAAATCAATAAACACCGAATGCACAAACTCTCATATTAAACACTGATTATGTGATGAAAGCTAAACTCCGTAGTAACGTAGATAGAGAAATCTGAATACACCTATTCCCTTTGGTGTCCATGATTATCCAAGTAAGCACACAGTCGTTATAGACAAAAGGATCAAGAGATAGCTATCAAAGCATCATTCTGTGAGTAACATGCCAGGAATTTGATAAACTCACAAACTCTCAAAGCACACAAGTGTTTAGGTGAAGTGTTTTCTCTCAAATTCAATCAGTAAAAGCATATACTACCATAGGCTTGAATGTCCACCAAGTCTACACTACTTTGAGTACACGTATGCACAAATCAAAAGGACTTTATTCAGGGTTGTAATTTAGTAAGATCAAACAGGTGAGAAGAGATGGAATAAATGAATAATTGGCGAACTGAACAATTTAAAAGACCAAAGTGTTCAGTTGCACTGTTAGTACATATTTGTACAAGATGATCAGCATATATACAATTTTTTTTTTTCATGTATATATATATATTCACTGAGTAAACTTTTCTTTGTAGAGAAACTCTCACCTGCTTGCATTTGAATTGCCAAAAAAAATATAACTGCTCTTAATACTACAGAGTTTAAAAAGGAGCAGTTAATGAGGCTCAAAGGGGTTTACTAAGGGTGGAATTTATGAACAGTGTTTGAAGAAAGATGGTAAATCCTAGTGCCTTTGTCATTTTCATGCACACACATATCATGTAGTCTCAAAATAGTTTAAAACAAGTTCTAGAGCAACATACTTACTGATGAACATCACACATCAATAAAATCTGATTGATATAAAATGTATCAATCACTTATTTGGCTCAAATTCTCACAGGGTGCAAACATGACTTGAACTCACCAAAATCAACAATGACACACCTCAAGTTTTGTAATTTTCACAAGTACTAACAGGAATCATCAAGAACCATGTATACGTTTTGGGAACAGAGTGTCACTATCAGAGTTTAGAGTTCATCAATATCAGAAGTTATTCATGAGAGGCAATGCACACAGTATTCATAGACTCAGAGTTTAGGACCAAATAAACTAAGAGATGCTATAAATATGAAACAGTATCATGCTGTGTTAACTTACTGCACAATTTCTGATTAGATCACAGTGACTCAGAAAGAGTCTTGATTTAATCACTGAGAATCATGCTTCATACATTTTTCTTCATTGGTGTTTTCATTCAGACAAAAATCCATTCGGAATTCACAGAGTGTATCAAACATATTAACAATGTATGACATGTTGACAGAGTTTACCAGTGTTTAAATAAAAACATGTTAACAGAGTATGCATAACAGTGTTTTAATCAACAAGGTTCACATAGCATGTAACAATTCACAGAAAAATGAGCAACAAAACAAAAAAAAAATTGAGTCTAACCAACATTTTTAGTCAAAACCAGAGACCATTCCTAGTTCATTGACCAGTCTTGTAAATGTTGCTTCACTCAAAGGCTTGGTGAATACATCTGCAAGTTGCTGTTCTGTAGACACAAAGTGGAGCTCAATGTTGCCTTCCTCTACATGCTCTCTGATACCAATTCTTATGCCGAATACACAATATATAATCAAGTACTGTATAAGAGAATAATAAGAACACACAGATCAGTACTTAAAAAAACTGTTTGGAATTAATAATTCCTCTCTCATTTTCTAAAGTCTGATCCCTATAACTGATATGTAATGCTTTAAGATTAATTCTCAATTCAGTTATATTATCAGTATTATAAGCATAGGTAGTTGGAGGTACCTTGAGTTCAGAATCTTCATTCTAAGTAGAGGCCATGAGTGCATAGTTCACCTCCTCATCTGAATCTGAGGTGTCTGCCCAGTCTCTGCCTTTGGTGTAGAGTGCCTTTTCAGTTTTACCCTTCTTGCACTCAGGAGCATAGTGACCCATCTCCTTACACTTGTAGCATTGAATCTCAGACTTATCTTTCTTCCCAGATTTGGAGTCCTTTCCCTCAGATTTGCTGAAATTCTTCCTGTCAGACTTTGAGTAATTCTTGGAGAATCTCTTTCCCTTCTTGAAGTTCTTGAATCCCATCTTCTTGAAGGTCTTTACCATCAATGCAGCCATTTGCATCATCTCTTCATCATCTTCAGAATCAGATGATTCATCTGTGTTTGAGTCAACATCAGTGTTTGATGACTCACTTTCTGAATGAATAGCCAAGGCTTTTCCTTTTGCCTTCTTCCTTGATGCCTCTCTTTTTGAAGATTTTTCTTCAACTTTCAGAGCAACAGACTTTGATTTCTTGCTTGATCTCCTGTTTCTCTGCTCCATTTCTAACTCATGAGTTTTGAGCAGACCATAGATTTCATCAATCTCAGTATCAGCAAGATCATAGTTATCTCTTATAGTGGTTGCTTTCACATCCCACTTTTCAGGTAGAGAAAGAAGAAACTTGAGATTTGAGTCTTCTAGATCATATTCTTTGTTAACCAATGATAGATCATTGAGCAGTTTACAGAATCTGTCAAATGTTTCTGTCATGGTTTCTTCAGACTTTGCCTCAAAATACTCATACTCCCGTGTGAGTATGTTCCTTCTATTCTTCTTGATAGCAGCAGTTCCTTGAAACCTAACCTCAAGTGCATCCCAAATTTCTTTTGCAGTTGTGCAGTTAATCACTTTGTTAGACATAACATTGTCTAAAGCACTGTGAAGTAAATGCCTTACTTTTGCATCCTTAGCAATAGATGAAAGATCCTCAGCAGTTAGATCTTTCTTTTCCTTTGGAATCACTTTTGATTCCTCACCAGCAACAGCAGCAGTTAACTTTGTAGGTTTATGAGGGCCTTCATAAATTCTGTCAAGATATTCTGGATCTGTAGCCTCCAGAAACATTGTCATCTTCACCTTCCAGATTGCATACTTTGCTGGCTTAAGTATAGGAACCCTAATTGTCTCATACCTACTAACAGTAGTAGGAGCTTTCTCTGAACCTGATGGAGGAGGAATCTCTGCCATTGATTACTATTGTGTTTTGGATCTTAAACTGTAATAAAGTAACAGATTGTCTCTGATACCAATTGTTATGCCGAATACACAATATATAATCAAGTACTGTATAAGAGAATAATAATAACACACAGATCAGTACTTAAAAAAACTGTTTGGAATTAATAATTCCTCTCTCAATGATGTAAAATATCACAGAGAGCTGTTAGGTTACAATGAATGATATTCGTTCACGATGGATACCCTTCTAGGGTTAACCTAACTGTATTTATAAGATATATAGCTACGTACAATCGTTAATTGATTCTCCTATAATTAAGCTATACAATTGATATCAATTACGATTGCTACACGTCTTCTAAGTCAACTCAATCTCTTTGACAGCTATCCAATCTTCAAAGATATTGCTTCCATGTTTATCTTGAATTAATATTCAATTTCTGTTGACCTGTAGACGCTTCCAGTAGACAGACTTTAACAAACTCTGTTGCGCTCCTATCCAGCAGTGTTTGCGCTTCCTTCTGTCAGCGTTTGCGCTTCCTTCTGTCAGCGTTTGCGCTTCCTTCTGTCAGCGTTTGCGCTTCCTTCTGTCAGCGTATACTCAAACTCTGCTTCGACTTCTTTCATTAACAAGTTAAACTCTTTTTCCCTGTAATACTTAAACACTGACATTAAATCACATCAATTATATCTAACATGTTCAACTTTCCCTCTAATCATTGCTTTACATAAAAACCTATGACAATCAAAAAACAAGAAAAGAAAATGGGAACAGAGGGAGTACTATTTTTAGTAATGTAAAGAAATTGAATGGACGACCCAAAATAGAAAGTGTAAAGAAATGAAATGGACGGATGGAGTAGTATATAGAAGACATGCATACACCAAATTTATGACCAATTCACATATAACATGAAACATATAAAACCAAAGGCTAATTGACCTTTTGATAAAAATTGTTATCCTATAAATTACAAAAACATTGGCACATGAATAAAAATAATTTTAACTACTAAATATCTTTATTCAAACCTCTATAAAATTGACAATAATTAATTAAAATCAAAATAATTAAACCAAGTATAACGCCGATTTAAATTATACTAACAGAAGTCATGATAATTTGTATACTCCACAACCTCGTACAAGAAGCATGCTAATATATACAAAAGAAATCAGTGAATCAAAGTATGGCAGAGAACTCTTTACGAATACAAATTAATATACAAATGGCAGGAAGTGCTATATATGAAATTCACTTACAAAAGAATACAGAACATGTAACGGGTATAACAAGCAAGCATCATGGTAGAGCATGTATAAGAAATATAAAAACAATTAAAAGAAAATTGGAAGACTCACGGACCTTTTGGGCGAGTATTCGTAGAGTTGTACGACCCTCTTCTATGTTCTAATCGGTTCTTATATAGGCACTTATTACCCTAAATTAAATTAGGTAATTCTAACACTTGATTCTAATATATTTTTTTTACAACTCCTCCAAGTAATTCCTTAAAATAAAATATTTTAGCACACATAATTAACATAATTAAAATGATATGGATTCACTAAAATATTCTTACTCTTCTTTCCAAATATAACGAATCTTATTCTTTAAAATTCTAGAATTTTCTAAATAAAATAAATATCTAATTAAAAATTACTTTAAAATCTAATATCTAATTTAAAAAAATAAAAATTAAATTACGGATTTTACATTCTCCCCTCCTTAAAAGAATTTGGTCCCCAAATTCACAAAATAAAAGCAAATGAGTTATAAGTGAAATGAAATCATACCTTAATTACGATTGTTCGCGCGACTTCCCGTGAGCTGAAATACACGTCCAATGACAACTGAAAAATGGAACTTGAAATCAGCAACTGAATGCAACCACATTCAACCCCACATGCAACTAAATTTCTGATTTCAAGTTCCATTTTTCAGTTGTCATTTTCGACCTCATTTTTGAACTATATATATATATATATATATATATATAGTTGAAATCAGAAATTTAGTTGCATGTGGTTCCATTCAGTTGAATATGGCCCCTGGCGGGGCCTTGCAACCCAAATCCACCAAAATCATCCCACCTTAAAAAAAAGTTGCATGTGGTTGCATTTGGTTGAATTTGGTTACATTCAGTTGAATATGGCCCCTGGCGGGGCCTTGCAACCCAAATCCACCAAAATCATCTCACCTTAAAAAAAAGTTGCATGTGGTTGCATTTCGTTGAATGTGGTTGCATTCAGTTGAATATGGCCCCTGGCGGGGCCTTGCAACCCAAATCCACCAAAATCATCTCACCTTAAAAAAAAAGTTACATGTGGTTGCATTCAGTTGAATATGGCCCCTGGCGGGGCCTTGCAACCCAAATCCACCAAAATCATCCCACCTTAAAAAAAAGTTGCATGTGGTTGCATTTGGTTGAATGTGGTTGCATTCAGTTGAATATGGCCCCTGGCGGGGCCTTGCAACCCAAATCCACCAAAATCATCCCACCTTAAAAAAAAAAAGTTGCATGTGTTTGCATTTGTTTGAATGTGGTTGCATTCAGTTGCAACCCAAATCCACAAAATAGCATCCCAACTTAAAAAAAAAAAAGTGTTGAAAGTGAGTGTTGAAGTCGGCACATGGAGGGCACATGGGGGGAGGGGGAAGGGTTGACCTAATTTGTAGTATTTTTGCAATTTTGAAACTTAGTATAGTAAAATTGCAATTAATTAAAAGAGATAGTATATTTGCAAATAGAAACTTTAAACATAGTATTTTTGGTAAATACCCTTTTTTAAATTATATTTAAATTTTAGTCTAAAATATCTTTGTTTTAATTTCAGTTAACAATACTTTTCTCAACTTTAATTTTTTCTGTTTTATCATATATTATTTTAGTGTATCCTCTTTTGATTGCTTGTTTTTTTAATTAAAATTAACATTAATTAATTAATTAGTTACTTAGTAGCATAGTTTTAGCTGATCTTTTAAATAATGCTCTGACCCAACTCATTCTGTGGCCCATTTCTAATTTCTAATGAATTTACTTTTTTAGCCCTGACGACTAGACGGCCACGTAAACCCCCTTACGCTAATTATATATAGGATATAATGTATTTATCTTTTATTTTTTTTGGTAAGATACAATGTCTGGTCAAAAGAATTTAGGGGGTGTTTGGGGGAATTTTTTTCCAGAATAAGTCAACTTATTTTAAGACAAAGTTAGAGATTCCTAACTTTCCAAAACTTATTTTCCAACTTATTTTTACAACTTATTGAATCTCAAACATATATTAAATACTTGTATGAAAAAATTATCAAAATATAAAAATTTTAACCGAAAATAAGTACATAAATCCTTAATAAAAGTTATGCCACAGGCACTTCATTAAGATACAATAGATTGTTCTCATGCAAATTGAATTCAATTATATACTTTATAACTCTTCTATCCCATCGTTCTTCTTTTTTCCCTCTAATTATTGATAATAAATGTAATTAATAAGTAAAACAAATCTATCTATTATCAATATCAATATAAATCAATATCAATATCAATATCAATATCAATATCAATATATTTCTAATGTCTGCTAGTATTGCATTTTGAAAATTACTGCTTTTATCCTTCATTTTTTTAATCTTCTTTATTTCTTTGATGCCCTTTTTTGTCATTACACAGGAAAATTACTACTTTTATCCCTTATTTTTTTAATCTTCTTTATTTCTTTGATGTCCCTTTTTGTCATTATAATGCATTTGGAGCGACCCAATTTAGATTGGACCAACCCAAATCTAAATTTATACTATTTTTTATCATTACACAACATTTGGATCGACCCAATTGGATTGACCCAAATCTAAATCTCTACTATTATCCTTCATTTTTTTTATTAATAATATAATTAATGATAATTAGCCGATTGCCTTTTTCAATTAAAATATGTTTACTTATAATTTATATGATATTACCTTTTATAAATAGCTAAAATATCATATCTTCCAATCAATAATTTTTTTCTCTCTAATCAACATTTGGAGCGATCCAATTGGATCAACCCAAATAATTAGCTGATTGCCTTTTTCAATTAAAAGATGTTTACTTATAATTGATGATATTACCTTTTATAAATAACTAAAATATCGTATCTTCAAACCAATAATTTTTTTCTCTCTAATTAAAACACGTTGACTTTTAATATAAAATATAATATTGCAATAATTAATACATACTCAAAAATATGACATCATATCTTCTAACCACTAACAAAATATAATAAAAATTCGTATACAACGAATAATATCCGTTAGATTTTTAGTTAAAAATTAGAACGGTTAGATCTAATGATTAAATATATTACATGATTAAATTTATTTACTAAAATTTCAAGGTTCGAATTTTTATAAATACCTAAAATATCATATCTTCCAATCAATAATATTTTTTCTCTCTAATTAAAACACGTTGACTTTTAATTTAAAACATAATATTGCAATAATTAATACATACACAAAAATATGACATGATATCTTCTAACCACTAACAAAATATAATAAAAATTCGTATACAACGAATAATATCAGTTAGATTTTTAGTTAAAAATTAGAATTGTTAGATCTAATGATTAAATATATTACATGATTAAATTTATTTACTAAAATTTCAAGGTTCAAATTTTTATAAATACCTAAAATATCATATCTTTCAATCAATAATTTATTCTTTATAATTAAAACACGTTGACTTTTAATTTAAAACATAATATTGCAATAATTAATACATACCCAAAAATATGACATCATATCTTCTAACCACTAATAAAATCTATACTATATTATAAAAACCGAAACATTAAAAGTTTGGTCGGTCGGTCGGTCGGTACGGTTCCTATTGATTTTACTTATTTACCTTTACTCAAATAAAATCAATCATACTAACTAATTAATTTCTTTTTTCAGGTTAAACATATTATCTTCTCTATTTTTCAGTAAATAAATAATTTCCTTTTTCAGGTAAATTCAATATCTTTTATATTTTATCTAACTAAAATTTCCATCCTACTAACTAATTAATTTCCCTTTTTAGGTTAAACATATTATCTTTTCTATTTTTCAAAAACTAAATAATTTCCGTTTTCAGGTAAAATAAAATATTTTTTATATTTTATCTAACTAAAATTTCTCCTTTATTAATCAATTTCCTTTTTAGGTTAAACATATTACCTTTTCTATTTTTCAATAACTAAATAATTTCCTTCTCAGGTAAAATACAATATCTTTTACATTTTATCTAACTAAAATTTCTCCTTTTTTAAAAACTACGATCAATTTTGTATAATAAAATAACATTGTTGAGTATTGAATACAGTAAAAGAATACATAGGGGGGTGAATGGATTCTTTAACTTTTCTTTGTTCTTGAATCTGTGTAGCAGATAAGTGTTTGTGTGAGCAAATGTATAGGTGCGGATAAAGATAACACAAGACACAATATCACTTTAATCTAATATCTTATTAGATAAAGGTTGCTACAATCTGTGAATACAAATGATAGCATTCTCAGCTTCGTTTTTCTCAGAGAGATATGTCTTACAATGTGTATGAAAAACCTTCGCCAACTAAAGAAGTGAGATTGTATTCTTATAGAACATGAATACAACTCAGTTACTACAAATAAGGTTACAAGATAAATTACTTTCTTGTATGTCTATCCTTTTTTAGTAAGCATCCAAACGGCTACAGATTTGACTTTGCAAAGTTCTGTTCAGATCCACTTCTTTAGCTCTTTGTCTCTTCTATATCTCTCCAAGCTTCCTTGTAGGCTTTCCAGAGTACGTTACAGATTGTGGTCCATAAAGTATATTGGCTTGTTGCAGGTTTCAGACTTGTACAATTTCTTCAGTATTTTGTCTCCAAGATTGTATTCGAGAAGTGGCTAAGTGATTGATTCGAGAACTAGGATTAGATAACTCTGAGTTCTCGAATACTGTATGATTGACATATCGAATCACTTCTCGAATAGTACTTTTCTCCAGGATTCCTTGAGTTGTCGAATAGAATACTTGACTTGTCGAATCCTTGAGATATCGAATAGCTTTCTAAGTCCTTCAGATATCGAATGGAACTTTGACTTGTTGACTATTTGAGAACTCGAATACCACTTTGACTTGTTGACTTCTTGAGTTCTCGAATAGAATATTTAGACATGTCGAATCTCTGAGATATCGAACAGTTCATTTAGAGATATCGAATAGTGTCTTCTCAAATATCGAATCTCTGACTTCTCGAATGCTAGACTTCTCGAATAGACAAATGTACTTCTCGAATTGGTACTTAGGCAAATTCTTCATTTCTTCAAATCCCAACTGTGATTATTTGACAGTCTGTATCTTCTTGCTTGAGGCATGAACCTTGGAACTTCTTTCAAGCATTATTCTTGACTATATAAGTACAGTTGCACAACTAGGATTTGATGCCTATTACAAGTACAAAAATAAATCGAAACTTTACAACTAGAGGTTCCCTCAGTTAAGAGGTCATGTAAGTAATGCAAAACATTACAAACAATTATACTTGTTATTAGATGTAAACAGGCATGCCTCTGTGACTAACAATCTCCCCTAAATTGTGAGGGAGACCCTTAGTCACAATTTCATGTCTAATAACAAGCCTAACATACATAAAGATAAGACTTGAAAAAGTACAGGTATGTAGATTGATTGAAGAAAATACATAGAAGTATTCTTACAAGTTATGAGGAACTACTAGCCATATCCTTTTGGATTCATCTCTTGAGCTTTGGCTTGCAGATTCTCATTTTTCATCTTCTCTTCAGCTTCTTTAGCTTTCTTCTTTGGATTTTCTTTCATGGCAAGAATAATGTCTTCCATTGCAGTGAGTTCTTCAATTAGAGGGGAGCCTGACAAATCCTTGATTACTTTATTCAGCTGTTTCTCAGAATAGGAACTGATGTAGTCCATTCTAATCTTTGCATTTCTACCATACTTCTGGTACTCAATGATGTAAGGATTAAACTTGACTCTACACAGACCCATAGCCTTCAATTCATCAACCTTAGCTTCCATTGCAGCAAACTCCTCCTCCCTTTTCTTTAGTAGCTCTTCACTGTTCTTTTTCATTTCTGCCTGGTGATCTCTCTTCATTTTGACAAAGTCAATTAACTCCAGCTTCCATACCCTTTCCACTCTGTCTTCAGAATCCAACATTGCAATTATCCTTTCTATGTCATATAGCCTGCCCCAGTGCTGACATGTTCCTTGTCTGAATTTCTTCTGTCTTCCATCAGTATATTTAATTTCAAGAAAATCATCAACAATGGCAACATGATAGATTCTTTGAGCCCATAGGAATTGCAGTTGGTCTTCATCATAGTTTTCATCCAGAGGTGGTAGGTTTAATCCTGGAATTGTTGTTAGTGCCTTTGACTTGGATAACTTCACCCTTCTTGCAGCATGCTTGAATTTAATCCTTTTTACATGGTTGCTAGGCAGAAACTTATGACCCTTGCTTATAGACCATTGTAGTATTCCATTAGCAGTTTGCTTATGGAAACATACAGATGGTTTCTTGACTTGAATCTTCTTCTCTTCTTGAGGTGGGAAAATAGTTACAGAAGCCATAGATGTAGATTTTGCTAGGCCACTACTAACAGTATTCACCCTAGACTTAGAGTCTTGTGTTGTGGTGAGGTTACTGCTAGCAATGCCTAAGGCTTGCTGTTTTCCAATCTTCCTCTCATAGACTTTGCCTTGATCATCATCATTTTTCTTATCCTTGTTATCCTTCTTCTTCTTCTTCTTATTTTCAGCACCCTTATCAATCCTGTGATGTCTTCTCCTTCCATCACCTTTATCTTCATCATCCTTATTTCTCCTAGGTTGAGCCTGTTAGGAATAATTCATGAGTTGTGATGTTAAGAATAGAATTTTACTTATACTTCTTGTATATCCTGATCTTATAAAGGATTTAGCACTTTGTATAGGAAATATGTGTTAGACAGTTATTTGTAAAGTTTAGTCAGGAATGAACAGTGCATCGAGTACTACATGTCAGGAACTGAGATCAAATCCTGATACGTCAAATCAAATACTGATCAAGTACTGATAGGATGGTTAGATCCTGATGCAAGATGAAATCCTGATATCAGTCGTGTTACTGATGATGTCATTATGGATGCTACAGAAACTGGAAAGTGCTATAAAACAGGATCTTTGTTTGAGGAACAAGCAAGAAGATATTATGAAGGGAAGAATTTTCTATTGATGGAAACTATCAACTGGACGGCAGAACATTGTCATGTATAGATTATCCTTCTGTGATTAGTTGATAGGAAGCATTATAAATACTCTCTCTATATCATTGTAAAAGGTGTTCGTTCATGAGGTTTGTAATCGTAAGTATACGAGAGTGCAAACAGAGAGAAATTTATTTTTGTCAACAGCTGCTAAAGGTATTGTACACCTTTGGTAGAGTTTGTATTTGATCTTATTAATACAAACAGAGTTTGATTCATTCATTTATTCTTGTTCATATAATCAAGCAAAAATCAGACACGATTATATAACTTGTATTCAACCCCTCCTTCTACAAGTTATTCGAATTAACAATTGGTATCAGAGCAGGTTGATTTCGAATAATCATAAAGATCTACAATAATGTCTGGTTACAAGGATGGGAATACTAAGATTCCTATGCTCAAGAGAAAGGAATATACTCTGTGGGAAGTAAAGATGTTGCATCATCTGGAAGCAACAGATCCTGATTATCTTGACAGAATCAGAGATGGACCTTTTGTTCCAACAAAGGTCGTTGGACAAGCAACTGTTGTTGGTGTGGTTGTTCCAGAACATACAGCAGAGAAGCCTAAATCTGAGTGGTCAGATAAGGACAAGGAGAATGTTCTTAAAGACGCTAAAGTGAGAAACATATTATTCAACAGTCTTGATTCTTTTCTCACTAACTATGTTCTCTCTTGTAAAACTGCTAAGGATATATGGGACAATCTTAAGGTTCACTGTGAAGGAACTAAGCCTGTCAGGAAGAATATGAGGACACTACTTATACAACAGTATGAGTACTTTGAATCCAAGTCTGGTGAGTCACTTACTGATACCTTTGATAGGTTTACAAAACTCATCAATGAGATGGCCATGCATGGTAAATATTATGACTTGGAGGATATGAATACAAAGTTCATGAAAGCTTTACCTGATTCCTACAATGAGAAGATATCTGGGATTGAGGAAGCTAATGATCTGGATGAGATATCATTAGAGGCAGTATATGGAAAATTGAGAGCTTATGAACTTGACAAGCAGCAGAAGAAGAGCAGGAGTGAAGGAAAGATGAAGACTGTTGCACTTACTGCTCAATCTGAATTAAAGAAGCTTCCGGAAGAACAGCATGAAGAAATTGTTGTAAAGAACTCAAGGAAGAAGAAAAGCAAAGAAAGTTTTGAGTCAGAGACTACTGATATGGACTCTGACAACAATGATTCTGAATCTGAGATGCAGGAACTATTTGCTATGTTTGCTAAAGCCTTCAAGAAAGGAAGATTCAACAGGAGAAGATTTAGCAAAGGATCTTTTCAAAAGAAGGAGGAGAAGAAGGGTGACAAAGGCAAAGGTACAATTGTCAAGCTTGATAAGGCCAAGATCAAGTGCTTTAACTGCAATGAGCTTGGACACTTTGCTAGTGAGTGTAAGAAGCCTAGAAATTCAGGAAAGGGTAATGCACTTATGGTCACACAGAAGGATTGGGCTGACTCCAGTGATTCTGAAGATGAATTGGATTATGACAACATTGCACTAATGGCAAATGTTTCAGACAAACCTGGATCTCCAAAGAAAACTTCTCCATCCTCTGTTAAGGTATCACTTCACTCTCTTGATTCATTTGATAACTTAAATTTTGATGAAATTAGATCTATCCATGCTGAGTTTAAGAATCTTATGACTAATTTTAGAATTCTTACTTGTGAAAGAGATGAACTTAAGGTTAAGAATGATAAATTAGTTGATAGAAATA
This sequence comes from Kitagawia praeruptora, assembly GCA_037693485.1. NCBI lineage: Eukaryota > Viridiplantae > Streptophyta > Magnoliopsida > Apiales > Apiaceae > Kitagawia > Kitagawia praeruptora. Next base: position 108,905,853 of record CM075351.1, on the reverse strand, counting down.
ATTTTCTTGAATCTGAGTTAATTTAAATGGAAGAATACAAGTTAAGTTCTGATAAAGCTAAGCATGATTATGGTGTTATTCTTGCGGCTTATGACTATGTCAGAAAAGAACTAGAGGAAGAGAGAGATGTGATTAAGACCATTAACATTTCTGGTAAAAAGACACAAGAAATCATTGAAAGTGGAATTCGTGGTAAAGTTAATGGTTTAGGTTTTGATAAGGCTAGACAAGAAGAAAAAGTAGCTATTGTCATTAATGATAGTAAAGTAGAAGCTAGCACATCTAAATCAGAAGGTAAGAAAATTGTTTCTGAACCTAATCATGTTAAATTTGTTGATTCAAAAGGTACCCCTGTTGTACACAAAATGATTAACAATAGTAATTCAGATAAGAAAGTGTTAGAGAAACCTAAGAATGTAAACATGGGGTTTCTGTCTAAGTCTCAGTTGAAACAGAGATTAGATGGTCTTTCAGAGTCTAGCAAGATCAAAATAAATAGGAATGGAAAAAAATGTATTAACAAAGAGAATAATTACAAGAATGCACCTGATGCACCTAGGAAAAAATGCTATAAGTGTGGAAATCATAATCATTTGGCCCTAGACTGCAATCAAAAACCTTCTTGGAAAACTGAGTCCAGATTCCCCAAGACTTAGAAAATTCAATACCAACCACAAAAAGCTTGTTATCATTGTGGTAGTTTACTTCATTCCATTTACATGTGTAGAGAATATCATGAACTGTATTATGACTATTATTCTTTGAAATATGAAACTCCTAGTCACAAACAGTTTGTGAAATCAGAGTCTAAGGTTGACTCTGCAACAGGTAAAGTAAAAGCAAAATCTTCAAAGCCTGTTGTTTCTAAATCTAGTAAGAAAGGATCCAATCAAAGTTGGGTCCTAAAAAATTCTAACTAGTTACTTTTTGTTTGCAGGGCACAAGAAAGAAGCATTCAATTATCTTGGACAGTGGATGATCTGGACATATGACTGGAAAGAAGTCCCTGCTTACAAAGTTTGAGAGAAAAGCTGGCCCAGTAATATCTTTTGGAGATGGCAACAAAGGAGAAACTCTGGTATATGGCTCAATTGTTTTGGGGAATGTCATCATAGAAAATGTAGCACTGGTTGAAGGCTTGAAACATACTCTTTTAAGCATAAGTCAACTGGGTGATAAAGGTTACAAATCAATCTTTGACAGAGAAGGATGCAAAATCTTGAATATGCAGAATGGAGACATTGTTCTAACTGGTCAAAGACATGGTAACATATATGAAGCCAGCTTAAGTGATACATCTAAAGGAATTGTTAGATGTCTCTACAGCAAAGCAACAAATGATGAAAGCTGGGATTGGCACAAGAAACTCTCACATAAAGAATAGAATTTTACTTATACTTCTTGTATATCCTGATCTTATAAAGGATTTAGCACTTTGTATAGGAAATATGTGTTAGACAGTTATCTATAAAGTTTAGTCAGGAATGAACAGTGCATCGAGTACTACATGTCAGGAACTGAGATCAAATCCTGATACGTCAAGTCAAATACTGATCAAGTACTGATAGGATGGTTAGATCCTGATGCAAGATGAAATCCTGATATCAGTCGTGTTACTGATGATGTCATTATGGATGCTACAGAAACTGGCAAGTGCTATAAAACAGGATCTTTGTTTGAGGAACAAGCAAGAAGATATTATGAAGGGAAGAATTTTCTATTGATGTAAACTATCAACTGGATGGCAGAACATTGTCATGTATAGATTATCCTTCTGTGATTAGTTGATAGGAAGCATTATAAATACTCTCTCTATATCATTGTAAAAGGTGTTCGTTCGTGAGGTTTGTAATCGTAAGTATACGAGAGTGCAAACAGAGAGAAATTTATTTTGTCAGCAACTGCTAAAGGTATTGTACACCTTTGGTAGAGTTTGTATTTGATCTTATTAATACAAACAGAGTTTGATTCATTAGTTTATTCTTGTTCATATAATGAAGCAAAAATCAGACACGATTATATAACTTGTATTCAACCCCCCCCCCCCTTCTACAAGTTATTCGAGTTAATAGAGCCATTTCTGGAATTGCACTAGTTGCTGTGAAAGATTTGAGGATGTAAAGTGCTTCTATTTCTTCAGCATTTCTGACTCCAATTTTCTTCTGTAGTTGATCAATGATAGCAATGACCAGTCTATGATTTCGAGGAGTGAGATCATTGGGAATGACCAATTGTTTGATGTCTTCAATTTTGGTGCCAGACTGATAGATGATTGTCCATGGCCTCTTGATTACTTCTGGCAGCCTTGAAGGTTGGCCATTCCTCAGGTCATCATACAGACTTTTGTTGTTCTCATTTCTCCTCTCAATAAGCTCAAGTAGTGCATCTATCTCTGAGTGTTTTAGAGCTTGTAGAGTCTTGTAGGTTAGATGCCATATCATTGAGTTGGATACCATCATTATATCCTTGAGCCATGAGTTGTTGATTTTCCTAGGTATGACATTGAGGTAGTCAATCTGCTCCTTCAACTTTCTCAGATAGAACTGAGTGTCACCAACCTGTTCCCTTGTGGCTTTCAGAAACTCCAAGAAGGCTTTATAATGATAGACATTTGAATTAGCAACTTCTAGTAGCTTGGCCTCAGTAATGACTTCAACTTCTTCAGGCTTGGCACTTTCAAATATGGAAGATAGAGGTTTGTCAGATGGCATACTCCCTGCAACCACTGTGGTTGTGATGGATTGCTTCTGGCCACCAGGAGTAATGACATGCACAGTTGGTAGAGTAACAACTGGTAAAGTGGTTGGAGGCTCATCAACTTTGGATTTTCCTTTACCTGGCACATGAGTCATGGGTTTTGGAGCCCTTTGATGTCCACCCTCATTTAGCTTTATGCCTTTCTCCTTAGGTTTCTCTCCCTTTGGATTTGAATTCCTTGATGTCCTCTTCTCCCCCTTAGGCTTGTTGTCAGGCACAGAGGCTGTAGGAATGACCTTTGGGTTTGAAGATTCTTCAGGGAGAGGGAGACCCATGTGCTTCATCATAGCAGACATCATTGATTTTTGATGCAGAAGGACATTAGCTGTGGTGGTGGCTTGGGTGTCCAACTGTTCATTGAGAATTGCAACCTTGTCTGTAAGATGAGCATTAGACTTTGTGAGAGAGGCTACCTCCTTTTCAAGAGCATCTACCTTGGTGAATAATTCAGTAGATTTGAAGCCAGACAGGGATTGGTCCTTAAGTCTCTGCACTTCAAACCTAGTCATATCATGCAATGGGACTTCAGTAATCAGCTTATCTCCATACTGGTTTGCAAAAAGAGTCCTGAGCATGGCATTTGCTTCAGTTGTCTGATCAGCTAGATTTTGAAATTTGTGCCCCGGACCTGTGACAGCATCTTTTAGAAGAGCTAAACCATTGTCCATCTTGGTGCAAGTAGATTTGCATGCTAGAATGTCCTTGATTATAGTCTCCAATTGAGGAAATTTAGCATCAAAAGTCCTCTTTATCTCATGCACTTCTTTAGTGGTGGCTGAACACACTTCATGAACTTCTATTTTTAGCCCCTTGCCAAGGTAGTGTGTAGCCTTGAGAATGCCCTTGTAGTTGTCGTTCACTGCTTCATAAACATCACTAGGGGTGAGAGATTTGGCATTGGACCCTAGTGTAGTTATGTATTCTTCTCTGATGTATTGAAGGCCTTCTGAGAGAGAACTATCAAATTTTCCTTGTAGCCAGGCATCTACATTGCCATCTCTCTCAGCATCATCTACTATCTTTGCCTTTTGCATCTCCACATCATCTCTGTGGCATAAGAGAATAGCTTCATAGTCTGGATTTGGCATGTCAGCAGTGAGAAGGTTCTGAGCAATCTTTGTGAACTCAGGGATCTGATCCACAATTAAGCTTTGAAGTGCTTCAACCGTCAATTGAGGTGGAACAGACCCTGATCCTGAAGCACTGTCATGTTGCACAGGCTTCAGCCATTGAGACATGAAGTTAGAGCTAGAGCTAGGCAAGCTAGACTCCTCAGTTACAGATGCAACTTCTGTAACCGGATGGAATGACTCTACTACTGTTGTCTCCACAAGAGTGGGATGAGTTACAACAGTAGGTGACACAGGCACAGAGTCTCTAGTAAAAACTATTGAATCCTCTGTGTTTGTGATGGTGTCATCATGATATGCCCCAGCTAGCATTCTCTCACCATCTGAATGTGGCTTCTAGGTGGTGAGCAAAGTGTCATGCACTAAGTCACTTGAGTTTATTGGCTCACCAAGAGAAAAGAATTCTTGGTGATCAATGCCTTGTTCTTCAATTTCTTGAAGTACAGGCTCCAAAGAAATTTTTGATGTAGATTCTGGAAGAGAAGTGTCTTGTAGAATAGATTTTGGAAACTCCCCCTGAGAAATAGAGGGAGTTTCAAATGTGATGTACTCTCCACTCAGTGTTATGCCAGCCTTATCACTCCCAGGTGCTGACTCTTTACAAATAGGTGCATTGGGGAGGATGCTTGATTCTATAGATGCACCCTGTTGAGTGGATACACCTAGTGAACTCTTTGCCCCTGATTTTACAACTTCAGCCATTTGTGTGACTGAAGAGGTGGTTTTAGATTTCTTCTTCTTTGGTCTGATTAAGGGTGACTCAGGTTCCTCACTTTCTAAACCTAATTCAACAGCCAGTGCTGCTGATAATATGGTCAAAGGTGCAGAAGCAACCTGTTTTCTCTTCTTCTCCTTTTTACTAGCATCACCCTTTTGAGAGATGATGCAGTTGGCTCAGTGTTTGGTAGAGTGTTTGGTTGAGAGGGTTGGTTAGTAGGCCCTGGGTTAGCATTGTGTTCTACTTGCTTGGGCTGTGCTAACTGTGACTTTGAATCAAATGTTGGCATGTTGTGGGGGTAAGTCCTAAACAAACCCTCCATATGGGGAGTTATGTTAAGTCTTACATCCACATCATTCCTAGTCTCCAAATTACCAAAAATGAGTTTGGTCATGGATTTAGGATAGCCTATTCTATTTCTATCTATCCCAGGTAATTCAATCAATTTAGCATTCTTAAAATTAAGTACGGATTGAATAAAGCGAGGGAAGAAAATGTCAGTACCTCTCTTGGTTGTGTTCTTACCAAGTCTCCCATACAACTCTTGGAGAATGATTTGTCCAACATCTATCTTCCTCCCATAAGCCAAGGCATAGCCAATCTGCTGCGCAGGTGCACTGATTTGATCAAAACTAGATTTCCTGGCATTGAAGACTTGAAGAAGAGTTGCAAAAGCATAGCTCCACTCCTTCCTCAGATTCTTCCTGTTCAACTTTCCAAGATTGATCCCATCTGAGTAGTTAATAAATTCAAAGAATTCTTCTAACTCTGCATTTGTGGCCAGTATGTCATATGTCTCTTGTTGTAGGCCCAGAGCTTGATTCATGTCTGCAGTGGTGATAGTGATTTCCTGGTCCTGAATCTTGCAGTAGATTATTTATGACGTTATTGCGCTTTCTAGGGCTACAACTTCCACAATAGCGGTTCCCCAAAACTGTTCCAGAATATCTAGATACAGAGTTGGGTTGGCAGAGAGTGCACCCTTCATGTATGACTCAGACATCCGCTTCACAAAGCATGTGAAGTTCGCATTGGGTGCTTCAACATCACTGGTTAGGGCGATAAAGTTGGTGTTGAATTTCACGGTTGCCATTGATACTGAGAGAAGAGAGGGAAGAGTAAAGGTTGAAGAAGAAATTTAGCTTTTGGCAGTTAGGGTTTTCAGAGGTTTTGGGAGTTTAGATGCTTGAGTAGTCGAATGAAATGAATCGAATAGATGTAGGATTGTATAAGTATGAAGTACTTGAATTGTCGATTAGATATATGTTTTGTATCGACAAGTCAGGCATTCGAGAAGTAGAAATCAACTATTCGATAAGTCAAGAAAGGCTTATTCGATAACTCAAGCAGATGGTAACTCATAGCTGGCATTTTTTAACTTAGAAATAATTCTAAATTAAATAAAATGTGTTTTTATGAGTGAATTAAAATTTTAGACAAAAATCCAAAATCGGTTGAGATTCAGCGAGAATTCAGCCTTTTCAAATGATTCGAGAACTCAATTATAGTATTCGAGAACTCAGTCATTAGAGAACTCAATTACCATATTCGAGAAGTCAAGAATAACTCTATTCGATATCTCTAAAAGACTCTATTCGAGAACTCGAGAGTGCTCTAATGAGACTTGTTAGAGATGTCGAATAGTGAACCATTCGAGAAGTCTGACTTATCGAAATATACTCATCACTCACAAAAATTAATTTTTACTATCTTTTAAAATTTACCAGTCATATTCAATGAAGAATATTCTAGCAAATTAAACAGTGATTTTCTCGAAATTTCATAGAAATTTCAAGTTAATAAAATATGATTTTCCAACATATGCAACAGATTAGAAATATTTATAAATCATATTTCAGCCAACACTTACTCCAAAAATATTGAGAATTTAGATAAAGTAAGTGTTTACTGCTGCAACAATCTAGATGATATATTCACTTAGCCAGAATCCGAAGAATTCAGCATTCCAATCTCACTAACCAACCTTGTGAAGGTAGCTTCATCTAATGGCTTAGTGAATATATCAGCTAGTTGTTTATCTGTAGAGACATAATGCAACTCAATGGTTCCATTAGTTGCATGTTCTCTAATGAAATGATATCTGATGTCAATGTGCTTTGTTCTAGAATGATTGACAGGATTGGCAACTATAGAGATTGCACTTGTGTTGTCACACATGATTGGAATTCTTTCCAACACAAGTCCATAATCTCTAAGTTGATTTCTAATCCAAAGCACTTGAGCACAGCAACTTCCAGCAGCTATGTATTCAGCCTCAGCTATAGAAGTTGACACAGATTATTGTTTCTTGCTATACCAAGAGACTAACCTTTGTCCAAATAACTGGCAGCTACCTGAGGTGCTTTTCCTATCCACTCTGCATCCAGCATAATCAGCATCAGAATAACCAACCAGATTGAACCCTGTGTCCTTAGGATATCATAAACCCAGGTTTGGAGTGCCCTTCAGATATCTAAAGATCCTTTTTATAGCAATCAAATGTGATTCTTTTGGATTTGATTGAAACCTTGCACACAAACATGTAGCAAACATGATGTCTGGCCTACTTGCAGTGAGGTAGAGTAGAGAACCAACCATGCCTCTATAGACTGAGATATCTACTTTCTTGTCTTTAGCATCTTCATCCAATTTAGTGGCCATGGGTGTCTTTGCAGGTGAGCAATCTTCCAAGTCAAACTTCTTCAATAAATCCTTGATGTACTTGGTTTGACTGATAAAGATACCATCCCTCCTTTGACTAACTTACAACCTAAGAAAGAATGTCAACTCTCCCATCATACTCATCTCATATCTGCTCTGCATGAGTTTAGAGAATTTCTCACACAGCTTCTCATTTGTAGACCAAAATATGATATCATCCACATAGATCTGAACTAGGATAATATCATCACCATGCTTCTTGTAAAACAGTGTCTTGTCCAATGTGCCTCTAGTGAATTGATTTTCAAGGAGAAATTGTGATAAAGTATCATACCATGCCCTTGGAGCCTGCTTAAGTCCATACAATGCCTTAAGCAATCTGTAGACAAATTCTGGGAAATGTGGATCCTCAAAGCCAGGTGGTTGCACATAAACTTCTTCTTCCAACTCTCCATTCAGAAATGCACTCTTGACATCCATTTGATAAACTTTAAAGTTTGAATGAGCAGCAAATGCCAAGAATATTCTGATGGCTTCCAATCTAGCAACAGGGGCAAATGTCTCATCATAATCAATGCCTTCCTGTTGAGAGTAGCCTTTTGCAACCAACCTTGCTTTGTTTCTTACTATTACACCATCTTCATCCATCTTATTCTTCAGAACCCATTTTGTTCCAACAATGGTTCTATTCTTTGGTACAGGCACAAGTTCCCATACTTTGTTTCTTTCAAATTGATTCAGCTCCTCTTGCATGGTAATAATCCAATATGGATCCAACAGTGCATCATCAAGTTTCTTAGGCTCAATCTGAGATAGAAAACAACCATAGAGGCACTCATTCTGAGTTGCTCTCCTAGTCCTTACTCCTGCATTAGGATCTCCAATAATTTTCTCTGTAGTGTGTGATCTATCCCATTTCCTTGAATGCTCAGTCTGATTTCTCATTCTTGATGTTGCTTCATCATCCAAGTCATGATCATTCTCATTTCCTTCCCCTGTGAGGTTGCCACTATTCACAGGTGTGTCTTGGATGCTTGTTTCTCCACTATTGATTGGCACAAATTCTTCTTTTGTATCATCATTCACTTGAGTTTGTTGAACTTGAGTTTCAACTCCAGTTTCAATCTCTTCATCAGAATCATCTAGATTATCAAACTTTAATGGATCTTTATTTTCATCATTGGCTTCTTCTAATTCAGGTAGTTTGCTGTCATCAAATGTCACATCTGTGCTTTCCATAATTTTCTTTTGACTGATGACATAAACCCTGTATGTAATTCTTTCCATAGAGTAGCCAAGAAAAATTCCTTCAAATGCCTTTGCATCAAACTTTCCAACATATTCTGAATTGTCCTTCAATACAAAACATCTGCTTCCAAAAGTATGATCATACTTTAGAGTAGGCTTCTTTCCAGTCATCAAATTGTAAGGTGTCTTTCCAGTGTTTTTGTTGATGAGGGTTCTATTCTGGATATAGCATGTAGTGCTCACAGTCTCAGCCCAAAAACATGTTGGCATCTTTGCATCAAGTAACATTGTTCTAGCAGCCTCAATTAGAGTTCTATTCTTTCTCTCAACAACTCCATTTTGTTGTGGAGTCCTTGGAGCTGAAAATTGCTGAGAAATTCCATTCTCTTTGCAGAATGCTTCAAGTATGGCATTTCTGCACTCTGTTCCATTATCACTTCTCAATGCAACCACACTTGCATTGTTGGCCTTTGCTTTCTTGCCAACTCTCTTTATGTGCTCAATGATTACTTGTGGAGCCTCATCTTTTGATGTCAGAAATTCCACCCATGTATACCTTGTAAAGTCATCAACCATCACCAAGGCATACTTCTTTCTTCCTAGTGACACAATATTGACAGGCCTAAACAAGTCCATATGGATGAGTTGCAGGGGCTTGGTTATTGATGTCACTGTCTTTGACTTGTGGCCTGATCTTTTCATTTTTTCTCTTTGACAAGCCTCACACACTCCTTCTTGACAGAATTGAAGTGTGGGCATGCCTCTCACTAACTCTCTTTTGACTAGAGAATTCATGGCTTTGAAGTTCAGGTGTGATAATTTCTTGTGCCACAACCAACAATCTTCATTTGATGCTTTTGAGTAGAAGCAACAAATTTTGTCCTTGTTTGTAGAGTCCATATTGGCTACAAACAGGCTTCCTTTCCTTACTCCAGATAGAGCAAAATCACCAGTCTTCTTATGGGTGATCAAACATTCATCCTTGTCAAAATCCACTTTGAATCCTCTATCAGTAAACTGACCAACACTTAGCAGATTATGCTTGAGTCCCTTGAGTAGTGCTACATCTTCAATGATGACATTACCAACTTTCAACTTGCCATATCCCAATGTGTTACCCATGCTATCATCTCCAAAAGCAACCATTGGGCTAGCCTTCTCCTCATACTGTGATAGCAGGGCCATATCACCAGTCATATGATTTGAGCATCCACTGTCCAAAATCCACATGACCTTCTTTTCACTTTCTTTGCCCTGCAAACACAAAGGTATTACTTCTCCTTTGGTACCCAAACAAGTTTGGGTCCATGTGACTTAGAAACAGTTTTATCATAAACAACATGATTTTCAACTTTCTTTTTGTTAGTCTTCTTGTCACTGTTAGAAGCCTTAGAACCTGAGGTTTCAGACTTAGGTGACAGATGTACCTTCTTATCTTTAGGAGGACTTGAAGACTTTGACCTTGTGTAGTGTGTGTGAGAATTGTGACTGATACAACCATCAATGAATTGCCTTCTCAAATTGAAACAACTAGTCATAACATTCATGTTGCATGGCATACAGTCAAATTTATCACAAAATGGAGCATCTCTATGTCTTAGAGGCACAGAACAATCATAGAAAGGTTTGGGCACACTACCAACAGGTTTCTTACATGCATGAGTTAAATGATTGGTACTGAAACAGTTTTGACAAGTTTTCCTAGGGGCATTAGGCATATAAGCATAGTTGTTATCTTTGTTAATTCCTAACTTGCCATTTCTGTTCTGTTTCTTCTTAGTCACTTTCTTCTTAGATTCATTATTCTCAGCTGAAACAAACTTAACAAACTTCTTAGGTCTTGCCCTATCACCTACTGGCTCCTTGGCTTTTGACTTGACACTCTCACTCTTAGAGGATGCTTGTTGTTCACTGGATTGTGCCTCATCCTCATCATTCAACATTTGCTTGATGAGTAAGGCATCCTCATCAATTCAAATGTCGATTCTTTAAAAATTGGAGTCTGAGCCTTTTTCAAAATCTGAGGCACTTCTTTCTGAACAACTATGTCATCTTCAATGACAGCATAGCCTTTCCTCTATTTAAGAGTGTCATAGTCAAGTCCAATAGCAGCCTTGGGTTTAGCTTGGATTTTCTCACAATAGGATTGCACTAGACCAGATGATTTCTTAAAAGCTTTCAGTTTGAATTCATTTTCAGCTAGTTCATCCCTAAGAGCCTTTTCCACTTTACTAGCACATAGAACCTTATTCTGTAGATATTCAACTTCTTTCTTAAGGTTTTCTACTTGCATAGCAGTTAGCTCAAGTTCCTCATTCTTTTTTATTAACATTTCATTTCTAGTAGACAGTTTAGCAATCTCATCATTAGCAGCAGTCATAATAGTATGAATATTAAACATCTCAACAGATAGTTGTTCAATCATGCATTTATACTCAGAAACAGACATGTCTATAGTAGTGAGAGATGGTACCTGTTAGGAATAATTCATGAGTTGTGATGTTAAGAATAGAATTTTACTTATACTTCTTGTATATCCTGATCTTATAAAGGATTTAGCACTTTGTATAGGAAATATGAGTTAGACAATTATCTGTAAGGTTTAGTTAGGAATGAACAGTGTATCGGAGACTACATGTCAGGAACTGAGATCGAATCCCGATACGTCAAGTCAAATACTGATCAAGTACTGATAGGATAGTTAGATCCTGATGCAAGATGAAGTCCTGATGTTAGTCGTGTTACTGATGATGTCATTATGAATGCTACAGAAATTGGCAAGTGCTATAAAACAGGATCTTTGTTTGAGGAACAAGCAAGAAGATATTATGAAGGGAAGAATTTTCTATTGATGGAAACTATCAACTGGACGGCAGAACATTGTCATGTATAGATTATCTTTCTGTTATTAGTTGATAGGTAGCATTATAAATACTCTCTCTATATCATTGTAAAAAGTGTTCAGTTCATGAGGTTTGTAATCGTAAGTATACGAGAGTACAAACAGAGAGAAATTTATTTTGTCAGCAGCTGCTAAAGGTATTGTACACCTTTGGTAGAGTTTGTATTTGATCTTATTAATACAAATAGAGTTTGATTCATTCGTTTATTCTTGTTCATATAATCAAGCAAAAATCAGACATGATTATATAACTTGTATTCAACCCCCCCCTTCTACAAGTTATTCGAGTTAACAATTGGTATCAGAGCAGGTTGATTTCGAATAATCATAAAGATCTGCAATCATGTCTGGTTAAAAGGATGGGAATACTAAGATTCCTATGCTCAAGAGAAACGAATATACTCTATGGGAAGTAAAGATGTTGCATTATCTGGAAGCAACAGATCCTGATTATCTTGACAGAATCAGAGATGGACCTTTTGTTCCAACAAAGGTCGTTGGACAAGCAACTGTTGATGGTGTGGTTGTTCCAGAACATACAGCAGAGAAGCCAAAATCTGAGTGGTCAGATAAGGACAAGGAGAATATTCTTAAAGATGCTAAAGTGAGAAACATATTATTCAACAGTCTTGATTCTGTTCTCACTAACTATGTTCTCTCTTGTAAAACTGCTAAGGATATATGGGACAATCTTAAGGTTCACTGTGAAGGAACTAAGCCTATCAGGAAGAATATGAGGACACTACTTATACAACAGTATGAGTACTTTGAATCCAAGTCTGGTAAGTCACTTACTGATACCTTTGATAGGTTTACAAAACTCATCAATGAGATGGCCATGCATGGTAAATATTATGACTTGGAGGATATGAATACAAAGTTCATGAAAGCTTTGCCTGATTTCTACAATGAGAAGATATCTGCGATTGAGGAAGCTAATGATCTGGATGAGATATCATTAGAGGTAGTATATGGAAAATTGAGAGCTTATGAACTTGACAAGCAGCAGAAGAAGAGCAGGAGTGAAGGAAAGATGAAGACTATTGCACTTACTGCTCAATCTGAATTAAAGAAGCTTCCTGAAGAACAACATGAAGAGATTGCTGTAAAGAACTCAAGGAAGAAGAAAAACAAAGAAAGTTCTAAGTCAGAGACTACTGATATGGACTCTGACAACAATGATTCTGAATCTAAGATGCAGGAACTCTTTGCTATGTTTGCTAAAGCCTTCAAGAAAGAAAGATTCAACAGGAGAAGATTTAGCAAAGGACCTTTTCAAAAGAAGGAGGAGAAGAAGAGTGACAAAGGCAAAGGTACAATTGTCAAGCTTGATAAGGCCAAGATCAAGTGCTTTAATTGCAGCGAGCTTGGACACTTTGCTAGTGAGTGTAAGAAGCCTAGGAATTCAGGAAAGGGTAATGCACTTATGGTCACACAGAAGGATTGGGCTGATTCCAGTGATTCTGAAGATGAATTGGATTATGACAACATTGCACTGATGGCAAATGTTTCAGACAAACCTGGATCTCCAAAGAAAACTTCTCCATCCTCTGTTAAGGTATCACTTCACTCTCTTGATTCATTTGATAGCTTAAATTCTGATGAAATTAGATCTATCTATGCTGAGTTTAAGAATCTTATGACTAATTTTAGAATTCTTACTAGTGAAAGAGATGAACTTAAGGTTAAGAATGATAAGTTAGTTGATAGAAATAATTTTCTTGAATCTGAGTTAATTCAAATGGAAGAATACAAGTTAAGTTCTGATAAAGCTAAGCATGATTACAGTGTTATTCTTGAGGCTTATGACTATGTCAGAAAAGAACTAGAGGAAGAGAGAGATGTGATTAAGACCATTAACATTTCTGGTAAAAAGACACAAGAAATCATCGAAAATGGAATTCGTGGTAAGGTTAATGGTTTAGGTTTTGATAAGGCTAGACAAGAAGAAAAAGTAGCTATTGTCAATGATGATAGTAAAGTAGAAGCTAGCACATCTAAATCTGAAGGTAAGAAAATTGTTTCTGAACCTAATCATGTTAAATTTGTTGATTCAAAAGGTACCCCTGTTGTACACAAAAGGATTAACAATAGTAATTCAGATAAGAAAGTGTTAGAGAAACCTAAGAATGTAAACATAGGGTTACTGTCTAAGTCTCAGTTGAAACAGAGATTAGATGGTCTTTCAGAGTCTAGCAAGACCAAAAGAAATAGGAATGGAAAAGAAGGTATTAACAAAGAGAATAATTACAAGAATGTACCTGATGCACCTAGAAAAAAAATGCTATAAGTGTGGAAATCATAATCATTTGGCCCTAGACTGCAATCAAAAACCTTCTTGGAAAACTGAGTCCAGATTCTCCAAGACTGAGAAAATTCTATACCAACCACAAAAAGCTTGTTATCATTGTGGTAGTTTACTTCATTCCATTTACATGTGTAGAGAATATCATGAACTGTATTATGACTATTATTCTTTGAAATATGAAACTCCTAGTCACAAACAGTTTGTGAAATCAGAGTCTAAGGTTGACTCTGCAACAGGTAAAGTAAAAGCAAAATCTTCAAAGCCTGTTGTTTCTAAATCTAGTAAGAAAGGATCCAATCAAAGTTGGGTCCTAAAAAATTCTAACTAGTTACTTTTTGTTTGCAGGGCACAGGAAGGAAGCATTCAATTATCTTGGACAGTGGATGCTCTGGACATATGACTGGAAAGAAGTCCCTACTTACAAAGTTTGAGAGGAAAGCTGGCCCAGTAATATCTTTTGGAGATGGCAACAAAGGAGAAACTCTGGGATATGGCTCAATTGTTTTTGGGAATGTCATCATAGAAAATGTGGCACTGGTTGAAGGCTTGAAACATACTCTTTTAAGCATAAGTCAACTGGGTGATAAAGGTTACAAATCAATCTTTGACAGAGAAGGATGCAAAATCTTGAATATGCAGAATGGAGACATTGTTCTAACTGGTCAAAGACATGGTAACATATATGAAGCCAGCTTAAGTGATATATCTAAAGGAATTGTTAGATGTCTCTACAGCAAAGCAACAAGTGATGAAAGCTGGAATTGGCACAAGAAACTCTCACATCTCAACTTCAAGAAGCTTAATCAACTTGTTAAGCACAATTTGGTGAGAGGCCTACCTCAGGCAAATTATGTGCAAGATGGACTTTGTGATGCATGTCAGCTTGGAAAGCAGAGAAGAACCACTTTCAAGAGCAAGACTGAAAATTCAATTACTGAACCATTTCACATGCTACATCTTGATCTGTTTGGTCCAGTAAACATTATGTCTATCAACAAGAAAAGATTTACTCTAGTGATAGTGGATGATTTCACAAGGTTCACATGGGTGTTCTTTCTACACAAGAAGGATGAAGCTCCTCAGCAAATCATTGACCTTGTCAAGAATATTCAGAATAACTCTGAGTACAAAGTCAAAGTACTTAGGAGTGACAATGGTACAGAATTCAAGAATTCTACAATGGAGGATTATTGTGCAGACAATGGAATCACTCAACAATTTTCTGCACCTGGTACACCTCAGCAAAATGGTGTAGTGGAAAGAAAGAACAGGACTCTCATAGAGGCAGCAAGAACTATGCTTGCAGATGCAAAACTTCCAACCTATTTTTGGGCAGAAGCTATTAACACTGCATGTTTCACTCAAAACTGTACCTTGGTAAATAGTCTTGGAAAAACTCCCTATGAGATGATCAAAGGAAAGAAACCAAGTGTGAAATACTTTCACATCTTTGGATGCAAATGCTATGTCCTAAAAGTTCATCTAGAACAACTTGAAAAATTTGAAGCAAAATCAGATGAAGCAATTTTTCTAGGATATTCAGCATCTAAGGCCTTCAAAGTTTATAATCTCAGAATTCACATTGTTATGGAATCAATTCATGTTGCATTTGATGATAAGAAATTTGGAATTCTGCAAACTGATGAGAGTCATGACAAATTGGAATTTGAAAATCTGAAGAATTCTAAGATACTTTCCAGTGATGATGAAGGTTCTCCAAAAGGAATTTCTATTGCTTCTCAAAGGAATGCTATTGTTGAGGGGGAGCAAATGAATCGAGAAGAACACAGTGATCATCAGGAGCAGACTAGCCTTTCATAGTCTACTCCATCAGGAACTGATCTTTCAGAGTCTACTGAGGAAAGATCAGTAACTAGCAGCAATATGGAATCTACTGATTCTATTGATCATAGGGGAGTTATTGAAGGCAGAGAGAATTCTTCTACAAGAGATACCACTAACTTAGGGGGAGAATCTAGCAGAGTCAATCTACCACCTGTTAGAAAATGGACAAAGGATCATACTGAAGATTTGATTATTGGTGATCCAAATAGTGGTGTTCGAACTAGAAGATCAATTCAAAATGAATGCTTGTATAGTTGCTTTCTCTCAAAGAATGAACCTAAGAAGGTTGAAGAAGCCTTACAGGATCCTGATTGGGTAATTGCAATGCAGGAGGAGTTAAATGAGTTTGAGAGAAACAAAGTCTAGAAACTGGTACCAAGACCTAAAGATAGATCTATTGTTGGTGCAAGATGGGTTTTCAGAAACAAGCTAGATGAATCTGGTATGATTGTAAGAAACAAAGCAAGACTGGTGGCTAAGGGTTATTCTCAGGAAGAAGGCATTGATTATGATGAGACCTTTGCACCTGTAGCAATATTGGAAGCAATCAGAATGTTTCTTGCATTTGCAGCTCATTCAAAATTCAAGGTATACCAGATGGATGTAAAGAGTGCTTTTCTAAATGGCAAACTTGATGAGGAAGTGTATGTGGAACAGCCACCTGGATTTGTTGATCCAAAGTTTCCAAATCATGTCTACAAACTTGACAAGGCACTCTATGGACTAAAGCAGGCACCAAGAGCATGGTATGAGACTTTGTCTAAATTTCTTCTTGAAAATGGCTTCACAAGAGGTAAAATTGACAAAACTCTATTCTTTAGAAAGATAAAAGGTGAATTGCTTTTAGTTCAAGTTTATGTTGATGATATTATTTTTGGTTCTACTAATGAAAAGTTGTGTGCTAAGTTTAGCAAGCTTATGCAGTCTAAGTATCAGATGAGCATGATGGGTGAATTAAATTATTTCTTAGGCTTGCAGGTCAAACAGACTGAGACTGGTATTTTCATTAATCAGTCAAAGTATATCAAAGATCTTTTAAGAAGGTTTGACTTTCAAGACTGTGCAGTTGCAAAAACACCCATGGCAAAAGCCACTAAACTAGACTCTGATCCTAAGGGAAAGAGTGTGGATAATACTAGTTATAGAGGCATGATAGGCTCATTGTTATATCTAACTGCAAGTAGACCAGATATAATGTTTTCTATATGTTTATGTGCTAGATTCCAAAGTGATCCTAAGGAATCTCATTTAATGGTTGTGAAGAGAATTTTTAGATATCTCAAAGGAACTCCAAATCTTGGTTTGTGGTACCCTAAAGAATCTGATTTCTTTCTAATTGGCTATTCAGACTCTGATTATGCAGGGTGTAAGATAGACAGGAAAAGCACTACAGGTACATGTCAATTCTTGGGAAATAGATTGATTTCTTGGGCAAGCAAGAAGCAACAATCTGTTTCAACCTCAACTGCAGAAGCTGAGTACATAGCAGTAGGCAGTTGTTGTGCACAGCTCCTTTGGATAAGAAATCAGTTGATGGATTATGGTATGACACTTAGTAATATTCCTATGTTTTGTGATAATACTAGTGCTATTAAAATTGCAGAAAATCCAGTTCAACATTCAAGGACTAAGCACATTGATGTCAGGTATCATTTTATTAGAGAACATATTGAGAATGGTACTGTGGAACTTCATTTTGTTCCTACTGAGAAACAGCTTGCAGATATTCTAACTAAACCACTTGATGAGACTACATTCAGTATATTAGTAAGTGAGTTAGGAATGTTAAATTTCTAGATCTTTAACATCTGCAATAGTAACAAGGTATGTTGTTTTTAGCTTATAGACTTGATATTCTTGTCATGATCTATATTTGATTGTTAAATGCTTTAGCTATAACACTTTGCCTTGATAAATTTCAGTATGATAGACTTGTTAATAATCATCACGATTAGATTTGTTATTAGGATGCTGACGTCATCAGTATTGTGTCAGTATCAGGATTGTGAAAATTGTTTCAGATTCTGACGTTTACTTTGAGTAGTAATCTAATTCTGAGATGTGTTAAGTCTATGCCAGCAAGTTTTAATATTTGCATAATGATAATTTATACATCATTCAATAATCAAAAGACAAGTAGATAAAAAGAAATTGTATTTTCATTAATTGAAAGCATTACATACATGGAAATGAAATACAACATCTTTTTGTCTAACTTCTACTGATAATCCTATACTTGTCTAATGAAATGAATTCTGAGGTACAAGACAAGGAGCATCTCAAGAAATCCATCAGGGGATTGAACAGCCTCGTCTACTCTTGGATTCCTTGTCTGGGCGACTTGAATGAGAGTAGCTAACTTAAATGTATAGCATCCTCATCAAGATCAACCTCAAACTCTCGGCCAAATTCTTCATCCTCAAGTTTTGAGGAGGTTAGGGGAAGATTATATCCAACAGATGGATGTTCTAGGAGAAACCTCTGGATATTATCTGAAACTAATTCATCCATGATTAGTTCGATGAGAAGAGTCGTCTTTTCAAAGAGATGATCAAGAACAGGATGTTCATCGACTGTGAAAAATCTAAAGAATGGGTTTGAATGGAATTTTGGTTTGAGAAGCATTGTTGAGAAGAAAAGAAATTGAAAGGTTTATGGAGAATGGCATAAGGCGTCTGTTTCTTTTATAGAAAGACGTGAGAAGCTGAACAATCACTTGGAAGTTTTAATGAAGTCAGATGCTAATTATTGCGTGTGACTGTATTTCTTGTTTCAAGAAATGTCGAATATATCTAACCAATTGATTTTGTTCAGATTAATTGTTTATTTCTTTTTCATATAAAAGAAAAATGCCACGTGGAAACTCCATATTAAGTCTCTGGAATCAGGATGATATTGATCAGGATTTCAAGTGTGACCATCAGGATTTGAGATTTATTTATTAATTTATTTATTTATTTTTTTACATTGCTTTTGTGATTATTATGATGGAGGTCACAATAGGAAAATGAAGCTGATCAGTATTGATTTTTTTTATCTTGATAATACCCTGATTTATTTCATGAAAATCAATTTTGGATTTTATTTTCCAAAAATCGTGGATAACCGCATTTTTCAGGGACTGAAACCTGTCAATCTACGTGTCGACGTGGGATAGTGGTCTGAAAGATTTGTGAAATATATTTGTTTTGAAACTCTAATCGTGTCATTGCTTTCTCTAATTTCACATTCTCTAAAGCAAAAACACTCTCGAGTTTTCAAAATCACTAATCCATTTCAAGAATTTTTCAAGTTCTTTTCAGATCAAAAATGGCAGCTCAAAGAAGATTACCTAAATCAGTAGCCTTCAAGTTTGGTGACTTCGATTTCATGACAAACAATCATGTAGCAGCTATTACCAACAAGGAAGGAGTGTCATCTGATTTTCATCCAATCATGAACTTTCTGGCATATGGACCATTAAGTTATGCATTGACAGCATCTCCACAAATTAATCAAGCAGTTGTTACACAAGCTTGGGAGAATGCTGAGGTAATTGATTCTACTCAGAGTCAATCAGGTAAGATTGTTCTACACTTAGGACAAGATTCTTTTGATATTACTGAATCTGTTGTTAATTCAGTACTTCACTTACCTGTTAGTTTGAATTATGAGAATTTACCATCTGATGATGATGTTAGAACTATGTTGTCTGCATTAGGTTATAATGGACCTTTAGATAACATGAGCCAGTTAAGAAGATCTTATCTTAGGAAAGAGTGGTCTTTCTTCTTTGATCAATTAGCTAAATGCTTTACTGGTAAATGTAGTTCTTTTGATCAAATCACTTCTGTTACTTCAAATATTGCTTACAGTTTGCTTTATGACAGAGTAGTTAACATTGGCCACATTATCTTAAGTCAGATGTGTATTAAACTTGGGTTAAGAGATCAAAACAGGAAAATGGTTTATTATCATAGATTTATACAAATGTTTATTAACCATTTTATTCCTGATGTTGAAGCTAGATTTGGTAGAGAACATTGTGTTTCTTCTTATATACAGCAAAAGAGAATTTTATCTGACATTACAAAGAAGGACAATGAAAAGAATCTAGATGAAATATCTGCAATTCATTATCCACATCATGTTCAGGTAATTCTTAAAACTCATCTTCCTACTCTCTACAATTCTTCTTTCTTTTGTGGTGAAATGGCTCAGGAATCTCATTTGGAGGAGAACCCACCTGTGTCTACCCAAGTAGCCCAAAACATTATAGTCTCTGAAACAATTCAAGAACAAAGTTTTAATCCACAGCCTATTGTTTCAAAGAAACCAACCTCTGGTGTTTCTCAAAAGACATTAGTTGTAAGGAAGAGAAGATTTGTTGTGTCAAATAGTAGTAGTAGTTCTAGTGAAGATGATGATAATATATCTCTTGCTGAGAGAGAGGAATTGAAGGCTGCAATTCGACTTTCTAAGCTAGGACAAAGAGATGAAGAACCTAGTCACAGCCAGGCTACAATTTCTCAAAAGACTGTAGTACTTAAAAAGGGAAAACAGTTACTAGATACTGTCTTTCAAAAGACTGTGTCTATTGAAAAAAGATCTCATCTCAAGATCAATTCTGTGTCTACACCTCTTGAGTCTTCTCAGGATAAATCTTTTGCTCACTATACCAGGAGAACAAGGAGAAAGATTCAATTGTCACCTACACACACAGAGTCTAGTCCAACTAATATCATGCAGGTCTCTACAAATGAAGCTACAATCAAGTAAGCAAATGACCACAGAGATCTTGATATTGATTCTTCATGGGAAACTACATTATCATACAGACTGGCTATGGGACTAATTTCTCTCAAAGTGAAGTTGTCAAGGCCTGTTTTAGATTTTTTTAGTTGAAAGAGTACCAAAACTTTTATTTCCAGATGAATATGGACTTCTACATCAAAGACTTGACTTAATGAAGATGTATTTCTATGTATCTGTTAGAAGACAATTGGTCAGGAAATTTGGACTCTCGAAGCATGTTGCACTTCAATCACTTCATGCATACTTATTTGACAAGGATGTCATTATTGAAGATGCTTCAGCTCAAGGTGAACAACTGGAGGAAGTAGATAGAGGAATGCAGTCAACAGAAGATACTATTGCACCAGTGGTGGATAGTAGGAAAAATCAGATCACAGTCACTGTAACACAAGAACCATCTAGTAAGAGGTTGGATGACTCAGGAGCTTTGATAGCTGATGTTGAAAGGTCTTCTGTGATGACTGAAATTGCAAGTGAGAAACCCTATGATATGGGAGGAATAACTTTGACTGATTTTCTTGAAGATCAAACAAACATTGTTCAGTCAGAGTCTATCCACCTTGAGGGTGAGTCTCAGCAAACAACACTTAAAGATGGTGACATGCTAACTAGGGTGTCTAATGAAGTATTACTGAAGACATCAGAGTCTAGTAAAGAACCTGAAAGTGGTATACTGGAGCCTGTAGTCTCTGGAAGGAAAGAAGATGATTGTAAGGGTTCAGAGACTATAGCAGCTCACTCCTTGGAGAAAACCTCAAGCCCCTTGCCAAATGAGGAACCCTCTCTCCATGTGAGTTCAGGTATAAAAACTTCTTCTAAACTCTATTTTTCTGTAGGTCATGAGAGCACTTATCCAAATTTGAGTGATACACTTGAAAAGATGGATATTGATCCACATTTAGAGCGGCTGGCTCCTGACAGGCAAAAGGAGAGGTAGAAATAGTGTTGACTTTAGATAGTCAAAGTGAGATTGAGGGTATGGATGATCAACTCCATAGTGAGGGAGAGAAAATTAGGAAACCATCGTTTGATTTCTGGGATTAGGTATTTCCTGAATCTTGGTCTAATAATCCTGGTATGGATGCTGGTACTTATTCTTTTATCAAGATGTATGAGAAGAATGACTTAGCAAAGCACAATTCAAAGCCAGAAGTTAAAGCTCAGAAGCAAAAAGAAAGGCTTGCAGGAATTATAAACAGAAGATGTGAAAGGCTAAGACAAACTTCTACACCATCAGTACCAGAAGATATTTCTAATGATCTGAGTATTCCTTTGTTTGTACTACCAATATCAGCCAGAATTGAGACATCAACAGTATCTGATCAATCTAAGGAGGCGTCAGGATTTATAGATGTTAGTACACAGAATACTGGTGAAGAACAAGATGATCATATTGCAGCTTCAGATCAGAAAGATGAAGATGTTTGTAACTCTAATCGAGTTTTATTACTTGAATATCATTCTATACAGGCAACTTCTTCTACAAGACTTGAATATGAAGATATTCCAAACACTTCCAACATTGAAGTTAATTCTGAAGTTCTACAAGACATTCAGAAATCTCAAGTTGAAATTCAATCAAGACTTCAAACACTTGAAGATAATCAAGTCACTATTATGGAAAATCAAGCAGTTCTGATGAATCTCATTTGTTCTGTTACTGAATCTCTTGGAATTAATGTTGCTGATGTCAAAAAGGGGGAGATAAAGACAATTCAAAGACAACAACAACAACAGACTAAGGGAGATAAAAGAAGAACTGGTAGGGGAGATAAAGACAGTGACAGTGGTGAATCTCATCATGGAAGTGATAAAGGAAAAGAAGCATCAAATAGTTGAATTCTTTTGTCTAAGTACTGGATACTATGTCTATATCTGAAAGAGGAGGTACTTAACTTCATAATTTTTGAATTCATAAATTCTATTCTGATTGTATTGTTATATGTTTTGACATCAACAACTCAGATTTATGCTTCAGATTTTAAAGCATAAATAGGGGAGATTGTTAGGAATAATTCATGAGTTGTGATGTTAAGAATAGAATTTTACTTATACTTCTTGTATATCCTGATCTTATAAAGGATTTAGCACTTTGTATAGGAAATATGTGTTAGACAGTTATCTGTAAGGTTTAGTCAGGAATGAACAGTGTATCGGAGACTATATGTCAGGAACTGAGATCGAATCCCGATACGTCAAGTCAAATACTGATCAAGTACTGATAGGATGGTTAGATCCTGATGCAAGATGAAGTCCTGATGTCAGTCGTGTTACTGATGATGTCATTATGGATGCTACAGAAACTGGCAAGTGCTATAAAACAGGATCTTTGTTTGAGGAACAAGCAAGAAGATATTATGAAGGGAAGAATTTTCTATTGATGGAAACTATCAACTGGACGGCAGAACATTGTCATGTACAGATTATCTTTCTGTTATTAGTTGATAGGTAGCATTATAAATACTCTCTCTATATCATTGTAAAAAGTGTTCAGTTCGTGAGGTTTGTAATCGTAAGTATACGAGAGTACAAATAGAGAGAAATTTATTTTGTCAGCAGCTGCTAAAGGTATTGTACACCTTTGGTAGAGTTTGTATTTGATCTTATTAATACAAACAGAGTTTGATGCATTCGTTTATTCTTGTTCATATAATCAAGCAAAAATCAGACACGATTATATAACTTGTATTCAACCCCCCATTCTTCAAGTTATTCGAGTTAACAGTACCTGAGAGTCTGATGAAGATGTGTCATCCTTGGAATTGGCCATCAAGGCATAGTTGCAAAATTCTTGCTCTTCTCCATCACTATCAGAGTCATCCCAACACTTCCCTTCAGCTATGTAGGCCTTACCTTGTGTCTACTTTCTCAGAAGGGCCTCATACTTAGCTTTAAGCTCTAGAAACTCTTTATCCTTTTTTTAGGCTTCTTGTATTCACTGGCAAAATGCCCTAGGTCATTGCATCTATAACACCTTACAGATGACCTATCCACATGGCTGGTTTTAAATTTATTCTTGTTTGGTTTCACAGGTGCCTTGCTTTTGTTGAATGAATGGTTTTGGGTTTTAGGTTTGAAGGGTTGGTTCCTCTTGAATCTGATGTTTGGAAATTTTCTGGCCATGAAAGCATATGAAGTGTTTTCCATTCCATCTAGTTCTACAAGAGTGTAGAACTCTTCTTCCTCCTTCTCAACAGGTTCACTTACCTCAGCTTCAGTTTCTTCATCATCTACTATCTCCTCTATCCTTAGCTGACTTGTAGATGCTTCCAGGTCTTGAATAGATTTGTTGACAATCAAGGCACATGATGTGTTTATCATTCTACCTTGGTTGGCTTGGATAGCCCTTTTCTGAAGCAACTCAAGCTCGTGAGTTTTCAAAACCCCATAGAGCACATCATATGTGACTTTGTTCAAATCTCTTTCCCTTAGAGAGATGACCCTTTGCTCTAGATGATTTGGTGAGGATAGCAGAAATTTCATGTTCAACTCCTTGGTGCTGTAAACCTTGCCATTCATCTGCAACTCAGTAACTAGCTTGTGAAATCTCTCAAACATCTCAGTGATGCTTTCCTTGGGCTGTGCCATGAAAGCTTCATACTGTGTGACCAGTATCTGTTTCTTGTTTTCCTTGACCTCATCAGTTCCTTCACATAACACCTCAATGTGATCCCATATTTCTTTGGCAGATGTGCATGATGCAATGTTTGCAAACATTGACATATCCATGGAATCAATAATTAGCAACATGAGGTGACTATCAAGCGCAACCATCTCCTTTTCTGATTCTGTCCATTTGGATGGTTCCTTGGCCACATAAGATCTTGGAACAGTTATGGTTCCAACAGTCTTCTCAGGTATTTCTTGTTGTGGAACAAAGGGACCATTCTTGAGAATCTCATGATATAAAGGATGAGAGGCTTTGATGAACAACATCATTTTTATCTTCCAGATTTCTTTGTCAAATTTAGGGACTTTCACCGTTCCTGTGGTCTTTGGTGTATTCGAACTCATGATTGTTTTTCTGTTTTTGAATAAACAGCCCGCTCTGATACCACTTGTTGAGTATTGAATACAATAAAAGAATACAGAGGGGGGGGGGGTGAATGGATTCTTGAACTTTTCTTTGTTCTTGAATCTGTGTAGCATATAAGTGTTTGTGTAAGCAAATGTATAGGTGCGGATAAAGATAACACAAGACACAATATCACTTTAATCTAATATATTATTAAATAAAGGTTGCTACAATCTGTGAATACAAATGATAGTATTCTCAGCTTCGTTTTTCTCAGAGAGATATGTCTTATAATGTGTATGAAAAACCTTCGCCAACTAAAGAAGTGAGATTGTATTCTTATAGAACATGAATAGAACTCAGTTACTACAAATAAGGTTACATGATAAATGATAAGTGGATTTTATATCCACTTGGAGCATTCTAAATCGGCTTAAATTGATTATCTTGGACTCAAGTTTCTGGTAGTTTTGATGTGTTTTGCTTAGTTGTGCAGATTTACGAGAAGGTTGACTAAGGTGGATGCTTCTATAATTTTTTGGGAATTAATTGATTAAAATTCGGATTTTTAAGAAGGGTTGCGCAGTCTACACTGTTTGGGCCATATCTTGAGTTCTATAAGTCTGTTTTCAGCCCGTAAGCAGTCCACGCGAAGATAACGAGATTCTCTATCATTCTAAGGTGGTCCAGAGGTCCAATTACGTTTGGAACGTTCCAGAAAAACTGAAGAAAAGTCAGCCACGAATTTTCCTTAAAAACAGAATCAGTTTAGGAAACGTCTTTTGCAGAAATTCTGTTTTAACTCTATTTTGGGTATTTTCTTGCTGGGCAAGACTTTTAGAGCCTATTTAAACACATCCTACCATTGTAATAGATATATACAGATTATCATAGTTTTATTATTGTAAACCAGCTTAGATCTGCAAGGGAGAAAAGGAGAGAAGGATTCAACGCTCGTGACAAGCAACGGATCTAGATCTACTTCATCCTTTGTGTTACTTTGGATTATAGATTTGTTTTCTCAAACTCTTGTTTATTAATATAATTACTTCTTTTATTCATATCTTGTTATTTACCATGTTTTCATCAAATCCCATGGTGACGAAAGGTTTAATTATGAACTAATCGTTGTCATGGGATCCTAGTGGATTTATCTATGTAGCTTAGTAGTTTGCATGCCTTAAAGATTTATGTGTGGTGAATTCTTGATATCCTCGTATGGTTAATCTTAATGCTTTTGGATGCGTAGCTAACATCTAAATTGAATTGTTAATCTTTTGTGAAGCGAGAGTGGATCTTGAGATTTAGAACTTGCCATGCTAGCATAGGTTCATAATTGTTATCAATATGATTGTGGTGTGAGATGAAAATACTTATACTGCCCTATGTGATCTAAGTGGATAACTTGTGCTTCAACCTTTATGTTTTCAAATTCTATAGAGATATAGGGTCTAAACATAATAGGTGCCTATTCATCTTCTATCTCTTTTGTGGATGTATGTGTAGATTGGTACTAGTATACCGAGAGGTAACTTTTACTCTTTTCGTGTTATCCGATCAGATATCATAACCATCGCATATTTTAATTAAAGGCTGCAACTCTAAGTGAAGTAGATGATGAAACTAGGGTTCCATGTTTTAATTCTCATAAGTAACTCGATTTCTATTCTTATTAGTTAATTTAATTCTTAGTTTTATAATTTTGCATCTTAGTTTAATTTAGTAGTTAGTAAAAATACAATTTGTTATTTGTCTTAGCAGTGGATAAAAACCATACATTGTTGCATAGGCATATTTACTGAATAGAACCATAACTTGATCCCTGTGGGAACGAATTTGGACTTAACCTTATATATTACTTGTGACCACGTGCGCTTGCGTGATTTTGCATAACAAGTTTTTGGCGCCGCTGCCGGGGATCATCGGTGTTTTATTTTTAGTTTATGTGCTTGTCATCAGTGGTCGTTAGCGTTCACTGACTTGGATTTTTACTTAGTTTGTTTGTTTCGTGGTGTTTGTAGGTACTTAGGTTTGTATGCAAACACGTTTGCAAGCTCGTTTGGAAGAACTGGCAAAAGACGGTCGTGTAGAGAATAAAGAGAATAAGGAAGAGGAATCTGAAACTACAGTAGCAATGGCAGATGCAGCAGCAGCTAAGGCTTTGAGGGAGTATTCTCAGCCGAAACTCAATGATATCCAGTCTAGCATTGTTAGACCAGCTATTGCAGCGAACAACTTTGAGATCAAGTCTGGCACAATTCAGATGGTGCAGAATTCAGTCCAGTTTGGGGGAGCTCCTACGGAGGATGCCAACATGCATGTTCGGGACTTTATCGAAATCTGCGACACTTTCAAGTGTAATGGTGTGACGGATGATGCTATTAGGTTGAGGCTTTTCCCATTCTCTCTGAGGGATAAGGCTAAGAGTTGGCTACACTCTTTGCCACCTGGTTCCATTACTACATGGGAAGATCTTGCTCAGAAGTTCCTTACTAAATTCTTCCCTATGGCGAAAACTGCAGCATTAAGGAACCAGTTGACTCAATTCCAACAGCAATCTGGCGAGACATTGTGTGAGGCTTGGGAACGCTACAAGGAGATGCTAAGGAAGTGTCCTCATCATGGCATGCCTGATTGGATGGTTATTAATGGGTTCTACAATGGGTTAGGAGCACAGTCTAGGCCTTTGCTAGATGCAGCATCAGGAGGAGCTCTGTGGGCAAAGAGCTATGATGAAGCTTATGATCTTATAGAGATGATGGCTGCTAATGAATATCAAAATCCAACCCAAAGGCTATCTCAAGGAAGGGCAGCAGGAATTTTGGATATAGATACAGCTTCAATGATTACAGCTCAGTTGAAGGCTCTTGCTATGAAGGTGGATTCGCTTGCTAATTATGGAGTTCAGCAGGTGGCTAGTGTTTGTGAGTTATGTGCGGGCGCACATGAGACGAATCAGTGTGCTATTTCTCCTGAATCAGTACAGTTCGTGAGTAATTTTCAGAGACCTGCTGCACCAGTTCCAGCCACTTATCATCCTAATAACAGGAATCATCCCAACTTCAGCTGGAGCAACAATCAAAGTGCACAACAACCTTTTCAACAGCCTTATCAGCAAGCAAAGCCGTACAATCAAGGCTATCAACAACCTTATGCTCCAAGGACACCATATCAACCTCCGGGATTTCAGCAGCAACAACCTCAGACTCATATGGGACAATCTTCTAATGAAAAATCTGATGAGATGTGGATAGCGTTAAAGAACTTACAAGCTGGTCAGAAGCTCTTAGAAACTCAGATAGGACAGATTGCAAGTGCCTTAGGTGGTAGGCCTCAAGGAACTCTTCCTAGTGATACAGAGGTTAATCCAGGCAGGAGGGACAATAAAGAACAGGTCAATGCGGTTACTTTGAGATCCGGAAAAGTCACGAGTGATTCTAAATCAGCAACTGAAGAAGATGAAGATGTTCAGAATCAGCAGGTTGAAAAATCTGCAGTGCCAGAAATTGAGAAATCTGGTTTAGTGGCTGATCAGCTAGATGGTGAAGTGGAAAAGAGCAAGAAACCTGTTGAAAAGTTTACTCCGGAGCAATCTTCAATGAATAATCAGATCTATCCACCTCCGCCATATCCTGGACGTTTGAAGAAAAGTCAAGAGAAACAGTTTCAGAAATTTATGGAGGTCTTCAGGAAACTGTCCATTAACATTCCTTTTGTTGAAGCATTGGAGCAGATGCCGAGATATGCAAAGTTCATGAAGGATATTTTGTCACGGAAGAGAAGGTTGGAAGATTTTGAAACAGTGGCATTGACAGAGGAGTGTAGTGCGGTGTTGCAACAGAAATTGCCACCTAAACTGAAAGATCCAGGAAGTTTCACTATTCCATGCACTATTGGCAATCTTTCTTTCAACAAGTGTTTATGTGATTTGGGAGCTAGTATTAATCTTATGCCCTTGTCTGTTTTCAAGCAACTTGGTCTACCGGAGCCAAAGCCAACTAACATCTCTTTGCAGTTGGCTGATCGATCTATCACGTATCCGAGGGGTATAGTGGAGGACGTTTTGGTGAAGGTTGATAAGCTCATATTTCCTGCTGATTTTGTTATCTTGGATTTTGAAGAAGATAAGAAGATTCCCATAATCTTGGGAAGACCGTTCTTGGCTACAGGAAAGACTTTAATTGATGTGCAAAAAGGAGAGCTTACAATGAGGGTGCAAGATCAGAGTGTCACCTTTAATGTGTTCAAGGCCATGAAATTTCCGACAGAGGATGAAGAATGTTGCAGTGTGGATGTAGTTGATACGGGTCAGAGAAAGAAGTTTGATCAATTATTGAGTGAAAAATCTGACATGTGTATGCTTAAGCCTCCCATTAGTGATTTCATTGACAGTTCTTCGGTTCGTGATCGTGCGAAAGTCGAGCTTGGGAAAATTCCACCACATTTGAGGTATGTCCTTTTAAATAATGAGCTAGTGATTTTTGAAGAGGGGCATGATAACGTGTTGCGAAGGT
The DNA here is from genome assembly GCA_037693485.1 of Kitagawia praeruptora. Classification (NCBI taxonomy): domain Eukaryota; kingdom Viridiplantae; phylum Streptophyta; class Magnoliopsida; order Apiales; family Apiaceae; genus Kitagawia; species Kitagawia praeruptora. The sequence goes on along the minus strand of CM075351.1, from coordinate 108,876,961 downwards.
GGAAAGTAGATGAGAAGGAAGAAGAAATTTTTGTTCAACCGGTTGAGTCGGAGAGGCATCTTAAAGGTGTGAAAAAGAAAAGGAAGAAAATTTGGCCGTTGGGTAGTAAAATTAGGTTGAAATCTGATGGAAAAGATTTGTGGAAAGCAAGCAACCAAGATGTCAACGTTCGTATGAATGGTTTGTCTGTTGAGAACGGTTCAGTTGTTCTTTTGAAAACGCCATGATTTGAGGAAGTAACGTCAAGCTATTGACGTTAAAGAAGCGCTTCGTGGGAGGCAACCCATGCATTAGTATAGGAAAAAAAAAAAAAAAATTTGTGTTGTGTGAAAAAAAAAAAAAAAAAAAAAAATCGAATTTTGGGTGTGTAACGCAGGCTGCGCCTGCGTTACTGGTTTCAGGGCAGAATGCGGGAGCGTAACGCAGGCTGCGCCTGCGTTACTGGAATAGAGGCAGTCTGCAGACCTGTCACGCAGGCTGCGCCTGCGTGTCTGCATGTGGGGCAGTCTGCACTTGCTTGCGATGGGCGCGTGAGGAAAAAAAAAAAATTCAGTGGTTTTGTTCAGCGTGTGCACCTGTTGTGTGCATATAAAAAAATTTTTCACCCCCTTTTCTTTTTATACCCCATTCTCCCTAAATCTTTTCCTATTTTAATTCCAAAACCCCCCATCTTTTCTCCAAAAATTCTAAACCTATTTCTATTCTAATTCTTGCTTATTATTATTATTTTTATTTTTATTCTTATTTATTTTTATTTATTATTATTATTATTATGTATTATTATTATGTATTATTATTATTATTATTATATTTAGTATTATTTTTTTATTTTTTTTATTTCTTTTTATTATTATTATTATTATTATTATTTTAAAGACACACCTATACATACAAATCCGATTCCTCTTTTATTTTATTTAAATCTCTAAATATTCAATTCTAAAGAGGAATTAATTGCAAGTTCACCTCTTTGATTCGTATTGGGTAAATCTTTTTCTCTAATTTTATTTTTATTACGAATTTGTGTTCTTGTCAATTGTGGGTTTTGTAGTACTCAGGCAAGGTGGCTAGTCTATGGAGCTTGTGCGCAATATCCTCCACCAGATTCATTCGAGGAGGGTGACTGCTTCGGTATTCAGGTATGTTTTCTGCTATCCCTTGTATTTACTTCCATTCAATGAGGACATTGAATATTTTAAGTTTGGGGGTGGTTTGAGGGTTTAGTAGTTGTTGTTGTATTATTTGTTCATGTAGGATTTCATGCTTTGCATCTTAGTAGTAGTAATTTATGCATTTATGTTCGTGTTATCTACGTTTGTTTCATATAGGACATTCTGTTTTTTTTGTTAGTATATCATGTGAGTTCATAATAGATGCATTTGCACCCATGCTTGATAGGAATTTTGTGTTGTTGACGCTTTTGATTGAGAAGTGATATGCTTTGTTCTTGTGCACACACATACACTAGTAAGTTGAAGCTAGTAGACTTATTGAATGTTGTAAGTGATTAGAAGGACATGAATATGTGCAAGTTGATTTAGTTTGCATGCTTTGAATACAAGTAGGTGCGTTAGAGAGATTTTTGCTTGGGATTGAGTATGTTTTTCCACCAAGTGAGATTTTGAGCCTTATTGCATATTTGTTGCAATTCATTCGTTTGCTTGAGTGTCCACGGATTGTTGCATTGCTAGCAGTTGTTTGAGGTCTTTCTTGAAATGCATGACATTATTTGACGATTAAAATGATAAAGGCAATAGGAATAACCGTATATTTTCCCATATTACCACAACATATTTACATGATCAATTAGTTAACCCGTTGAGCTTAATCCTATTTTTTTGGTGACATACCACATTACTTGCCTAGACCTTTTCTTGTATTGTCCTTACATTAATTTGAACCCACATTGTCAAAGGCTAGTAGAGTGCTTAAGGGAGTAATAAGGTGTGCAAGGAGGGTTTTATTGTTGGTCATACTTTTGGGGAAATATTAAAAATTGGGTTGTGTACTTGATAGTCGACATATGTAATAAATTCATGGGATCATTGTTATTGTTTATATTATTGTTTTATCTAGCTCTCGAAAAAAAAAACAGAAAAAAAAACAGAAAAAAGAAAAAAAAAGAAAAATATATTATGAGAGCATGTTTGTGTTTGTTGTGATCCTACTTTAGTCGACTCGTCGATTGTTTTTTTTGGAAGAAAAATAGAAAAATTATGTGGGGGGAAAATAGGGTGTTGTGTATGATTTATTATAGTTCCTACTAGCTTTTGACACTTCACCTGTTTTGGCTTATTTGACATACCTTGTCCCTAGCCCCGTTACAATCCAAATAAAGACCTTTTGATTATCGTCATTGATGTATGTTGTGTTAAGAGTTAGATTGATACCAAATGTCAAGCATGCTTATGATTTTGTTGGAATTGAGTGATACACTTACCCTTGTTCTTGAGTGAATATTCTTTTATGAGTGGATTGTGAGTGTTTGCTTGTTTTTGCGTATGAGATCCCGAGTTTTGTCTCAAAGATGTACTCTTGTAGGCTTAGCATGTTTACTAACTTATTCTTACATTTGACATGGACTTGTGAGAACTTATGCATGTTCGTTGAGTAGACTATGTGAATACTTGCACTTTCGACACCAAGACATTGCGTATTTACTTTGATTCTTAAGTTGATATGGCATGAGAGGATTTGAAGGTATGGTAGGATATTAGTACTAGATTAATTGCATTTTCATTTAGTTGCATTCATGCATTGCATTGCATTAGGTTAAATGGATTTTGTGGGTACATTCGCTATAGGCCCTCACGAGACCTTACTCGTCCACTAGGGCTGCCTAGGGGTTTAAAGGGCTTGTTGCATATGCCAAATGCAACCGTGATCACCTACGGAAGTGGTACTAGTTAGTTAGTTAGTTGTAATTGTTTATGCTTGAGGACAAGCATCGGTTTAAGTTTGGGGGTGTGATAAGTGGATTTTATATCCACTTGGAGCATTCTAAATCGGCTTAAATTGATTATCTTGGACTCAAGTTTCTGGTAGTTTTGATGTGTTTTGCTTAGTTGTGCAGATTTACGAGAAGGTTGACTAAGGTGGATGTTTCTATAATTTTTTGGGAATTAATTGATTAAAATTCGGATTTTTAAGAAGGGTTGCGCAGTCTACACTGTTTGGGCCATATCTTGAGTTCTATAAGTCTGTTTTCAGCCCGTAAGCAGTCCACGCGAAGATAACGAGATTCTCTATCATTCTAAGGTGGTCCAGAGGTCCAATTACGTTTGGAACGTTCCAGAAAAACTGAAGAAAAGTCAGCCACGAATTTTCCTTAAAAACAGAATCAGTTTAGGAAATGTCTTTTGCAGAAATTCTGTTTTAACTCTATTTTGGGTATTTTCTTGCTGGGCAAGACTTTTAGAGCCTATTTAAACACATCCTACCATTGTAATAGATATATACAGATTATCATAGTTTTATTATTGTAAACCAGCTTAGATCTGCAAGGGAGAAAAGGAGAGAAGGATTCAACGCTCGTGACAAGCAACGGATCTAGATCTACTTCATCCTTTGTGTTACTTTGGATTATAGATTTGTTTTCTCAAACTCTTGTTTATTAATATAATTACTTCTTTTATTCATATCTTGTTATTTACCATGTTTTCATCAAATCCCATGGTGACGAAAGGTTTAATTATGAACTAATCGTTGTCATGGGATCCTAGTGGATTTATCTATGTAGCTTAGTAGTTTGCATGCCTTAAAGATTTATGTGTGGTGAATTCTTGATATCCTCGTATGGTTAATCTTAATGCTTTTGGATGCGTAGCTAACATCTAAATTGAATTGTTAATCTTTTGTGAAGCGAGAGTGGATCTTGAGATTTAGAACTTGCCATGCTAGCATAGGTTCATAATTGTTATCAATATGATTGTGGTGTGAGATGAAAATACTTATACTGCCCTATGTGATCTAAGTGGATAACTTGTGCTTCAACCTTTATGTTTTCAAATTCTATAGAGATATAGGGTCTAAACATAATAGGTGCCTATTCATCTTCTATCTCTTTTGTGGATGTATGTGTAGATTGGTACTAGTATACCGAGAGGTAACTTTTACTCTTTTCGTGTTATCCGATCAGATATCATAACCATCGCATATTTTAATTAAAGGCTGCAACTCTAAGTGAAGTAGATGATGAAACTAGGGTTCCATGTTTTAATTCTCATAAGTAACTCGATTTCTATTCTTATTAGTTAATTTAATTCTTAGTTTTATAATTTTGCATCTTAGTTTAATTTAGTAGTTAGTAAAAATACAATTTGTTATTTGTCTTAGCAGTGGATAAAAACCATACATTGTTGCATAGGCATATTTACTGAATAGAACCATAACTTGATCCCTGTGGGAACGAATTTGGACTTAACCTTATATATTACTTGTGACCACGTGCGCTTGCGTGATTTTGCATAACAATAAATTACTTTCTTGTATGTCTATCCTTTTTGAGTAATCATCCAAACGGCTACAGATTTGACTTTGCAAAGTTCTGTTCAGATCCACTTCTTTAGCTCTTTGTCTCTTCTATATCTCTCCAAGCTTCCTTGTAGGCTTTCCAGGGTACGTTACAGATTGTGGTCCATAAAGTACATTGGCTTGTTGCAGGTTTCAGACTTGTACAATTTCTTCAGTATTTTGTCTCCAAGATTGTATTCGAGAAGTGGCTAAGTGATTGATTCGAGAACTAGGATTAAATAACTCTAAGTTCTCGAATACTGTATGATTGACATATCGAATCACTTCTCGAATAGTACTTTTCTCCAGGATTCCTTGAGTTATCGAATAGAACACTTGACTTGTCGAATCCTGTTAACACAAAATCACGCAAGTATACGTGGTCACAAGTAATACAATTCAAGTTCGTTCCACAGAGATCTGGTTATGGTTCTATTCAGTAGATGCACCTATTCAACAATGTATAGCTTTAATTCACTGCTAAGAAAAATAACAAATTTGGTTTTGATTATCTAAATTAAACTAAGATGCAAATTATAAATCTAAGAATTAACTAATTGACAAGAATTAAAATCGAATTACTTATATGAGAATAAACATGGAATCCTAGTTTCATTATCTACTTCACTTAGAGTTGCAGCCTTTAATTAAAACATGCGATGGTTTTGATATCTGATCGAATAACACGAAACAAGTAAAAGTTACCTCTCGGTATACTATTACCAATCTACGCATACATCCACAAAAGAGATAGAAGATGAATAGTCACCTATTATGTTTAGACCCTATATCTCTATAGAATTTGAAAACATAAAGGTTTAAGCACAAGTTATCCACTTAGATCACATAGGGCAGCATAATATCTCTATTCATGCCACAAATCATGATGTTAAAACACCAACCTATCCTATACTAGTATGGCAAGTTCTAAATCTCAAGATCCACTCTCGTTTAGCAAGAGATTAACATATTAGATGTTTGCGACGCACCTAGATTCAATAAGCTCAACCATACAAGGATATCAAGTATTCACCACACATAATTCTCTAAGGCATGCAAACTACTAAGCTACATAGATAAATCCACTAGGATGCCATGACAACGATTAGCCCATAATTGAACCGTTCATCGTCATGGGATTTGATGAAAACATGATAATAGACAAGATAGAAAAGAAAGAAATAATAATATTAATAAAGCAAAGAGTTAAGAAACAAATCTATAATTCAACGTATACAAAAGATGAAGTAGATCTAGATCCGTGTTTGTCACCGAGCTTTGAATCCTTCTCTCCTTTTCTCTCTTGCAAAAACTAAGCTATGATAAGTAATTGTCTGTAATCATTTGTTTACAAGGGTTGGACGTGTTTATATAGGCACTCCAAGTCTTGCCCAACAAGAAAATATCCTAAACTTCAATTATAATTATGGGAAACTGCCTAAAATAACACTAAAAATCGAATAAGTTCAAAATTATCAATTCCAGCGCATTCTGACGCACCCTGTGCGAAAACGGCACAGACTGCGCGGCTCCAAACTGCTTGAAAAACTCAATTTTGGCACAGACTGCTCAGAAATGGCACACCCTGCGCGGCCTTGATCTGCTGGAATTATTTTTTCCACATTTTTCAGCTTTTTCTTCCCGTTCCTTTTGCATGAGCTTCCGTCTTTAATCCTTCTTGACTTGTATACTACTTGGTAGCTGACATTAGTCTCCATTCTTCATTCCATATCATAAATCAACTCCAAAACGACGGAAACTACACCCTTAATCGACATTTCTTCAACCCTGCACAATTAAGCAAAACACATCAAAACTACAACAAACTTGAGGCCAAAGCAATCAATTTAAGCCGATTTGGAACGCTCCAAGTGGATATAAAATCCACTTATCAAATCCTTGAGATATCGTATAGCTTTCTGAGTCCTTGAGATATCGAATGGAACTTTGACTTGTTGACTCTTTGAGAACTCGAATGCCACTTTGACTTGTTGACTTCTTGAGTTCTCGAATAGAATATTTAAACATGTCGAATCTCTGAGATATCGAATGAGATATCGAACAGTTCATTTAGAGATATCGAACAGTGTCTTCTCAGATATCGAATCTCTGACTTCTCGAATGCTAGACTTCTCGAATAGACAAATGTACTTCTCGAATTGGTACTTAGGCAAATTCTTCATTTCTTCAAATCCCAACTTTGATTATTTGACAGTCTGTATCTTCTTGCTTGAGGCATGAACCTTGGAACTTCTTTCAAGCATTATTCTTGACTATATAAATACAGTTGCACAACTAGGATTTGATGCCTATTACAACACTATGCCATAAATGCACATACGCAACCCCCAAATAGCGTTGCGTAAGGCTTGAAAAGCGTTGCGTAAGATCTTACGCAACACAAGAGGGGCGTTGCCAATACTGGCATTGCGTAAGACCCCTAGTGTAACGCTTTTCCAAGCTATTGCAACAATATGAAAAACATTCCGTAAGAGGCCTTATGCAACACTAAAAGCATGCAAACGCAACACTACATGGGGTTGCATAAGATTTTTCAGCCATGTCAGCATGCTGACATGTAAGCAAGGTACCACATCAGAATGCTGACATGTAAGCAAGGTGCCACGTCAGCATGCTGACATGTCATTAGTGGGGCCCACAAGTGCCACGTCACAAATGAGGGGGCATGCCACGTCAGCAGTGGGGCCCACCAAGATGCCACGTCAGCAATGGGCCCACATGCCACGTCAGGAGTAGGAACCCACATGCCACGTCAGCAGTAGGGCCAACATGCCACGTCAGCAGTGGGGTCCACTATCTAACACAACGCTATTTGAGTCTAATGCAACACTAATTTTTTTTAAGCAACACTAAATATACCATAATGCAACATCATATATAGTCAAATGCAACACTTTTTTACAAAAAATTTGAAATGGCTGAGCTGTTTATACATTAATCCCAAAAATTACAAATCTTACAAACATATACTAAAACCAAGTAACTGATACTAATTCTAACTTCCAAACTATGCCAATTCTAACTTTACAATTGTATTGGTATATAACACTAATACAATCAGAAAAGATAATATCTAGAGAAAACTAATTGTTTTCACATGTAATGTAATGCTTTCCCTATCCTGAGCTGGACAATCCTGCTAGGAACCACCTGAGCACACCAGGTTGAGCTGCCAAAAAAAGTTTCCAAGTAAGCATCACATTTTATTAATTTTCTCAATTACTAACTGTTAGACATGTTTGGAGGGTGAGATAGGACTATTATTGTATTTGTGTTTGTACAATAAACATGCAGATCATGTTAGCTTATGTAGATGAATTCCTACCTCGAGTATCCTTCCAGTGAAGTTGTTAGCTGAAAGAAGACAGCCAAACAAGAGGATATTCAAGCTATTTCATTTCGAAAGAAATTGTTCAAAATATTAACCACAACTAAGATTGACCACTAAAAACAATTTTCCCAACAGGAAAAGGAGTAAAGAAACGACCGTATGATTCAAACAATACTAATTTCAGACATGGCTAGGAACTACTGCATTCCCAAAGAACTAGATAATGTGCTCTAATTCTCATTATATACCCTGACAATTTGGTAGCAAATTTCATTAAAGTAAACCATACCTCTCTCAATGAAAATATCTGTCAAAGTTCCATCTGCGTATTCTCGAAGTTTCTATTTGCTCAATGTCCCATTCATATCTTTGTCAAGGGCAAGAAACATATTTGTAGAAGTAATAAGAGGAATACAATTTCTTAGATATATTGACAGTATGCGGGGAAAAAAAATAATAATGCGATTATGCGATACTTATAGGACATTTTTAATTCAAACTGTGAAGTATCCAATATTTCACAAATGAAAATATAATGTCCCACAGAAAATTCAACGGTAGCTATGTATTATTATTTGTAACAGCAGTGTGATGCAATGGTAAATAAACATTTCCCTCGTGTACCTCATGTAGAAAAAACATGCTTCATTTACAAATGAATATGGTCAACCAAGTCAGGGTCCATTGTCTCAATAAAACCAGACACTTAACTTATAAAAACAATTTTGAGTGTTGCTCCACCTCCACAATCACGAAAATGCAAAAACTCTTAATTAACACAATAGGAGCTGGAAGAGACAACAGCAAATTTAAGATGCTAATTTAAGATGCAGTGAAGCATACAAAATGAAAGATACTCACCACATATGCATTGTGCAGATGTCAATGAAAACCAGTTATTCGCTTGTTCAATATCGGTGACTTTTTCCTCACTTTCCTAGGATATGCAATGTAAGAACCAAAGATCAGTTCCAAATATAAATAAATATTTCAAGCTTACAACCTTGTAATATAATACTCTAAGCACCCAGGTTATGTGTGTACAAATATAAGAATTATTAGACATTTCCAGCAACTTAGTCATGTGAAATGTCCTTGCAGACTAACACCTTCATCATGTCCATGAAAATCATCATCCTCATGTTGCTGGCTGAGCCAGTAGTTATGGAACCATGTAGAGGTTGTCACCAATTGCCACCATTCTGGTGAGAAGTCCTCTACTTGACGCAGAGCAGCTGGAATAAAGGGCGGGGCATTTGGATTCAAGGCAGACTTTTCTGGTGAGACTAATGAAGAGTCTCAGCCTATCAAATTAAAACAGTAAAAACAAAGATATAAAAAAAACGAGTGAAAGATAGTAATGCTAAGGAAAGTAGATAAATAGTGATAGTGTTAGTGCCCTAGAGACAACGTAATTGTGCTTCTACGATAGACTATTTTGTTATTCAGTGATTATGTTATATCGATTATTCAACAATAATTTATTATGTCTTTATTTACTGCGATATAAATATTAGAACAATAAATGTCCTTGGAATATGTAACATGTATTCTATATCTTTAAGTATGTGACTTAAAAATGAGATTATAAGAATAGTGTTAATATTCCTAAATATCCCTAATCGAGCATTATTAATATGGGACAATTATAATGCATAAAGATTAGTATGTTTGTTGACTGATGACCACATCTCATTGGTCATAGGTATAGTGATACTAAAGTCAAGAACATAGGTGCATGTAATATTTTACATGGCACTGGGTTGACCCACAGTGAGTTTCTACATGTTGATAATGTCATTAGAAAGACTCACAGTGATAATGGTGTAATGATCCTTAGACTTGAGATCATTATATTTCTGTACGAGGATTAATATACTTTGACTACATTAAAAGTTACCTTTGACCGGGTGATGATAAAAATGTACATCGGGTATATTATGAGACGTATGAGAAATATGAATGATAGATAAAGGATTTAACCCTCCTATTATTAGGAGAGATATTATTGGCCTCTTGATTGAGTGAGACTATGAAAATGCATGGCCATGCTCAAATATTGATTTGTTTTTAATAGTCTACTCATTGATCAAGGAAACCCGGATTAAACATTGATGAGGATGACTAATTACATGCCTCGAGTTTATTCTATAATATATGGTTAAAGGGATTATATTACACGGAAACATTAATCACGAAAGGTTTAATTGGATCACCAATTATTATTACTTGGGCAGCAATGATGTATTACTAGATGCCGCTCATTGTTTATAATTTTATTATTGGATATTAAAATTATTGCCAACGTAATAATAACCTAAAGGGTTACACAATAAGAACGTTTAAAAGGAGTTTTAATTTAAATTTCGAATTTGAATTAATTGATGATAAAATTCGAAATTGGTTATTTAATTAATTAAGTTGGACTTAGTTAATTAGATTTCGAATTTAAATCATTAAAACCCAAATCAGTTCGGTTTTAGTAGAAGCCCAAACCGATTAGGGTTAAGCCCAGCTCATTCTCTCTTATAAATACATAGAGATGTATTGGTTTAGGGTTAGACTTTGCCAAAATCGTTTTTAGCAAAAAAAACCCTAACAGCTCTACATCAAGAGAGGCTAGAAAGAGAGATCGAGATAGAGGGCAGATTACGGCTAGTACCAACTCCGGAGATTGCGGAGACAATCGTGCATTCGTGTGGACTGATTAGCGAAGCAGATCTCACGAAGAGGGCTGTGTGGTGATCGTTCTTGGACCTCCATCTGTCAACCGAATCGGAAATCTCTTAAGAGGTACAGATTCTGTTCTCCATAATCAGCATGTCTTATACACGGATCCTAGGGTTAGGTTTAGGTTTTTATTGTTTATTATCGTTTTTCCGTTACGCTTGTTGCCCCGAAACCTATCAAATAGATCTGAGGAAGAGGGGAAGGGTACCTTGGAGAAAAGGAGGAGCAAAGAAAAAGAGGAGAGCGAGAAGCAATACGGATTCAGAGAAGCAACCCTCATCGACATAACACCAGGCACTGGCAACAGATGTGATGTGTTGTTACTGAAATTTGCACTTACAGAACAACATGAAATCAGCAAGCCCATCTAAGTATAATTCAAAAAATCTGCAGCTTTAGATCCAAGATTCTACATCTCCCCATCCGATTACCTGAATTAATTAATTAATTAAGAAAAGAGATCAAATCAAAAATAGAAGCACACGGGAATTGAATAATTAAGAGGCAAATACCTTGGGATTGATGAAATCGAGAGTGATAGAGTGAGAAGGCGTGGTGTTAAGGCGATTGAACAAGAGTAGAAACGAGAAAGAAGAGATGTAGAAACGAGAAAGAAGAGGTGTGGTGGTCTATAAAGCTGCTACTGCCGCCGCTAGTTTTGAGAGAAGAGAGAACCCTAAAAGAGAGAGAGGAGAGTACTTGGTTCTAAATTGAAAGTCCTAATTTTGTGAGAATTGGGGTAAAGAAGGATGTTTTGGGGGGGGGGGAAATTATTTCGTTAAGGGGGGGAAACAAGTCCGCCCAAAATTTTGGGTTTGGTATCACCGTGTTGTATGTGCTGCAATTTCTTAATTCCTTATTTTGTTTTGAAATATATAAATTTAATTATGTAATTATTTATTACTAAACTGTAAAAAAAATAATTTAAAAAGTGATTTTTTTCAAGAATTTAGATTTAAATAATAAAATTATAATACGAATATCTACTTTGACCCCTTTGACCATTATATAATCAAACCAAATAAATTGGAACGTCGAAAAAATAATTTAAAAAAATAGATTCATCATTCGGGACAAGACTAGTTAAAAAGAAGGTCGACTTTGACCCGTTTGACCGTTACAAAACCAAACCAAATACATGTAAGGAATTTTTAAAAAAATTACCACATCACTAAAATCGTTATATCTTGACATCCGTACGATTGGAACGTCGAAAAAATAATTTTAAAAAATAGATTCATCATTCGGGACAAGACTTGTTAAAAGGAAAGTCCACTTTGACCGTTACAAAACCAAACCAAATACATGTAGGAATTTTTTTGAAAAATTATCGCATCACTAAAATCGTTATATCATGACATCCGTGCGATTGGAACGTCGAAAAAATAATTTAAAAAAATAGATTCATCATTCGGGACAAGACTAGTTAAAAGGAAAGTCCACTTTGACCGGTTTGACCGTTACAAAACCAAACCAAATACATGTAGGAATTTTTTTGAAAAATTATCGCATCACTAAAATTGTAATATCATGACATCCGCGCGATTGGAACGTCGAAAAAATAATTTAAAAAAATAGATTCATCATTCGGGACAAGACTAGTTAAAAGGAAAGTCCACTTTGACCGGTTTGACCGTTACAAAACAAAACTAAATACATGTAGGATTTTTTTTGAAAAATTATCGCATCACTAAAATTGTTATATCATGACATCCGTGCGATTGGAACGTCAAAAAAATAATTAAAAAAAATAGATTCATCATTCGGGACAAGACTAGTTAAAAGGAAAGTCCACTTTGACCGCTTTGACCGTTACAAAACCAAACCAAATACATGTAGGAATTTTTTTGAAAAATTATCGCATCACTAAAATCGTTATATCATGACATCCGTGCGATTGGAACGTCGAAAAAATAATTTAAAAAAATAGATTCATCATTCGGGACAAAACTAGTTAAAAGGAAAGTCCACTTTGACCGGTGTGACCGTTATAAAACCAAACCAAATACATGTAGGAATTTTTTTGAAAAATTATCGCATCACTAAAATTGTTATATTATGACATCCGTGTGATTGGAACGTCGAAAAAATAATTTAAAAAAATAGATTCATCATTCGGGACAAGACTAGTTAAAAGGAAAGTCCACTTTGACCGGTTTGACCGTTACAAAACAAAACTAAATACATGTAGGAATTTTTTTGAAAAATTATAGCATCACTAAAATTGTTATATCATGACATCCGTGCGATTGGAACGTCGAAAAAATGATTAAAAAAAAAATAGATTCATCATTCGGGACAAGACTAGTTAAAAGGAAAGTCCACTTTGACCGTTACAAAACCAAACCAAATACATGTATGAATTTTTTTGAAAAATTATCGCATCACTAAAATCGTTATATCATGACATCCGTGCGATTGGAACGTCGAAAATATAATTTAAAAAAATAGATTCATCATCGGGACAAAACTAGTTAAAAGGAAAGTCCACTTTGACCGGTGTGACCGTTATAAAACCAAACCAAATACATGTAGGAATTTTTTTGAAAAATTATCGCATCACTAAATTCGTTATATCATGACATCCGTGTGATTGGAACGTCGAAAAAATAATTTCAAAAAATAGATTCATCATTCGGGACAAGACTAGTTAAAAGGAAAGTCCACTTTGACCGGTTTGACCGTTACAAAACCAAACCAAATACATGTAGGAATTTTTTTGGAAAATTATCGCATCACTAAAATAATTATATCATGACATCCGTGCGATTGGGACGTCGAAAAAATAATTTAAAAAAATAGATTCATCATTCGGGACAAGACTAGTTAAAAGGAAAGTCTACTTTGACCTGTTTGACTGTTATAAAACCAAACCAAATACACGTAGGAAATTTTTTGAAAAATTATCGCATCACTAAAATCGTTATATCATGACATCCGTGCGATTGGAACGTCGAAAAAATAATTAAAAAAATAGATTCATCATTCGGGACAAGACTAGTTAATAAAATAAAATAAATATCTAATGCAACACTTCAAACAGCAAATGCAACACCACTGTTATCTAATGCAACGCTTCTACCACGTCAGCAAATGACACGTCAGCATGGTGGGTCCCACTTCTTCCACCTCAGCAATTGTGGGTCCCACAATTACCACGTCAGCATGATGGGCCTCCTACCACGTCACCCTTGTGGGTCCCACATTACCACGTCAATAGTGGTGGGTCCCACATCTGCCACGTCATATTTTTTAAAAAAAATATAAATATATCTAATGCAACACTTCAAACAGCAAATGCAACACTACTGGTATCTAATGCAATGCTTCTGCCACGTCAGCAAATGCCACGTCAGCATAGGTGGGTCCCACTTCTGCCACGTCAGCAATTGTGGGTCCCACAATTGCCACGTCAGCAAATGCCACGTCAGCACATATGGGTCCCACTTCTGCCACGTCACCATTTATTAAAATAAAAAAAGTATCTAACGCAACACCAGCAGTTAGTGTTGCATGATGTGAAACACTGTGGGTGATACGCAACACTAAATTATATCTAACGCAACACCAGTTTAGCTCAGTTGCAAAAGACCCAAAATTTCTATATAACGAAACGCTTTCTTTGGAACACTTTGTAAAAAGGGTTGCGTATGCTCACTTATGGCGTAGTGCAAGTACAAAAACAAATTGAAACTCTACAACTAGAGGTTCCCTCAGTTAAGATGTCATGTAAGTAATGAAAAGCATTACAAACAATTAGGCTTGTTATTAGATGTAAACAGGCATGCCTCTGTGAGTAACAAACATAATTATATTATAATTAGTATTAACTAATCAATTACTTTTTTGAGCCAAAATACGTTACCTTTTCTCTTTTCTCTAACTAAAATCTCTCTTTTTCCAATTGTATCATAGACGGTTACCTTTTTCAAACACGTTACCTTTTTTCTTTTCTCTTACGAAAAATCTCTCTTTTTCCGATTATATCACGGGCGATTCTATTTAATAAAAATAAAATAATAATATTATAGTACTATTAATTAACTGCACTTTTCAAATTTGAAAGCTGGATTTTTTACCAAATTAACATCTCAACCCCCTGAAGTAGGGTTAAGGTATGTGTACAAGAACTCCGTTGGGGTCATATATGTTTGGTTCCAGCTTTTAGTTTGGCCATAAGAGTTAAGTTTTACTGCTTTTATCCTTCATTTTTTAATCTTCTTTATTTCTTTGATGCCTTTTTTTGTCATTACACAGGAAAATTACTGCTTTTATCCTTATTTTTTTAATCTTCTTTATTTCTTTGATGTCCCTTTTTGTCATTACACAACATTTGGAGCGACACAATTTAGATTGGATCGACCCAAGTCTAAATCTATACTATTTTTTTATCATTACACAACATTTGGATCGACCCAATTGGATTGACCCAAATCTAAACCTCTACTATTATCCTTCATTATTTTATTAATAATATAATTAATGATAATTAGCCGATTGCCCTTTTCAATTAAAAGATGTTTACTTATAATTTATATGATATTACCTTTTATAAATAGCTAAAATATCATATCTTCCAATCAATAATTTTTTTCTCTCTAATCAACATTTGGAGCGATCCAATTGGATCAACCCAAATAATTAGCTGATTGCCTTTTTCAATTAAAAGATGTGTACTTATAATTGATGATGTGACCTTTTATAAATAACTAAAATATCATAAAACACGTTGACTTTTAATTGAAAACATAATATTGCAATAATTAATACATACCCAAAAATATGACATCATATCTTCTAACCACTAACAAAATATAATAAAAATTCGTATACAACGAATAATATCTGTTAGATTTTTAGTTAAAAATTAGAACGGTTAGATCTAATGATTAAATATATTACATGATTAAATTTATTTACTAAAATTTCAAGGTTCGAATTTTTATAAATACCTAAAATATCATATCTTCCAATCAATAATTTTTTTTCTCTCTAATTAAAATATGTTGACTTTTAATTTAAAACATAATATTGCAATAATTAATACATACACAAAAATATGACATGATATCTTCTAACCACTAACAAAATATAATAAAAATTCGTATACAACGAATAATATCAGTTAGATTTTTAGTTAAAAATTAGATTTGTTAGATCTAATGATTAAATATATTAGATGATTAAATTTATTTACTAAAATTTCAAGGTTCAAATTTTTATAAATACCTAAAATATCATATCTTTCAATCAATAATTTCTTCTCTCTAATTAAAACACGTTGACTTTTAATCTAAAACATAATATTGCAATAATTAATACATACCCAAAAATATGACATCATATCTTCTAACCACTAATAAATGCTATACTATATTATAAAACCCGAAACATTAAAAGTTTGGTCAGTCGATTGGTACGGTACCTATTGATTTTACTTATTTACCCTTACTCAAATAAAATCCATCATACTAACTAATTAATTTCTTTTTTCAGGTTAAACATATTATCTTCTCTATTTTTCAATAAATAAATAATTTCCTTTTTCAGGTAAATTCAATATCTTTTATATTTGCACCTCCAACCTTTCTCTTCTCCTCCGGCTCCAGCTACATAATTTTAAATATTGAAAACAAAATACAATACAAGAATAAGTTTGCATTTATAAATATAGATTACAAGTAGAGAGAGATGTTTAGTTACAAATAGACTACATAGCAACAACATAAGTGATAAAAAGAAAGATGTTAGTTACAGATAGACTACATAGCAGCAACATAAGTGATAAAAAGAAAGATGGTCCACATGATGATCAAGCTAATGAAGTATTGAAGTAATTAACAAGCCTGAACCACATAAGCAACTTCCATTTTATATGTATTGTTTATCATAACGTGGGTAATGAGTTTATGTATTCCCATTAATTTTATTTTTGATCACCTCTCTAAGTTTATCAAAAAACAATTAACAACCCATCAAAATAAGTAGTTTAAAAATATATTCAAATTCAAATTATTATATTCGTTTCAATAAGAACATACTTTTAATATAATAAAGTCAATAAAAAAAAATTCAACAATTTCAGAAAGCGAGAGCCATGGTGAAAGACCTTAATTTGAACATAAACTATAAATCTACTAGAATATTTATCTGATATTTTGGCTTGCTTATTTAATTGTATAATTTACTTATTTTTAATAAAAGAATCTATATTAATAATATATATACACTTTATATTCATACATGAATGTACTAATACAGTGTGAGAATGAGAATAGTGAGAATACACATATTCACTACATTTCAAGCTATTTTAAAGGGCCCCGCTAGGGGCATCTTCACAAAAAATCTTATAATTCTACCCTCTATCCATTCATAAAAAAAAATTAACAAAAAAAAATTAAAATGAGAACATTGAGAACACACATATTCGCTACATTTCAAGCTATTTTAAAAGGCCCCGCTAGGGGCATCTTCACAAAAAATCCATTCATAAAAAAAATTAACAAAAAAAATAAAAATTGCTTGAAATGTGGTCTCATTGTTCTCTAACATTTACATATTATATTAACTATGAGGTCTCATAGTTAATATAATATGTTCTTGATATTATATGAGGTTTAATGTTTTGGAGCCATTTAATGTTTTGGAGACATTGGGGGTGAAGGGATTATCATTTCCGCATTTGAATAATGAAGACAATTTATTATTGTTTTCAATTAGAGAACAATATTTGTAAAAATATTTATTACTTTTATTGCATATTTTGATGGATTAAATAAATTTTCAACATTGTTAAAATAGAATTGTATGCTACTATTTTATATAAATTTTGGCATATCATTATTTTATTAAATACTTATATAACTGTATATAATATCTTTCTAAGAATTGACTATTTATATAATTGCATACGATATCTTTTTAAAAAATCAATCAAATTAATTTGTTAAATTTTTGGTATTGTCAATTTAATTAAATAAGATGTTTTAAGAAATCAATCAAATTTGTTAAATTTTTGGTATTATCATTTTAAATAAAATAAGATGTCGTGTATGAAGTATGGGCAAAATGCTAGTATATCTAATACTACAACTCACACTTCCATGAGTCATTTTATTCCAGCTCAGCGCCACGTCAGATCTGTTACATCTCCGTTATTCCTCCGTTTTCTACTGCTATATCTCTATCCTTCAAGCATTCCAAATGCCCACCTGCCCTAAACCACTGCGAATTGAAGAGGTGAGAATATTTCAATTTCAACAGTTGATTATATGTATATATATAAATCTATATGCATATATATCAATTATTACTTCGTTCTTTGATCATTTCTCTTTCTTTGTAGTGTGCGGCTTACCCAGAACGAATGGATTGAGACCCCTCTAAAGTTCATATTTTGTAGGGTGAAAATCTTATTATTTTTGTTTTTGCAGGTAAATGAGGCACTATTCAAACTAAAATACGGCAATTTCTTTAATTTGACGACAGTAGGCACCTATTTAAATTCGTGCATAAGCTGTTCGATGTAATGATTCCTCAAATAACAAAGTGGCGTGGATAATGTCGATTAGCAACACCAACAACATATTCTGTTCTTTAGGCATTCCTCAAGGTCATGTTCATTCTTTAAGTTTGGTTCTGTCTAAAAAATATAAACCTTTATATGAGTATGGATTTTACACAATCAATTTTGATTTCACACAATTAGTGTTGTTTTTTCGTTCGCTGCTTCAAACTGATTTTTTTTGTTTACATTTTTATTTGGAAATTGTAGACCTTGATCTTATTAAAGTTACAAGCTGTAAAATCTATTACACAGGCCTTATTGACTACAAGAGCGCTCAGAGATGCCAAGTTCTTTATAGAAATTCATTTACAGTGGTTGAGACACTTGCAAAACCTTATGCAATGGGATAGTTTGCTTGAAACTCTTAATTTCATTATTCACATTTGCTAGATCAAGTGTATCTTTATTAGTAGAATTGTGTTTGAATCTAAGCCATTTTCCAGACTTGATTATTTTACATTAGTAGAAAAAATTAGGTTCACTAAAAATGGATACTGTTAATTCATAACGCATGTATATGTATTTGATTTAACATCAGAGACATGGTTTAATTTTTAAAGCACTTGGTACTAAATTTTGGAATATATTATTGCAGCCGCACACTCCCTGTGTCCACTCAGACCCCTTTAGAAATATATGTGGGAATTTGTAATATACTTCGCCTTTACAGACCCCCACACAATATTAGGTATTCCTGTGCTTTTTTCTTTATTTTTATTGTCAGTTGATTTAGCATGATCCATTCATGTTGGCCTTGATTTCAATGCCTCTTGTTTTTTATTGTCGTATTCACAAGTGATCAAATTTACCTTAAAATTTGCCTTGTACCATAATTTGTATGAATCATTCTGTTTGGTTTTTTTCTCAGTGACACTAACCAAGGCTTCTGTTTTCCTCTTTAGGGTTGTTGAGACATGAAAGTTGGGCTCAAGCAGCATTCCTTCCAGCTTTGTCTTTTCAAAAATGGACTCAGTTCATATTGTCCTATTTTTTTATGGCATATTTTTTGCTGGGGGAATATTTCGTAAGTTGCATGTTCCTTAATTTCTTAACATTGTTCTCATGATTGTTAAAGTACTTGCTTGAACTGAGTTTGATGGTTGTATTTGATTACCTTGATCATACCAATTTTCTTAATACTTGATGGCCGTAAATAGGTTTTTAATGAGAGATGAGAGAGTCTAGACTGTTTGTGTGCATAAACTGAGACATTTTATGATAATTTTTAACAGGTGATGAAAAAAATTGATCGAATTCCAGTACCTCTCTCATATACTCTCATTACTAGTGTGTACATTTGAAAATGTGATTCTCCGAGGTAACAATTACTTTAAACTTCATTTTTTTAATGTTTAATAGTGTGTACTAGCAAGTCTTAAGAGTGTGCCTGCATAATATATAAAAACGTTGTTGGTCGAAAAGTTGCCTAAATGTGAACTAGATTTAAGTAAATGTTTATAATCATGTATAGATAGAAGTACATATAGACATATATTTGAGTACAACTCAAAATCTATATATATTCAAAGACATAAATGGGCTGAATATAATAAAAGATAGGTGGATGGCTCATGAAGGTAATCTGAAGAACAAAGAGAAAGCAATAGGAGTAGTCATAGGCAATTTATGTGATTTTAAACTGTCATATTCTCGATATGACAATAAGAATCTTAAAGCTTTCAACCTTATTCTCGGGCTGATCAGTGGGTCACGGGTGCCTGCTTTCAACTTATTTATATTGCTCCAGATAGAAATGTTTATTTTTGACAAGATTTGCAGGAATCTTTGGGTATATAACACTAGTGGATGAAGGTAACCACCTCAAGTTATTCAAATAGTGTAAGCTTTGGTTTCATTTACTTGGTTACTTAACCAAATTCCCTAAACTACCCTATCAATTATTCTACTTACCGTGATGCATTAAAATAGCAGTTCGAATTACCAAGTCAAGAAATTTCACCGGATATTGATTGATCAGGCTGTAGGTGTCTTTAAAATTGATTAAAAATATTGCAAAAATTAATGTCTTATGTGAGTTCTTAATGGTCATACATCCAATTTATTAATGGGCTTGATAGTCCTGAGGTCATCCATGTAGTAGCCTGAGGTTAAAGCAAATGATAGTATACCTTTGTAATTATAGGGGGCGGGCATTATATCTACAAATCTACCCTTTTACATTAAAAATTAGCATAACCTCAGAATAAGTGCACGTGCCCGAGGATACTCTCAGGCCCATTTTTTTCTTTATCATTATGTAATTTCAATAACCTATGGCTGACTGTTGCATACTCCCTTTACTTTTTTAGTCGAAAAATCAAACTTGCTTGCAATTCATGCATTCAACATGCACCTGATATCTATTTCTGCACGGATTTTATGCCATAAAGAACTGACGTTAATACTTTCTAGACTGATACTGATGTATGAAGTGTGTGACTGGAGTCCACCCTTTTGTACAACTGAGTGTATGAAACCAAGACCTCCTTTGATGGTGTAATTCAAAGTAACACTTCTTCTGAATCAGGAATAAATCGAGGCATGATATTTCTTTAAAAAAAGATGTTATATTTACAAGAATTTCAATATATTATGAAAGCCGATTTCTTAGAATTATGTACTTTAGACCTATATCTTTATATAGCAAATAAAAATATTTTCCTTAGATAATGATGACTATTTCTACTTAAATTTCATTCCTAATTAATATGCACTTAATTTCACAACTTATTTTTTAAATTTGCACACATTTTCATTTGCGGAGGGACTCAGGTTTCAGTGCGCCTAACTTGCATTTTTCTCCATACAAAGATAACCACCCTTGTGTCCCGCCATTGTTATGTAATTTCCTAAAATATGTGGTTTTCCATTTACCCATGGTTCGGTGAATTGCCTTTGCCGATACCCACCAACTATTGGAGTAGTATTGCTTGTACTTCCAGTTCACACATTAGGCAGGCAAAAAAACTCATCCTCAAATATGTGTACCGCAGAGCAGCGAACTTTTAGACTAAGACTTTAATCTGGTAACAACTCATCACCAAATAATTTAAGCTCAATTACTTTAGGGTACACCTGCAATTAGTATATTTAGGTAATTTTTATAAAAACTCTTGGACCTTAAAATCCTACGACCACTTCAAACTCATTCTTTTAGCATGATCATTCATGCAAGCTGAAGAAAAAACTAGAATAATACATACAGACATACAGATATATAATCTTCTGTAGGTTTCTCAAAAAATTAGTGTGCTCTCTTGGCATATAGGAGCATGTATTTTGAGATGCGACTCTATCTTAGATGCAAATAATGCAATGTACACAACATGCTCGATGAAGGTGGTTGGGTATAAGACACTATTGTCATGGTGCCTCACTACTACTACCACTACTTCCTGATGATGATAACAATTAGTTTTACTAATTTACCTTATCCTCCTTATTTTATACAAAATGGCTACTAATGGTATCCTTCACCAGATCCCACTGACATTCTTTCTTTTAATTGTCAGAAACAACCGACCTAATTATGGACATACCAGGTAAATCGAATCAGGGTGCGTAAATGGGAAACTTAAAAAAAATGAAGGCTGCAATCGAAAGTGGAAAGCTCAATAAAGATCAGGTATAGAAATCAGGCTGAAGGTATACAAAATTGTGCTACTAGAGAGACCAGTTTCTTCACGGGAAAAAGAAGAAAAATATAAAGTTAGCAGAGTTCTTTAGGTACTCGGCCATCGGAGGAGATGACACTATGCTTTATGCAACGGAGAAAGCTCATGCTCACACCCACACAGATATAGCCAAATAGGCATGGAATCAAACCTCTGCTATAAAGAATAATGCTTGAGTTGTCGACATGTCAGTGATTCTGTAAAGGATTTTGGCCTCCCTGCAGAAATGGCGTGTAATCGCAATTCTCTTTTATTTTGGTTAAACTACAATTGTTTTGCGGGTAACAACTGACATGTATAACTTAAGTCATATTCCAGATTTGCCCAAAAATGATCAAGATTAATACTCAACTTCATCTTTTAAACTATATGCATAATAACCAATTTGCACCTCAAACCTCTTGTATCTCCAACATATTAAACACACCTAGAGCATGCCCGTGCCTCGCACGGGCTATAAAGCTAGTTATACAAATCTTCTAAAAGATGATTAAAAAATATAATAATTGTAATTATTTAAAATTTTGTATGAGATGGTATTATTTTTAACATCAATTTTATAAGAATAGACTTAAATTATAAAAATATCGGAAACCAATTTTTAAAATAAATACGGGTTAGTACGATATAATTGGACATAGACAACAGAATAAACAGAGATGATTATCTCAAATGTCACGTGAAATTCTTAAATTGATATCACAATCAATACCGAATTTTTATTATTGAAAATGGGGATCATACATGAGTCACATTATTGATATCCAAAATCATTGTTTTATCATTCTTATTTATAAATCTCCTTCATCTATATATAGGACGTCAATATAGGTGCATTTTAAGCAAGAAAATCCCATATGCAATTATTAAAATAACCTTGCTACACAAAATAACAAATTTGCCACACTTGTCATAAAAGATAGTACAACGGAATATAAACCAACAAAATCATTTACAAAAATAAAACAAATAACCTATCTCCAATATATGAGAATTAGATGACGTTGATACATCAAAATTCTCTTTCATTAACAAATAAAATAAGGTCTTCATTAACAAAGTGACAATGGAAACATGGAAATAACATATAGCAAACTTTTTTATAGATATACTCACAAACATTAAACAGTAGAGGCTCTTTTTTTCGTTTGTTTGGTGTTTCCCTCTTTGAAGGATCCTTTTTGTCTTTCGTTCCCTTCATCAGTTAATCTGTATGCATTAACATTTAACAGTAAGCATAAATTATGAAGCAAAAATTTAAAACAATAAAGAAATGAACTTCCTATACACAGAACATGTATCAACTGTTACGATTCGAAACTAAGCGTAATGAAATCGTGGAGTAAAGGCTGATCATAGAAACACACACATACCACAATTGCAATTCGTAACACAAAACATAAACAATGAGCATAAAATACAGAAAGAATGATCATAAAAGAATGATCAATTAAAATCCATAAAGATCATTACCACCACTCACAAAAAGATGCGAGCTTGGAAGTTGATATTTTTATTTTAAACTTTGTATCAAAACTTTGTATTTCATCACACAAACACAGACATACCACTGTTGCAATTCAAATTCAAATTCAAATTATAGAGTAATTAACTAATTGGGCTCCATCGTGGCAAAAAAAAACTAATTGGGCTCCATAATTCTTATTAAAATTTAGAAAGTACAGTGAAAAACTATACATACCTCTGAAAATCGTGGGCAACGGACACGTATGCCTTATAAGGGAGTTGTGTTGAAGAAGCCATTGACAATTGTGGTTGAGAGGAGAATGAGGTATGTGTTGATATGTATGTATGTCTGTATGTGAATGTTTATTATATTTGTTCGAACATCAATTTTTTTGTAGAAGTCAATAAGATCAAATGGCACAATTAAGTGAATACAAAACATGTTTAAGGGTAACATAGTAAACAACCTTGTATTTAGCCTTCAGGCTTTATAGTCTTAAGTAGATATAGCATCTCAAAAATGATTGATATCAATTGTATTAATACTTGGGAATTGAAACTTACAGTTGCAGCTATGATACTTTGTTTTTGCTGTTTTCTCCTTTAGAGTTTGATAATGTGCAGACTACCTATGTCCACTTTGACTTTCTACAACAGTTATGTGTTTGCTAGGCCATTTCTTTCATAGTGAGAGATTGAACATGCATTCTAAATTCATGTTCTCATGTTATATAGCAGGGCTAGGTATTCATATGCAGAGGCGGATCCAGGGGGTCCCCGGCCCCCCTCCGGTGCCGGGAAAAACCATGTATATATATAGCTCCGGAGATGTTGGATTGTAACATGTGAGAAAGTTTTAGTGTATATATAGTATATACTCCTTATTCTTGTGTGCATGTGTATACTCAATTTCTATAATTGCTGTTGTTTGATTTTATATCATGTAAACACTACTATTTTCAGAGTTTGATGCTCTGTTTTTGTTTCGCCGGCCGACGCTTCTCTCTTTAGGCTTAACCCTCTACAGTAATAGTAATATGGGTGTATATGTCTATTTGGGATTTGCTTTATAATTTTTTTTAAAATTATACAAAATATACTTATAATAACAGGTTAAATAAATGTATTTTTTATTAGGATAAATAACCGGCCCCCCTAAAATTTATTCCTGCGTCCGCCACTGTTCATATGTTTTGAGGCGAAATAATGACATTTTTACCATATATTTAATCATTTTTAACCAAAATAACGCTTTCTGGAAGAACTGGCCAAAAATACCCTTTTGTTACGCATTTACTAAATGCTTAACAGTTAACACAAAAACATTCATGTTACGCATTTGCAAAGGGCTTAACTAAAAATTTTTAAAAAACCACCTATTACGCATGTTTTAGGTGGGTAATAAAAAAAAAATATATTACTCCTATGCCAAATGCGTAACACCTTAATACCCACACATGAAATGCGTAATAGCTTAATATTTAGGGTTAAATAATTTCCATTTGGGGTTCAACGGGTTCGAATATTTGGGGTTTAAAATTATTAAATTTTTTAATTAAAATTTTTAAATTTATCCGTTTCCTTACGGGTTCAACAATTAACTTTTGGGGTTCAACTTTTCCATTTCGGATTTTAGAAATATTCGGAATGACGAATAAACCGTATACGAACCGTATAAGTAACCAGGGTAGTTGGGAGGTGGGGTACCAAAAAAATAAAAAAAATAGTTAACCGTCGGTAGTGGACAGTGGGGTACTAAAATTTAGAAACAAAATCTCGATAGTTGTTATTTGTTAACCATCGGAACTTTTTTTTTTTTGTATTGTTGTTTTATTTTATTAAAATAATAATGTTTAGGTATTTTATATTAAAATAATAATGGGTTCAACGGGTTCCAATATTTGGGGTTTAAAAATATTAAATTTTTTAATTAAAATTTTAAAATTTATCTTTATTCCATTACGGGTTCAACAATTAACTTTTGGGGTTCAATTTTTCCATTTCGGGTTTTAGAAATATTCGGAATGATGAATAAACCGTATACGGATTTAGGGTTGTTTACAACCCTAAACCCTAGACCCTATTTTATCCTGATTTTTAAACGCGTTAGCGTTTAAAAATCAGGCCGCCAGATTCAATTTTATAATTTTAAAATTTATCTGTATTCTATTAGGGGTTCAACGGTTAACCTTTGGGGTTCAATTTTTCCATTTTGGTTTTTAGAAATATTCAGAATGACGAATAATCCGTATTAAAATACAATTTAATTATATAAAAAATAAAAAAATATATATGTATTACGCATTCCCTGAATGCTTAATAGAATTCACAACAAAATAAGTCAAGGGTTACCTTGAGGGCGCATCCTGATGGTGAGGGCGCGTCCTGATGGTGAGGACGAGTTCCCGATAATTGCGCCTCTTACCTAGAACATCCTTCTTCAAATCATATTTGAAATCTCCCCTTGGAAAACCTAGTTCAATGCCGCTGATCAGAAACCTTCACCTTTGAACATACCCGGAACCATCTTTTTGCAGCAACAGCCTGAAAATCAGTTCTAGAACCATCTTTGACATCACAATCGCCTTCGGATCTTGTTCGACCCCCTGCCAGAAATCGCCATCCTTGGATCTTCTCCGTTACTGCAGATCTACAACCCTATCGAGGGCTATTCCTTAGATCTTGCCTGTCGCTTCATAAGAACCTTCATCGTGGTGAGAAATCCATCCTCCTTGGATTATGATCTCAATTAGTAGCCTTCCTTCTCAGAATAGGATGTGGATTTCACCCTAAACCAATTACCAATAGGTTTCCTAAACCAAGTAGAATTCTTCATTGAAAATTCGTAGTTGTCATTTCTCTCCAGTTTCGGACTTTCATACGAATTTTCCTATATTTTAACTTCAAGATCGATGACCCATCATCAATTAAGCCATACTTGAGACCATATCTTTCAAACCATGATGAGAATCGTAACCTGTTGAATGCAAAATCTTTAAAATCTTAGATTTGGTGTAACATCTTTCCTCCTAAGATGTAGATCTTAATTGGCTCCCCTCCTTCTAGCGCCAATTTACTGACGGGGGAATTTTGTAACAACAAAATTTGAGGTACGTCACCGGAATCAAGATCTATGATGGTGGCTCTTCGTCGGAAAAGTCACCGGAGTGTGGTGGCTGTGATGAATTGGGGGCTGAGATTGAGAGGGTTTTTGGTGGTGGCTTGTAGAGCTCTTCGCTTCCATCCCCCTCAATTTGCCTACGTACCTCTATATTTATAGAGGATCAAGCCCACGTAGTTCTTGGAGAGCAAGAAACCCAATTGGGCTTGGATTGTCGGTCTAGCTTCCGGAATGTTCTACTATGAGGCCTAACCACAAAAGGCCCAAGGCTCGTCCATGAACTTTGGACTTCACAGATAAGGAAACTTCCCCCGTCGAGGACTAGTCCTATACGCTACCAGCTATTTCCTTATTTCATGGATGCAGGTATAGCCATGGTTTACCCCAAGTGCAGAACGTATCCCTGTCCCCCGAATGAGAAGCACCCACCAGATAGCAGGACAGGTGATCTAGAGCTTTTGGGTGCAAAGTGCAGGATTACTCCAAAGTTCCCCAATCCGAGGAAGAGGAAATCTATCCTTTGGGCAAGCCTTTGTTCATATCAGTGAAATCTACACAAGTCCTCCATTTCCCATTAGGCTTCATAACGAGAACAGGGTTAGCTAGCCACCCTGGGTAGTAAGACTCTTTAATCAAGCCAACATTTAACAATCTATCAACTTCTTCCTTCAATGTAATATCTCTTCCTCACTTATCAGACGTCGCTTCTGCCTTATACCCTTCCTGTCAGGACCTATATTCAAGTGATGACACATGACCTTTGGGTCACTGCCCACCATATCATCATGACTCCAAACAAAAACATCTGAATCTCTAGCATCTGCCAAAACTAAGATTGTATCTTCTGTTGAACCAGTCTTTTCCACCGATTGAGGCATTCTTGAATCAAGATCAAAATCAAAACTTCGAGGGGTCTTCAATCGGTGCCTCATCCTTGGAGGGCGCGTCCTCTTTATAAGGGAAGTCTTCCTCAACAAGGGTATGTACCAAGCCTTCCAATAACATTCTTCTTCCCACGATCTGCTTTCCTCTATAACTAATTGATTTAATATCATCAGAATTTTTTTCTTCAAGCTCTTCCATAATCCCTTCTCGAAATCATCAAAGACGAGTTATCTGAGGGCGCGCCCTCTGAATGGACGTTTCCTCATCTTCTGGTTCTTGAATAAAATGATGAACCTAAATTTCTCCCATGATGTTCGTGATTCCTTCATAGCTTCTTTCAATGAGGGTTCACCCTCCATCTCTCTGTCTCCTGAAACCTTCATTTCCTTCAACAAAGGGCGCCCTACTAGGGCATCGTGAAATGACTCCTGACCCAAAACCATGAATTCCATTATCTGAGTCATTGGGAGAGAACCTTCTCCAAGAGTTTCGGTAACTTGATTGCACCCATCATTTTGATAGCTTCTACTAAAAACCATAAATTTATGCATTCTCTGCTACCATGTCTTTGTCTGGAAGCCACACCTTCTTGTAGGTATTGTAATACAGAATATTCCCCGAACTTCCATTGCCCGAATTTGAAGAACACATGCCTTATCTTCAGTACAAATGATATCTACACACTCCCCCTTAAACAATTTAGGTGGCCATAACTCCATACTATTCACATCGGTGTGAGGTATATCTTGCCTCTCAAACATATCTCTCCAAAGCATTGTTGCTATCACCCCCCAAGTGATGTCCTCCAAAGATAGTGTGTATACTTCCTTCCTTGACAAATTTCTCCTCCTCAATTTTGTCCTCATCACGGAGGGCGCGCCCTTCGGTCTTCTTCTCAGGATTCTCCTTATGCTTCTTGACTTCTCTGACAATCCAATCGGTCAAGTATCCTTCTTTGATTAGATCTTCAATTTCATCCTTCAGTTGATGACATTCATGAGTATTGTGACTTGTCTACTCATAGTACTCACAGTGCTTCTTCTTATCCTTGCTTTTCCAGGCAGATAGAGGAGCCGTCTTCTTAAAAATCCCTTTATTCTTGTTCATCTCAAAGATGTGTTCAATCGAAGCCGCTAACGGAGTGTAATTATTTGTCCTTTGATCATAAGAATACTAGTTGCATTTACGCTGTTAACGTCGATTCCGGTACGATATACAGGACTTGTAATCTTCCCCTTAGCATTCCCGGAGCTTCTATCTTCCGATTTTCTACCAAGGATTGCTCCACCATCTTAAAAGATTCAGCCTGTGCAAAAACATCAACCAAAATAGCTGAATCCCTTTCTTGGAGACGCTTCCATAAATCCGTCTCTACTTGCAAACTAGCTATCAAGAAACTCTTAAGTGTCTCATCGGTTGTTACTCTAACCAAAGCGGATTCTGCATTGACTCTTTTGAAGGAAGATTGAAGACTTTCTCCTTCTTTCTACTTGATGTTGGACAGAGTTGTAACGGGAGGAGCATACTTCACTGCTGCTTGGAACTTGGCTAAGAACAAAGTCCTCATCGTCTCCTAATAGGTAATCACTCCAGATCCAAGCTTTTAAAACCATTGCTAAGCATTCTCACTGAAAGTTGTTGCTAGCAGACGACATCTAGCCAAGTTAGTTACTTGGTAAACATCCATCTCAATGTCAAAGCATCCTAAGAACTCCACAGGGTCTGCATTTTCATGAAAACATAGATCATTGGTCATAGATTTATATCCTGTAGGGAGCTGTGCCTCTCTAACCTCTGTTGAAAATGGAGAAGGAGTTTGTGTCGTAGTAGATATCCTTCCTCCATCCAAGTGAGAAAGAAGCCTCTTCAAGTCGATGACATTAAAGATGCCCACACTTGAGTATAAGTTGAGTACCCCCCACGGGTAGAGGTTGAGCCGTCGTCTGAGCATTTCCTGGAACTCCGGCATGAAGTTGTGTGAGAATTACCTCTTGAGTATAGGTTTGTTCCTTTTGACCTTGAGCTTGTGGATTTCCTTCAATCTGCGGATTTCCTTCAATCTGTGGATTCCCTTGAGGTCATGGATTTCCCTGAGAAACTCCTTGATGCTTTACTTTAGAAGGAGGGCACGCCCTCAACCTCACTTCACTAGAAGTACTTGAAGAAATTTGAGTGATGCGAGGAGCTCTACCTCCTGAGGGCTCGTCCTCTTTATTGTGAAGTCACCTCTCTCCTTGATACTTCTTCATCCTCTAATCTTCATGGTCTCAGCTACTTCTTCTTCCAGCATCACCTTGAGGAGGGGCTTGTTCATATCCAAGGGGCCACGACCTGTGATCAGGGGGCACGCGTTGTGGAACATCATCCCGAGGAAGGGCTCGCTCATGTCCAAGGGGCCTCGACCTGCAATCAGGGGGCGCGCACTGTGGATCACGGGGCCTCGATTCTAAGTGCTTTTCCTTCTGATGCTCAAGGAGTACCATTCTTAAATTGTCGTTATTAAGCCTTACACCTAGGCGTTCCTTCAAGCTAGCAAAATCTCTATTTTCCCTATCAAGCCTCTCTTTGTCACGTTAGATTTCGCTGAGGGCGCACCCTGACCAATGTGGGTAAGGGGGCGCCTTCTCCTGAACAGCCGACATCCTACAATGACGAACTTCTCCATTAGGATGTTCAACAACAGGGGCTCCTTCTTCAAAATAATCCATCCTTCAAGGAGTCACCAACTGAAACCTCCTATCTTGCACATCCTCCCCTCCTCAAGAGCTTCCTTTGACCAAGATACTATCAAGTGGATTGATGACTTCAAAGTTCAGGAAGCTGCAACCATCAAATCTAAGAGGATTACACTGGGGCTTCAAAAGGCTGTTGAGATGAAGGGCACATTCTCAAAAGTGGGAAGACTTTTGCGATCGGTCGAAATCCCAACTCCACCTACTAAAGACAATGGTGAGAGCAATTCTTACTCAAACATGGAGGAGACTTCTACCAAGGCAAATGCTTTCAATCCTCCAACAGACCCCGTGCATGGCGCGTCCTACCGGCACAATCTTGCATTCTCGAAAAAGTTGAAAATTTCACTCAACTAAGACTAGGGAAAGTGTACATGGACTACCCCCTAGACTAGGAGGTAATTAATTTACCTTGTAGTCTACTATTCAGGCATCACCCTACTTCGATCAATTACTGGTATAACGAGGAACCAGAGCATCATCCTATTGATAGTGGGGTCATAAACCTTACCCTAAAACGTTTTACAAAACGGTAGTGAGCACTCTCCGGTCACGAGCTATTCCAAATCTCATCCCATGAAGGGGCATCTCAATGTGAGGCATCTCACTAAGAGGCATCCTATGAAGGGCATCTCACGAAGAGGCATCTCACTAGGAGGCATCCATTAAAGGGCATCTCACGAAGAGGCATCTCACAAGGAGTCATCCATTAAAGGGCATCTCACGAAGAGGCATCTCACTAAGAGGCATCCATTAAAGGGGAGGTGCGTCAGTACTACCCCCCAGCGTCAGTATATCATTCCTTGAAGATCATCTCTTAACGAGGCATCCCAAGAGGGGAATTTTAAGAGAGAGCCGTTGGAGTTGCTGAGGATGCCCCCTGTTGCTTAGGGTGCGCCCTATGAGGACGAGGGCAATGACAAAGTCTCTTCTAGTCCGGATGAATGTCATTCTTGTGTAGAGGGGCTCGCTCATGACCTTGGGGCTTCAACCTGCCTATCAAGGGGCACGCTCTAAGATTCATGGGGCCGCACATTAATACAATTTTCTTCAAGCAAAAGATATGCCATGGATCGTTGCGATCATACTTGCAGACGAAGACACAACATGAGGTTGATAAGCTAGGGCGCGCATTGATGCCTATCATTCAGGTCATTATAGATACGAGGGTGCGTACTCTGTAGCAAAGTACTGTTTCTTCATAGAGGGGCTCGCTCACGACCTTGGGGCCTCAACCTGGTGATCAGGGGGCACACTTTGTGGTTCGTGGGGCCGCAACTCAACTTCTTTACTTCTGGAGTCCAAGCAGTAAATTATCCTTGCAGATATTGGAGTCCGCTTGAGCATTTGCATCTTTCTCTGAGGGCGCGCCCTAACCAGAAAGGTCTTCTAATAAGAAAGTTCCTTGAGGGCGCGTCCTATGTCGGAGGATTTTCCTGAAGTCGTGAATTTTCTTGAAGCTGAGTCCTGATGTAGAGCATTTCCTCGGGGTTGAGGATTCTCACCCTATCTTCCACTAGCCGTACTATGAGAAATCAAGAGAACAGTCGTAGGGCCATTCCTCACTTGGTGACTAAGCCAAACAATGTCATTCCCACTTCTTTGGATTCATTATCTTCCAACGAAATCTTCAAAGCAGGCTCTCTCGTGTCCAAGGGGCCTCGACCTGTGATCAGGGGGCACGCACTGTGGATCACGACCTCGAGGAAGGGCTCGCTCATGTCCAAGGGGCCTCAACCTATAATCAGGGGGCACGCGCTATGGATCACGGGGCCACGATTCCAAATTCTCTATTTTCTAGCTAGGCAAACCCCTATAGGCTTTCTCATCAGGAAAACCCCTGGAGGCCTTCACAAGGCAAACCCTTGGAGGCCTTCTCACCAGGCAAACCCCCAGAACTTTATACAAACAATAAATATATAGAACAAAATTAGAGGTTGTATCCTAATTATTAAAATAAATAGTAAAATAATATAATTAGTGATAATTAGACGATTGCCATTTTTTAATTAAAAGAGGTTTACTTTTAACTGATTGATGATATTACCAATTATAAACACCTAAAATATCGAATATTCCAATCAATAATATTTCTTTCTAAATAAACATGTTAACTTTTAATTTAAAATATAATCTTACAAATATACCCAAAAATATAATACTACATCGTCTAATCACTAACAAAATATAATAGAAATCTGTATAAAACGAATAATGACCGTTAGATTTTTAATAAAAAATCAGAACCGTTAGATCTAATAATTAGATATATTATATGTTTAAATTAATTTATTAAAATTTTAACGTTCGAATTTTGTCAACGACATATTTTTTTAAAAAAATTATAATATAAGTTTTAAAACACTTAATTTTGCAATCGTTAATGTATACCTAAAAATATTACACCATTTTGCTGTTAGATGTTTAGTAATTAATAAGAACCATTAGATGTAATTATAAGGCATATTTTATGATTAAAGTACTTTACTAAAAATTCAAGTTTCGAATCCCGTCAACGACATATTTAACTTAAAATCTATCATTTAAAATTTAAATCATTCATATTATTAACTAAATTTATATTAAATTATATTAAAATAATATTAAAACAACTTTCTCAAAATAATTATTATATAGAAACATAACCATAGCATAAAATAAAATTTATAACATATTAAAAGAAACCCATTCGGTTTGGTTATCATAATTATTAAAATAGATAATAAAATTATTATATTACAAAAACAATTTAAAAAGCTAATTACTAATGTTAACGTAATTATATTCCGATTAAAATTCCTTCGGCCACATGGAGGTCTCCAACAAATCAATTACCCATTTTCTTTAAAGATTTTACTTCTAATTAAAACACTTTATCTTTTAATTTAAAACTAATCTTACAATATTAATATATATCCAAAATATCAAACTATATCTTTTCGTCATTATTTTTAGTAGTATTTTTTTTAATTAAAACACGTTACTTTTTAATTTAAAACTAATCTTGCGATCACTAATACACCCAAAAATATCACACCATATATTCAAATCAATTTTTTATTAATAAATAAGAATTGTTAGATCTAATAATAAGATATATTATAATTACTTTACTAAAAATTCAAAGTTCGAACCCGCCAACAACATTTTTAATTAAAAATTTTACAATATAAATTATTAAAAATAATGATTATATAAAAACATAATTATAATGTTAAATAAATTTTATAACAAATCAAAAGAAACTCGTGCTTCACACGGGTTATAAGCTAGTACTATTATAATAAGCCAAACAAGGTATATCACTTTATTTGGTACACTCAGTAACAACCGTTAGATTTTAAGATAAATAAATGAGAATCATTGGATTCAATTCCCGTCAACAACATATTATTAATTATTAAAACACTATCCTTAAAAATACTATCAAAATGTACTATAATATTTTATTATCTTCTATAATTTATTTTCCTATTAATTAAAAAATATATTTGAAAATATAGATAATAAAATAAAAAATATTAAAAAAATTAAACACTTACAACTTACAACTTAAAAAAATTAAACAAAATCTGGAAAACACTTACAACTTAAAAAAATTTGTATAAAAATCGGAAAAAGGTCTACATGATTAGATAAATTTTACTTTTTCTATTAAATAAAAGTTAAAAAAAATAATTTTAATACAATATTTATATGTATACATATGTATTTTAAAGTAATAATTCAAAATAATTAATTTTAATAATATTTATATTCATGAGATTTATAAAGTTAAAAAATTATTTTAACAATAAAAATATATATACAACTTAAAACTTTAATAATAAAATATAATTAAAAAAAATTATAAACAGCCGTGTATCGCACGGGTTATAGACTAGTATATATAATATATATTAATGTTTATTGAAATTCTATTATTTACCTAAGAGTTTGTAGTTTAAATTTTTTTCTAAAATGAGATTTTAAGTGCATAATAACCAACAAAAACATATTAAGTCCCCTATTTGTTTTACATGTTCCCTCAATATGTCCATGTCCATGCCCTTTTCACCGTTCAGTACAGCACCATCATTTAGACTATCCAATCCTGTCATTGAATTAAAACCTCTGCTCCTAAAATAGTAAAAAAGTACACGAAGATCAGCATGATATTTAAATATATCCCCCATTTCCATCTTACAAATTTAACCCCTGCAAACTTAAAAAGCGGATGTCTAAAAATACCCTCCATAAATTTCAGCTGCTTCTGATCACAATCATACAGTTTTTATTGATTAAACGGCAATGACTTTGACGAAAAAAGTTATCGCTTTTGGCCTAGGAGCGATTTTTGTGCGTACATTCGCTATTGCTGCATCTGAAACTAAGGGACCGAAGAAAATGCAGTCTGCAAAGGATGGAACACAAAGATGACAGGCCATAGAGTAGCTGGTAGCATTGTTGCTGAAGCTTTTAAATGGATCAAGTATCAGGAAAATCAATTAAAGAAGCACGAATAAAATATGTATACTCCATACTTCATAGAATATATAAGTAAGACAGGTGTCTTGTTTTTTTGTTTTTTGTTTTGGTTTGAATCAACCTCTGGTTGAAAGCTTAATCTCTGATATGATATTTTTTTTTTGCTATATTAACTTTGCAAAAGATTGAAATCATTATCACGTATTTTGCAACTTTTTCAAACTCATCAAACCTTGTATGACTGCCATCTCCTATAGTAGACGGAAAAATTGATAGGAATAAATTCGACTGCTTGTTTAAAAAGTGCTTGTAACTGCAATCGAACTCATAGTTTGTAATCTATCAAAATGAAAATTGAGTTTCTGGGGAACTTTACCAGACAGTGATAATCACATTAGTTAACAGTTACAATCTCATGTCGAAAAAGAGGTTAAGAATTGATTGTCTTGTTTTAATAATAATAATTAAAATTACCGATTTTATTCCAGTCAGATATAACACAGAAAGGACTGCATTCGATTGAAAATGATGATTCTTTTATAAATAAGAAAAAGAAATTAGTTAATCACTTTGATTGTGACTAACCTTCCCATCCCATAAAGTGAAGTGTTGTTTTGTCCAAATGAAAATATTATAAGCAAGACGATTGATATCCGACAATCAAAACTGTTGAAAATTTTGAAATTCATGGACAAAACACATTTGACAAAAATTTCAAAAAAGTCCTGTACTCTTAAAAGTTTAATGGGTGATTCAAAACAAATTGGGAACATATCTGTATGAAAGACAGAGATGCAGAAGTGTTTGGTAAAATTGAGAATGTTGTTATCACTACCAAACAGATGTTAGAACAGAAGGGAATATAGACAATGTTCTCAAAAAGGTAATCAATAACAGAAATAATTTCACAATTATTTCTGATGTACATTATCCATCAGGCCTTCAAAACCGAACATACATATTTAGTCTATCTAATTCAGGCCTGGCAACAAAGGCCTCACACAAGAAATAAGAAAGAAGAATCAAAGAAAAAGCATAAAAATTGGATTTGTGCCTTTGTATGTGCCTAAAAATAGTACTAGCTCTCACTATAAAGCCAATCAAGTCTCATATGACACATGCAACAAAAAAAGAAGAAGTCTGATATCACAATAATCAATTTCGACCAATGGCCGCAACACAAAAAGTCGTCGTATTTGCTCTAACAGCACTTCTCATTTGTTCCATGATCATTACAGTGCACTCAGAAGGGAAAACGATAGATTACAGTCCACTTGGAAAGTTAACAGCCAAACCGATGCCCAAACCTGGTCCAGGGCAGGCAAACGCTTACGATCGAGGTTGTAGTCCTATCACTGGATGCCGACCAAATAAATAAGATCACTGTCACAAGAGATTGCGCAAAGAGTGCACCTTGAGAACATATTATGTTCTTAGAGCATCTCCAATGGTATTGGCATTGGCTAAAATGATTGGCTAAAATTATATAAAATAATGATTATGTAAAATTTGTTGAATCTGTTTCTTCAATGGAGTTGGCTATAATGATTTGTTATATATGTTATAAATATTAGTTGTTAAATATAGAATATATTTTTTCAAATATGGTAATAGATGATGTGGAGTTTTCTTACAACGATTCGACAAATATAGTCAATATGTTGGGGTTATCTATAATTTTATATAACAGGAATGTACCATTGGAGATGTAATTATTTTACATATTCTTTAAAATATTTAATTATGGCACTTTTAGCTAAGGGTTTTCAACGATTGAAGATGCTCCAAAAATAAGTAGTGGTGAAGTATGAGATTTTGCAGATTTCATCAATGTAAAGCATATGTAATTATTATTCCTATGGAAATCAATACTATGAATGATTGATATATAATTGTTGTAGCATCCCGAATATTAATTCCTTGTTAATATTATGCATACGAATCGTGTTTCACTACAAACATTTTACAATACAACCTTCCAAAACTCACTAGATAAATGTATAGAATTCACTGATATTTGCGCTAATGTTTGCTCATGAGAATTCTTTTGTTCCCACCCTGTGGTAATGAGAGTTTGGTAGATCACGTAGTCGTAGGATGTAGGAGGTTAGAGGGTAATGACCAACTCCCACCCAAATTCAAATTTGTACTATTACACCTTTCCTCCAACCCAACTCCAAAACTTAGGTGTCACACCAAAATTTACACAAAATTTGGTATAACACCAAATTTTTAGAATTTTTGTTTACCCCTACTTTGCCCATATACTCCTTACCTAAAACAAATTTATTTCATATGTATCCAACCAATTTTATTACTTTTGTACTTTATTTTTATGCTTTAGCAATAAAATAACTTATATAGTACAAAATGGTGTAAAATTTAGTGTAAACGGGTTGAAGTTGAATTTGAAAATAGTGTAATTTTTACACCATTTTGATGTAAAAATCACACTAAAATAGTGTGATGGGTTGGAGATGTTGTAAGCCTTCTCATGGACACTTGCTGCTCGGCATTGGCAGTTAATGTCATGCACTAGCCGGGTGCTATATCTACGAAGATCATGTTGTACAATCTGAAGATCACGTTGTACGAATAACATAAAGCACAAGTTATATGACATTTCAATTTAAAAAGAAAGGCACGCAGAGAAGGGAAAAAAGGGTAAAAGTTACTCCCTCCGTTTCAAAATAAGTTTCCTTTTTCCTTCTGACACGTTTGCCAACACACATTTTTAATCGTTAATATCTTGAATTTTATATTAATATTAAATATAAAAACTTCACTGTATTAAAGTATTCATAAATACGAATCCAACAAGATCACTCATGACTATATTTTGTCTTATAGATTAAACGTAAATTAGTAATTTGTCTAATGTCATGAACAATCCCGACATCTGGAATGGGAAACTTATATTGAAACGGAGGGAGTATTCAAAGTTCAACTATAAAATTACAATTTTAGTGGATGTTGTTTATAGCAAAGATTAAATGATATTGAAGAGAAGGCCTCTGTTTCTGGCATGGAAACTAGAATATATCTATAAAGTTAGGGTGAGAAAAAACCGAATTGAAATCGAAATCGAATCAAAACCGGCCAAAATCGAACCGGAAAAATCGAAACCGAAACCGAATCGGCGATTGCGGTTTTTTATTTTTAAAAACCGACACTTTCGACTTCGGTTCCGGTTTTAGGTTAAAACCGAACCCACTAAAACCGAACCGAACCGATTATTAAAATAAATATTTAATTTATATAAAATTATATAACTTTCTGGTGACTGCTCCGGCTGATAACTTCTCATTTTCGTGAACTATGTATATAGGTTTCTGCTATCATGTAAATTGTATTAAAACTAAGATTATATTGCAATCAATTCATATATTACATGAGAAAGTTCTAATTTGCTTTTGTATTAGCAATTGAGAGTACATTTTATCATTTACTCATATACTGGTTTTTGCAAGGCATTAATTTGTGCAAGTTAAGACTTATTTAGGTATGATTTATTCATTGCACATTATCATACATGCATGTATAAATTTTGTTAAATTTAAAGTCTTGTGATATATTTATGATTTTTTCGTTCTATTTTATAACTGAAACAGAACCGTTAAAAATCGAACCGAGCTTTTTAAAACGAAACCGACGATTCGGTTGCGATTGCGTTTTCAGTTTTTAAAACCGAAGACATGCGGTTTTGGGTTCGGTTTCGGGGAAAAACCGTCCCGAACCGAACCGTGCTCTCCCCTATATAAAGCTATTGATGTCGCTGGTGTCAAACATTGAGGAAGCTCTTCCTTGCCCCTATCAAAGAATGAGTCTTATGTACTCCCTCTGTCTCATCCATTTCTTTACAATTTCATTTTTGGGACGTTTCGCCAATTTTTTACATTACTAAAAATAGAACTTTTTAACAATAAAATACATTATTACATCCACTACTTCACTTTACTTATTCAACACTTTGCACTATTATACCCACTACTTCACTTATTTTAATAATAAAATCACTATTACACCCACTACTTCGTATTACACCCACTACTTCATTTATTTTAACTATATTACATCTACTCCCTCCGTCTCTAAATATGTTGCCTGTTTCCTCTGGACACGTTTGCCAACGCACATTTTTAATAGTTAATATCTTCAATTTCGTATTAGTTTTCGATATAAAAATTTCACTGTATTAATGTACTCATAAATACGAATTCAATAAGATCACTCATGACTATATTTGGTCTTATAGATTATGCGTGAATTAGTAATTTATCTCATGTTATGAACAGTCCCGACATATCAAATGAGCAACTTATAAAGAGACAGGAGTACTATTCTTGGTCTAAGTGAGAATCTGCGGGACAGAGGGATTATTGTTTTCTAGTGATTTTTACAATTTTCGTTGTTTAACATGATGACATTGAAGGTATGTTTAGCTGTACTACTATGTGGGGATTAATGTGCTACTTTGACCAATCTGTTGTCGGGATATGTAGGTTATGACTGCATGTGTCACCTCCACCAGCTTCAACCTTCTTAGTATTTCATGATTTGTGTCTTCAAGACAATAAAATCGTGACCATGTGTTATAAAGTAATACCCCTCCGTCTCATAATAATCTTCCCATTTACAATATCGGGACTGTTCATGACATGAGATAAATTACTAATTTATGCATAATCTATAAGACCAAATATAGTAATGAGTGATCTTGTTGGATTCGTATTTATGAGTACTTTAATACAGTGAAGTTTTTATATTTAATACTAATACGAAATTGAACATATTAACGATCAAAAGTGTGCGTTGGCAAACGTGTTTTTTGAAATGGGAAGAATTTTTTGAGACGGAGGGAGTATATTTCAAGAACCAATCATTTACAAGTGGGTAACGATATATATAGAGCTTCTAATTGGGTCTTTAGTGGGTTTTTCTCTATAAGTGGGCCTATGGCCCAACATGAGTCCTCCCCTAAATACAAAAAGATTTTTTAGATCTTTTAATTACCTATTTTACAAGGTACAAACCATATATTTAAAAGTTCATAATACAAAACAGATAGGAGGAACCGGAAAAATGAAAGAAAAAATCCTCATTTTTTGAAATTTGCAATGACACTTTGTTGTGCCTTTAGTGGTCGGTTAACTTGTCCTTCCATTTACCCATGAGTTGGAGGCTATTGAACCGTGGCAGATTCTTTCCCCGGGCCGCGTGAAGTCGGTGACCCGTTTAGGCTCTAGGACCTCTGCGGAGTTGCAAGTTTTCCTTTTACCCACTGTTGGATGCCATCCAGAGGACTTCATAGAAGTCAAATTTTTGAATGAACATTGTTGTAAGCTACAAAAATTCTTTGTTTTTGAGTACTTTCCTCTCTTTTTGTTTACTTTTTTTTCCTCCTTGGTGTTTTGAATGTTCTTCTTTTGTTTGTAGTTGTTGGTCCAGAGCTGCTTGAACTGTTAAAGTTGTTTGCAAATATGCCGACCGATGAATTTTTAGCCTGCCTTGTTAAGAGTAAAGCTACATGGGCTTCAACTATGATGCCTAGTGTTGGAGTAGAAAGTGGACTCGAGGTTGTCTCGAAGAGACTTGCGCCTCATTCTGGCGTGGTTGGTATTGGTGCCTCTAAAGCCAATGTTATGAAAGATTGAGAGAAGAAGAGACAACGTGGTGGTATTGGTGTCATCATTCTAAGAAGTTGAAGGAGCCGGTGAGCTGTCCGAGACTTGTGGGTTGGATGGGTTCACTTTCTGAAAATGTCATGGTATCTTTTCCTCAAATGAGAGCTAGCGTGGAAGTCTTTGGAGTGGTAGTTGGGAACGATTTTCGTGTTTGTAAGAGTTTTGTTGATAAGGTGTTTTATCTGTATTTGTTTTTCTTCGTTTTTCTATGTTCTGGATATGATCTGTTTGCCTTCATACAGTTCCTGCTTGTTCTGCTTTGTAGCTGTCCATGGAGTTGGAGAGGTTGTTGAATCTTGAGGACGTCGTAGACATCTCTGAGGTGAAGAAGCTCCGTGAGGAAGTGAGGTATTTGAAGGAGCTCAACGAGGGGTTGGAGGAGAGCTCTAAGAACTTAGCCAACGACAATACTGTTGCTGCTGACAAACTCTTTGCTCCCTTGAATGAAAAATCTGAGTTGATTACCTAGTGTTAATATAACCCTCTTTCTTTCTTTGAATTCCTTGGCGTATTTGTTGCATAACTTTGGAGTGACTTCTTTTTGTACTTGGCGACGTTTTATCTCACCTTTTTTTAGTTGGGAGTTCAGAGGTACCGTCAAAACTTTTAAGATTTGTGGGTTTTTGGCATGGTTTGTCATTCGCGGAATGGAGTAATCCTTATCTTTTCTTTGGCGATGACTTCTTTGACGTGATTAGAATGTAAGCTCGATGTACTTTACCCTTTTCCTTTGAGTTTGGTGAATTTGGAGATGTCCGAGAGGACTCTGAGTTTTTTGAGATGTTTGTGTGACCCCTGATGTTCACGAACTTTGTGGCGTAGTTAAATTTGGCGATTTGGCGTGCTTTCCCATGTCTTGGGCTATTGTGACTCCCTTTTTTTCTTTCTTTGGAGCTCTTTTCCCTTGGCGAAGACTTCCTTGATGTGATTAGAATGTTGGCTTGGCATACTTTATCCTTTTCCTTTGAATTTGGCGAATTTGGAGATGTCCGAGAGGACCCTGAGTTTCTTGAGATGTTTGAGGTGATCGATGCTTTGTCCTTTGGCGTGATTTTACTTACTATTCTTTTGGTTTGCTATTTCATGGCGT
Organism: Kitagawia praeruptora; assembly: GCA_037693485.1. Classification (NCBI taxonomy): domain Eukaryota; kingdom Viridiplantae; phylum Streptophyta; class Magnoliopsida; order Apiales; family Apiaceae; genus Kitagawia; species Kitagawia praeruptora. The sequence goes on along the minus strand of CM075351.1, from coordinate 108,835,677 downwards.
AACCAGAGCCTGGTTTTGACGTACTTTATTTTTTGAATTCCTTGGCGTATTTGTTGCATAACCTTGGATTGATTTCCTTGTACACTTGGTGACTTGGCGAATTGATATTTGCCGTACTTTAATTTGGCGAATTGTAGGTTTGGCGCACCTTAATTTGGTGAATTGATATTTTGCAAATTTTTCCTTTGGATTTGGCGAACTTGGAGATGTCTAAGAGGAGCATGGGCCTCTTGAGGTGTTTGAGATGATCGCTGCTTTGTCCTTTGGCATAACTTTGGAGTGATTTCATTTTGTACTTGGCGAATTTTTATCTCGTCTTTTGTAGTTGGCGATTAGAATGTGGGCTTGGCGCACTTTACTTTGGAGATGTCCAAGAGGACTCTAAGCTTCTTGAGCTATTTGAGGCGATCGAAGTCTTGTCCTTTGGCATTGTTTTTCTTACCCCTTCTTTTTACTTACTATCTCATGGCGTAACCAAATCCTGGTTTGGGCGTACTTTATCTTTTCTGTTTAATCAGAGAATTTACGAGCTTCGAGTATTCTCTTGGCACAGTTTATCCTACGACTTGGCGTAAACTTGGCGCAATTTTTGAAATTGGAGATGTCGATGAAGCTTTTGAGCTTCATGGAGTTGTTTGGCGCTATCTTGTTTATTTTTTGGTGTAAATCTACCTTTTTCTTGGCGTGAATAGAACATATGTTTGGCGTACTTTATTTTTTTCCTTTTAGATTGGCAAATTTGGAGATGTCCAAAAGGATCCTGAGTTATTTAGTTGGAGATGTCTATGAAGCCTTTGAGCTTCATGGAGTCTTTTGGCGTTACTTTGTTTGTATTTTAGCGTAAACTTTACCTTTTCATCATTTTGAAATTGGAGATGTCAACGAAGCTCTTGAGCTTCATGGAGTCTTTTGGAGTTACTTTGTTTGTATTTTGGAGTAAACTTTACCTTTTCATCATTTTGAAGTTGGAGATGTCGACGAAGCTCTTGAGCTTCATGGAGTTGTTTGGCGTTACTTTGTATTTTGGAGTAAACTTTACCTCTTCACCATTTTGAAGTTGGAGATGTCGACGAAGCTCTTGAGCTTCATGGCGTTGTTAGGCGGTAGTTTATTTGTATTTTGACATAAACTTTACATTTTCACCATTTTGTAGTTGGGGTTGTCGAAGAAGCTTTTGAGCTTCATGGAGTTGTTTGGCGCAACCTTGTGTATTTTTTGGCGTAAACTTTACCTTTTCACCATTTTGAAGTTGGAGATGTCGATGAAGCTTTAGTGCTTCTTCTTGGCGATTTGGCGCTATTTTTATCTTTCTTCTTGGCGATTTGGCGTTATTTTTATCTTTTCACCTTTACCTTTTAACACTATTTTTACCTTTCTTCTTGGCGATTTGGCGAAGTGTTTGAGCTCTTTTGAGCTCTTTTTACCTTTTCTTTGTCTCTTGGCGAATTGCAACATAGGTGCTGCTTGTATATATTTTTCCAATTATGTATGAAGATATCTGTTGTGATTACTTTGGAATTTCGTTTGGAGATCGACCGAGTCGCTTTGGAGATGAATTTTGCTTTTCTCGAACTTTTATTGGATAAACGACTTTAATTAGATGACCTTGCAGGTCATAGAAGGGAGCTATGTACGCATTTTGTACGCTAGAAGTTTAAAATATGGATAGCAATTTTTGATAAGTAAAATGTAACATAACACATTGTGAACGAAATACGAAAGTTTAAGATTTTGACTTCAACTTGAACCTTCATTCATAATAAACTTAAGACTTGATTGCAGGAGGATGGCCTCAACTATTTGTTTTTTACACAAAAATGGCCCAAGTATTATTTTAAGCAGATGATTGCATTCCGTCTAAATTAATCTAAAAACTGTTGTTTATTTTTATTTTTGGGCCTTGTTTGTGTTAAAAAAAACATTGCTCAGCCATCATGCTACAATTAAGTTACAAATTGAATACACTCATCTGTTTAAAAAAAATAGTTTGGCCATCACACTGCCTATTTTTGTACTTCGGCCATTTTTGTGCAAAAAATAAATAGTTGAGGCCATCCTCGTGCAATTAAGTCTAAACTTAAAACAAATGTCGACTTTAAACACAACTCATTCACATGCGGACCGAATCATGAAAGCAACTTGATTACACAAAAGCTTAGAGATTTACTTCGTATCTTAACTTAAATAACTTAAAGAGATAGGCGATGCAAACTGGAGACTTTTATATGTAGAATTTCTTGAGATGGATGGGGATACCTGTGATGCAGATGACCTGTTTGATGTATATGAGGTCCCATCTTAATTCTTTAGTTGAACTGGCGATCTTTCTTGTGTTCTTCACACACCCCGGGATCCTCAATAACCTCGACGATATCCCATTGAGAGGTTTGTTCCAGTAGCCTATTCATCCTTGCTCTTGGAGATCTAGAGGATTGTATACTTCTAACAACTTCTTGGAGAGTCAATCTATGCTCAAATAGCTCTATAGCTTCTTGGAGTGATTGAGGTTCTTTTTCAAAATACTCCTCTGGTACTGCGTTGTGCCTTGACCTGTCAATTCCTGCCGCCAAATACGCCATAGCCAAATTTTCCACCAAATCTGGGATTTGGATCATTTCTGCTCTAAAACGATTTAAATATTCCCGAAGATTTTCAGTTGATCTTTGGTGAATATTCACAAGTGAAGCCGTCAACTTCTTTCCTTTTTTGTTAGTAGAAAATCTTGACCTAAACTTTTCTTTCAAGCTGGTCCATGACCTGATAGACCTTACCGGTAAGTTATTGAACCACATGAGGGCTGCGCCCTTTAAACACTTCGGAAAAAACTGGCACTTTGCCACTTTGGAGTGTCCAAAGAAAGACATTCTTCCCTCAAAGAGGTGAACGAAGTCATAGGGGTCTGTGGAGCCATCAAACTGGTCTATAGGTGGTACCTTGAAATACCTGTAGGGATGGCAACGGGTTGGATCGGGTTGGATATTTGTGATATCCAAATCCAAACCCGAATTCTTAATCCAAATTCAAACCCGATCCAAATCCAAATGGATTTGGAAATTCAAAATCCAAACCCGATCCACCAGGTTTGGATCGGGTTCGGGTTTTATCCAAACCCGAAATTTTTAATTCTTTGTAAAAAAGTAGTAATATTTTTTTAAGCTAAATTTCATAAAAATTAAAATTACAATAGCAAAATAAATATCTAGATTTCAGAGACATGAAAATAAATAAGTCCAAGTTACATCACTATTAATATCTAATGACATAAAAAATTAAAATACAATTGCAAATAAATATCCACATAAATATTCAGAGACAGAGTGTAGACTAGAAGACTAGCAGTAACACAATATGTGTATCAAAATTGCCTGAACTAAGAAATTTCATAGTAGCACAGCATGTGTATCAAAATTGCCTGAACAAAATTACCTAGTGTAACTAAGTAACGGGTATTTATTTTTAAGGAATAAATTATAATATATATTATAATTTATATATGTATATATATCGGCTTTTTTTCGGGTTTCGGGTTTGGATCGGGTGGGTTTTCGGGCTTCGGGTTTGGATCGGGTTGGATATAGCTAATATCCAAATCCAAATCCAAATCCAAATCCAAAAAATCGGGTTCGGTAAGATCCAATCGGATTGAATTGGATCGGGTATCCGTCGGATCGGTATTTTTTGCCATCCCTAAATACCTGTTTATCTTAGCACTTTCGATGCTCTGTATTAGTGGACTCTCCGAGGAGACCTCGACCTCCCCCGAGTGTGTCCTGATAAACTCCTTGAACTTCTTTAGCTCCTTCGCTGGTAAGATAGTCTTGTTTGATCCTTTTTTCTTGCTATCTTTGTCATCGTTCTCAGAGCATTCATGTTCTTCGCTTCTATTTTTGCGTTTTCTCGATGAAAATGAATCAGAAGACATTTCTGTTTTAGAGTATTTACTTCCCATAGATGTCCTCCATGAGGACTCATGATTCTCAGACACCTCTTGGAGCTCAGACACCTCTTGGAGCTCTTTCTACAGCCTAATTATCTCCTTTTTCTGTTTTACTTTCTCAGCCAATAGTTTCTCCAAGTCTAATCGGCGAAGTTCATCGTCTATGCCAACATTACTCGTTGCTTCGATTTGCTTTTCTTTTTGCCGTTTGAGCTTTATCAGGTGTAAGCGAGCATCACTTGTTAATACATGCTTCCCTTGTGGCGTAAGAACCAATTGTCTGGAGTCTTTTATCGATTGGCGAGATCCGTTTAACGGATCTGACAAGCTAGGCCTGGGAGGCGAAGAAAACAATGTCTGAGGAGCCATTAAAACCTTAGATTTGGTAGCTCGTTTAACACTCTCTATGTTCTGAGTATTCGGAACTGATTTCGTATTTGTTCCTTGAGATTCATCAGCCATTCCTCGTGTTTAAACGAAGAATTGAGGTCGATTGTGAAGTATTATAGCTCGATCTGTTAGTGCAGTGATCTGTTAGTTATTCTCCAATAGTTTTTCATCATAACGGAGTTGAATTTGGTCTTGCAGTTCAAGATCCTTACCCTTGGTCCAACTAGGATTCTGACATTTTTGTTGGTAAGAATCAAGATGCACATTCAATAAGTTGCAACTGATTTATAGTTCTTGTCTTCATAACTTATTCTGATTTCAAAACTGATCTGTAGTTTTTACTGTGCAATATTATTTGAAAAATCTCACTTTTATTTTTTCGTTTGGAAAAGAAATTCACATAATACATAAAAAACCACGAATCCTTACTGTACAAAGGTATTAAACTCTTACTGCATATATGTTTTTTGCTTACAATTCCTTCACGACTTCAAAGTCCAGCGGAACAAATATTGTCGTTTATCGATCTGTCCAATGTATTTACATCAGGTTCTAACTTAAATATCTCGTCTACGAATATATCTTCAAACATATCCCTAGTGCGACGCGATGAATTGATGATAGATGAGAAGCAATTCGACTCACCAGGACATGCAGCTCTAGGTAGTAAAAACTTAGTATATGTCTTGTCGTTTTTCACAACTTTAGCCCACAAATGGTACAACTCTTTCCAAGTCCAGCAAATCCTCAAAGAGATTTAAATTTTCAACATCCTTCTTAATTTGTTTACACATATCATCGCATTCTTTGTCACTCTATTGATTCTTTTGCCTAGGCATCTCCCTGTTATACTGTAATTTCGCCGTCATACATCTCGAATACTTCATATTAATTTTTCCACATCTTCAACCACTAGTTATCCAAAAAGCACTTGTTTTTCCACCACCAGTCATTAGTGTTCATTAACTGTCGCCATGCACGATTAACACATTCCAACTTTGCAAGATCCTTGCTGCACAGATTATTCAAAATATTCAGTTTTACTTTAGCGGGGCATATTTCTATATATCATGTATTCTTTTGACGTTTTGGTTTCGCCATAGCTGCCTTTTAGGATACCCCTACAGGCAGGGATGGGTTCTTGGCCCTCCCTGAAATTCTCATGTACGTTAAAGTACATATATGTATGTTGCATACTCCTTCCTCCCACTCATTTCTATACACTTACTATTTTGGGGTGTCCCATCATTTCTATACATTCCAAAAATAGTAAAATTTTAATAATAAAAAACACTATTACACCCACTAACTTTCATCCACTATCTCAAATCTATAATATAAAACACTATTACATCAACTACTTTCCTCCACTGTCTCAAATCTATTATTAAATATTAATAGGTCCCACCACTTTACCCACTTTTCATCTAACTTTACTAATTTTTTATATTGGTCTCCGTATCCAAACCAAACGTATATATATATCACTGGGACGGAGGAAGTATCATTTAGTACTCCCTCTGTCTTCCTATATATTTCCTATTTTGACTTTATACACTGTTTATTATAAGCAGTTGACTATTAATTTATACATAATTTATAAAATAAAATATAGTCACGAGTGATCTTGTTGGATTCGTATTTATAAGTATTTTAATACAGTAAAGTTTTTATATTTAATACTAATACGAAATTGAAAATATTAACGATTAAAAGTGTGCGTTGGCAAACGTGTTTTTAAAAACAGGAAACATATTATGAGACGGAGGGAGTACCGTAATAAATGTAGCTTAGTTGATCCATGTGTTTTTTTTACCCACCACACCAGGGTCTGCTACTTCGCACTGACCTCGTAATTTATAATTTTTCAATATTCCTTGTCACAATATTTTTTTAAAAAATTATCTAATTATAAAATTAATTAATATTTTGAAATTTTTGGATCCTCTCCTCCTTTGCTCTGGGTCGTGCCTACATGTTATAGCTTCCTGCGATCAATGTCGATGTTACACCAGTATTTATAATGTTTCCGCATAGGAAGGCTATTCCCATTACAATTCTCTCTTGGAAACTGATTTTTCCTTACAAATTGGATTTCTATTAGAGATCTGGTACAAAAATAAGAAATTGATCTTCAATTTTGATATATTGAACCGTAAAAGCTTGCCGCAGCTTATTTAAAATTATTATATTGAGAATCGAACAAAAATAAATATACGGTAGCATAACTGAGACTGCTGTTTCTACTAAGAGCATCTCCAAGAGTCTCTTAGTTCACTCCTAAATATATTATAAACAATTAAGCTCTTAGTAAGTTAATACATTGATTTGTATGTAAACTCCAACAATGCTCTTTATAATTGCTTTTTATTTTATATTTTATTCATATTTCATTTCCACCCATACAAACATTCAATAGAGGAGAGAGAAGAATCAAATTTTTATTAATAAAATATGAGTTAAGAGCTACTAGTTGCTCTTAAAATAGAGGAGAGAGAAGAAGCTCTTAGTGTTTTTAAGAGCCACTAAGAGTCTCTTGGAGCAATATTTTTGTTCTCTCTCCTCAATTTTTGAGTTAAGAGCTAGAATAGAGAGGCTCTTGGCATTAGCTAAAAATGATTGGCTAAATTTCATAAAATATTGATTATGTAAAATTTGTCGAACTTGTAAGACATTGTGTTCCGATGGTATTGGCTATAATGATTGGCTATATTTTAAAAATGGTATGTAATTAATATTTCAAGTTGTTATTAATGGAATACATAATTTTATTATAGAAATAAGTGATGTGGCAATTCACTACAGGTCTCTAGAGGTTCGACAAATATAGCCAACATCAAAAGATTATCTATAATTATAGATAAGGGTTTTGTCCCATTGGAATACAATTTTTTTTACACATTCTTTATAATTATTATTTATGGTAATTAATTTTGAATTTTACCTAACTAGTCTCTCCCATTGGAGATGCTCTAAGGTGACTAACTTATTTTACTACCATTTCCATCACCTAAAATTAACATTAACTATGTTCGATTCAGAGTCGCATTCTTACAAATTTAAATACTCCGTAGAATTTAACAATAACTTTACAAACTTAGAGTACACTGTTTATTGGAAATCAACTAAGACAACAAAAAGAAATACTTAAAGCATGAAAACTAGAATTTATCGATCAGCAACATTAAGTTTGTTTCCTTGTGGTTTCTTTATCTTTAACTGAACGAATTTTCTAGGGAAATTTGAAAACTCATCACGCACGGATTCTTAGCATGTGTCCTTGGACACACACTAAACAAACCCTTAACTGAAAGATACAACAGGAAGACTAGTCATAACTGAGATCTGGGGTAATGTGATTCCCAGAAATCTCTTCGTCCTTGATAGAATTTGCACAAAATTCTAGTAATTGAAGTGAACCCTATCTTGTGCTTGTAGCCATTTAGTTAGAATTCTTGAAACATTCCTTTGTTCCAATTTAATTTCCCACCACATCTAACATTGATCGTTCCAGTTTCGGAGCAAAATCCAGATATTGGTACGTATGCAAGGGAAGCCACCACTTCTGTCTTCTGCCTTAAGATATTTGTCTTAAAGTCATTAGTCCACGAATTAAGAGTTCTGGAAGTAAAACTCATGTTAAGCCACACGCTCATTAATTTTCATTTCACCAACATAACCAATTTAGGAAGGTGAATTTGTAACTACCCAATTGTACATTTAAGGGGGTAGCAAAGAATAACAACATAAATTTGTTATTGAGTCATAAATTCTGGTTGAGTTTTTTTTTTTTTTTAAAATTCTGGTTGAGTTTACTTTCTAATATAATTTATTATTTACACCAAGTTATCAGAAAATGACAAATACGTTTACTTTGGTCAACTTGCAATTACCATTTGTATTTGATTTGGTTAACTTCCCATAATTGATTGGAAACGGAAAATGAAAGTATAAAATTTATAAATAAATTATTTGGTTAAAATTTTATAAAATTGTAATTAAATGCACCCACTCATTCAAGCATGTCAGCAAAGGCCTATCTATATTTACCAAAATGCTCTGTTCCAATGGTGTTGGATATAAAATCAATGAGAATGCGTAAAAAATGGACTTGAATGGTTGTATGTGCCAAAAAATAGCACAGGGCTCTTGCAATAAAAACCAATCAAGTTCCTAATAACACAAGCATCAATCAATCTGTAGCAATGGCCGTGGCACAAAAATTCCTTGTATTGGCTCTAGCAGCTGTTCTCATATGTTCAACAACAATGATAAGTCATACAGAAGCCAAAGGGAAAACGATAGACTATAGTCCACTTCGAAAATGGTCTCCCAGAAGCGGGGATACTCCTCTTCCCAAACCTGGTCCAGGGCAGGCAAACCCGTACACTCGAGGTTGCAGTGCTATCGACAGATGCCGCGGTGGTTAATTATCATTATGTTCATCGTGGCCATTGTATTGCAGGACTGCACCATCACGGCATTTCATGCATGGTGTCACGAATATTAGCACTTGTAATTTAATAAATTTCACAGGTTTGGTCAATGTGAACTAAACATACTGTATGTCAGAAATATTTCTCCTATATATGGAATTATATCTTATTGAATATTAATATTTTATATTTGATCATCCCAGGTATCACTTGAAATTTATTTAGTATATTATTCATATGAAGAACATTTAGAAGAACTATCATCTCTATTTAGTGCTTTTCACCAGGTCTTGCAAAAATTGTTCTCTGGGAATTCTTGTGATCTGATGCTGTCTGTCATCATGCACGGTGGAGGGGCCGGAATCACTTTGAAATCGGAAACAAGGCATGGGTCATTTTTAAATACTTGGTATACTGGTTTACGAAAAAGATAATAATCTGAAAAATGGAATGCATCATTTATATCTACCAACTGAGGTTTAATGAACAATAAGTAAACGAAAAAACAGGTAAAGTAATATCACATTCATTCATGCCTTTTACCAGTTTATAAGCTATTGGAAACCAATGTCATTCAAGATGCTTTCATAGGAAGATCGCCCTTTTGCATTGGTGTCCTATTAAGAGAATTTATACAGCCAATACAAGTTGGATGGGAGAAATGAGATGGTTCTTCCGAGAAACAAAATAATGGACACTGTACGAAGACCACCAGCATGTTCTAGTAAATCTAAAGCCTATCTGGAGCTTGTAGTTCTAGTTTTGCCATTATGTTCCTGCTTAACCTGTAGGGTTCTGGAAGCATTCTTTGCTACAGGAATTTGTTCCAATTTACATACCACATCTAACATTGATGGCCTTAATTTTGGATCAAAATCGAGACACTGGTGTGCAAGGGAAGCCACAGCTTGTGCTTCTTTCTTTGGGTATTGACCCCCCATTCGCGTGTCCATAATCCTCAAAACTCGCTTGTCTCCAAGTAGTGGCTTTGCCCAATCCACCAAAGTCTCTTCATCTACACCTCCAGCCCTCTCATCCCCTAATGCCCGCCTTCCAGAAAGCAACTCTAACAAGACAACTCCGAAACTATATACATCACTCTTTGTAGTCAAACGTCCTGCTTAATTGTTTGTCAATTTAGGAAGAAGAAACGAAAAATTAAGTTAGTTGCGGATGCAAATAATCACATTTAATTTGAAATAGAAAGTGTTCGATTCTCTATTGTTATTTTCTAATCACAGTGGAACTTCTACATGTTATTAGCCATCTATCTATACTCTATATTAATGTGCAAAACCATGTTTTAATGGTACACAATAGTACCAAAGTACCAAAAATACCAAATTTGGTTATCACTTAACTCGGGGTTCGATCCCTTCCAACTACATAATTATACTCTATATTAATGTGCAAAACCATGTTTTAACGGTACACAATAGTACCAAAGTACCAAAAATACCAAATTTGGTTATCACTTAACTCGGGGTTCGATCCCTTCCAACTACATAATTATACAAGATTTATTATTTAATTTAATTTCACCCCATGTTCGATTTCTTATAAGGGGTTCGATTAAGGGGTTTGACGATTATCACTTAACTCGGGGTTCGATTCTTTCCAACTACATAATTATACAAGATTTATTATTTAATTTCTTTAATTTCATCGCGTGTTCGATTTCCTATAAGGTTCGATTCTTTATAACTACATAATTAAATAGTGTATTAATATTAATTTTTTAATCTCGACTCGTGTTCAATCTATGCCCGTGCTTCGCACGGGTTATCAGCTAGTACTCTATATTAATGTGCAAAACCATGTTTTAATGGTACACAATAGTACCAAAGTACCAAAAATACCAAATTTGGTTATCACTTAACTCGGGGTTCGATCCCTTCCAACTACATAATTATACTCTATATTAATGTGCAAAACCATGTTTTAATGGTACACAATAGTACCAAAGTACCAAAAATACCAAATTTGGTTATCACTTAACTCGGGGTTCGATCCCTTCCAACTACATAATTATACAAGATTTATTATTTAATTTAATTTCACCCCATGTTCGATTTCTTATAAGGGGTTCGATTAAGGGGTTTGACGATTATCACTTAACTCGGGGTTCGATTCTTTCCAACTACATAATTATACAAGATTTATTATTTAATTTCTTTAATTTCATCGCGTGTTCGATTTCCTATAAGGTTCGATTCTTTATAACTACATAATTAAATAGTGTATTAATATTAATTTTTTAATCTCGACTCGTGTTCAATCTATGCCCGTGCTTCGCACGGGTTATCAGCTAGTACTTCGTGATACAACATTTCTCTAAACCAAACAATATGCCGCATATAGTTCTATCTTATTACTCTGTTTTTCTTTCATTTGTTTGATTTTGAGTTCATTATATTATAAAGCTACTGTGTTGGTATTAAGGGTTCTGGAAGTATAAACTCATCTTACGCCACTAACTCCTTTACACTCGATGGCAATAACAAACTTAGGAAAGTGAAATTTTACAATTTCTCCTACGCGATCATCCATTGAAGGAGGTAACAAAGAATAAAAATATAGAAGTATTGACCTGTAGCAACATATTCTGGTGCAGCATAACCCTTGGTACCCACAACTCTTGTTGACACATGAGTTCTATCTCCAGTTGGACCAGCCCTTGCATAGCCAAAATCCGAGAGCTTTGCATTGAAGTCCTAAAAATATTAAGATGAAACGTTCTATGAGATAACGAAATCAGTCAACTGGCTCTGATAATTTCAGATTAGTATACTAAAAACACTTTAAATTTGTCAGCATACCGAATCAAGTAGAATGTTTGACGCCTTCAAGTCCCTGTAAATTACATTGGAATCTAAATTGTGTAAGAAGGATATTCCCCGTGCAACATCAGTTGCTATATGAATCCGTGTAGCCCAAGGAATAGGTTGCACTCCTCCTAAAGAAAGAAATAGATCAGGAAGGACTCAAAATTACTGCATGAAAGTACATTTTTGCCACAACCAGTACTCAAAATTCCAGTCTGCACACTGCTGATTATAGAAAATCGCAAGAGACAATGCACACTTCTGCAAGGAAGGTTTGTCATACCAATCATTTTTAACATAAGTACCTTTATGACAGACTAATACATGGTGTAAGATGTAGTGAAAAGATCTACAAGAAAAAAGAACTTACTTCTAAATAAGTGGTTCTCTAAACTTCCCTTGGACATGAATTCGTAAACTAACAAGCGGTTGTCAGATTCAACACAATACCCAATGAGTTTTACAAGGTTTTTGTGGTGTAGCTGGCCTAAATATTTAACTTCAGTCTGCCAGGAGAATAAATATTGAAAGTAAATGTCAGTTAGGAAAATACCAAAAAGATACATAACGATAGTGTAAAGGTATTGGTTAAACATACAAGCCATTCTCTGTGACCTTGACAACTTCCTGTTTTGAGCTTTTTGATGGCAACTGAAATCCCAGATCCAGGTCTGCTTGCAGCGGAAGAGTTCTCATCTAACCATGCTTTATAGACCCAACCAAACCCTCCCTCGCCAAGAAGACTGTCTGACCGGAAGTTTTTTGCAGCATTCTTAAGATCATGGTAACTGAAGGCTCTAAGACTGTTGGACACCGAAATTTCACCTTCCGGTGCTACAACTGTTTTATTAAAACTCAATGAAACTGATTTCTTGTTGGGAGAGGAAGAGTCTTGTCGTTTATCGCTTGAGATACTTGTAGTTTCTACAAAAAAAATAACAGAAATCATTAGTGACGAATCAATCTACTCTTACATTCCATTGCAGAATGCATAAAGGATACTAAACAGAAGCTTTGAAATTCTGAGAAAATTCTGTGCATGCTGTAGTAACTTAGTAACTACATCAGATATCTACTCTACCATGAGTCAGAGTTGCCCTGCAACAGCCAACTCAAGTTCAGCTCATCCAAACACATGCTTCCAAAGATAGTAACTATATCATATATCTACTCTACCATGAGTCAGAGTTGCCCTGCAACAGCCAACTCAAGTTTTGCTCATCTAAACACATGCTTCCAAAGTTATCGGACATATTGCTCAACTATACTATTCATAATACAGAGTACACAAGTTCAAGAGCACAGGTGAAGCCAAATTCAAAACTCTACATGTAGACAGCACAGCATGCTTAATTAACTACTCATAAACATCTTTGCAATATCACTGTAGAATATGAACCACAAACATCTTAACAATAATGAATATAACATGCTAAAGATAACTTTTTTTGTAGCAGTTGCTATTGTTCCAATGTAGCGACATACCCATGAACTGATTAGATGAAGCATGAGCACACTTTGCAGATTTTCCATTGCATATTCCCATTTTTCCTCGACAACCAAACTCTCACAAGCAAGCAAATATATGTCAACAAAGTAAGGGCTGCTTCTAAAATAGTGTAAGTAATAAAATATTATATAAAGTGGAAAATATCTACTCCATGCTTTTGAAATAAGATAGACAGGGTGATGTTTGGAAGAACTTTTTTTCATAATAAATTAATTTATTTTAAATAAAATTAGAGATTTTTATCTTTTTTTTTAAAAAAGTTAATTTCTTTTTAACTTATAAAATTTAAAACATACATTAAATACTTGAATAAAAAAATTTATCAAAATATAAAATTTTTAACAAAAAAAAAGTCCAAAAAAACCTTTTAAGTCGCCAAGCAGACCAAGTATAACTTTGTTTTCCTCCATCCCTGAAACTTTCAAACACTGACCCCACATCTTTCCTTTTCAAGCTTCTTCATATTCAAAGTCACATTTATTAGTCAATGTGTAAAGCAGAAGACAAATCAAATTTTACATGCATTCTTTTTTTGTCAGGCACTTGTATCATTTTAATTGCACTATATTTTACTATTAAAATATTCATTCATGCAATCTTTGACTTTCAAAATGGCTACCACACTAGAACCGTAAACGAACAGAGCTTTTAACGAACAGAGCTTTTAACGAACAGCTCGAACTCGGCTCGATAAGAGCTCGGTTCGGCTCGAGCTCGAACAAGATATTTGTTCGTTAAGCTCGACTCGATAAGAGCTCGGTTCAGTTCGGCTCGAGATCGGCTCGGCTTGAGCTCGGCTCGTCGGCTCGTTAAAACTCGAAAAAAAATTAAAATTTTTACTTTTTATATTTTTATTTCCAACCAAATTAATTTTTTTTTTTGAAAATTTGGAAATATCACTAAATTAGATATATCTTGAAATCCATACAGTTGGATCGTCGAGAAATATTTTTAAAAAAATAGAAACAACAATTCGTGTGTTAGGAATGATTCATGAGTTGTGATGTTAAGAATAGAATTTTTCTTATATTTCTTGTATATCCTGATCTATAAAGGATTTAGCACTTTGTATAGGAGATATGTGTTAGACAGTAATCTGTAGAATTAAGTCAGGAACAGTGCATCAAGTACTACATGTCAGGAACTGAGATTGAATCCTGATATGACAAGTCAAATACTGATCAAGTACTGATGGGATGGTCAGATCTTGATTCAAGATGGAATCCTGATATCAGTCGTGTTACTGATGATGTCATAATGGATGCTACAGAAACTGGCAAGTGCTATAAAACATGATCTTTGTTTGGAGAACAAGCAAGAAGATATCATGAAGGAAAGAATTTTCTATTGATGGAAACTATCAACTGGACGGCAGAACATTGTCATGTATAGATTAACTTTCTGTTATTAGTTGATAGGTAGCATTATAAATACTCTCTCTATATCATTGTAAAAAGAGTCGTGTAAGTTGAGCGATTGAGTTTGTGTGCGTAGCTCTGTATAAAGTTTGTATTCGAGAGTTCGAAACAAACAGAGAGAGAGAGAGATTTATTTTGTCAGCAGCTGCTAAAGGTATTTGTACACCTTTGGTAGAGTTTGTATTTGATCTTATTAATACAAACAGTTTAATTCATTCGTTTGTTCTTGTATTATTTATTCGAACAAAAATCAGACACGATTATATAACTTGTATTCAACCCCCCCCCCTCTACAAGTTATTCGAGTTAACAATTGGTATCAGAGCAGGTTGATTTCGAATAATCATAAAGATCTACAATCATGTCTGGTTACAAGGATTGGAATACTAAAATTCCTATGCTCAAGAGAAACGAATATACTCTATGGGAAGTAAAGATGTTGCATCATCTGGAAACAACAGACCCTGATTATCTTGACAGAATCAGAGATTGACCTTTTGTTCCAACAAAGGTTATTGGACAAGCAACTATTGATGGTGAAGTTGTTCCAGAACATACAACAGAGAAGCCTAAATCTGAATGGTCAGATAAGGATAAGGAGAATGTTCTTAAAGATGCTAAAGTGAGAAACATATTATTCAACAGTCTTGATTCTGTTCTCACTAACTATGTTCTCTCTTGTAAAACTGCTAAGGATGTATGGGACAATCTTAAGGTTCACTGTGAAGGAACCAAGCCTGTCAGGAAGAATATGAGGACATTACTTATACAACAGTATGAGTACTTTGAATCCAAGTCTGGTGAGTCACTTACTAACACCTTTGATAGGTTTACAAAACTCATCAATGAGATGGCCATGCATGGTAAATATTATGACTTGGAGGATATGAATACTAAGTTCATGAAAGCCTTGCCTGAATTCTACAATGAGAAAATATCTGCAATTGAGGAAGCTAATGATCTGGATGAGATATCATTAGAGGTAGTGTATGGAAAACTTAGGGCTTATGAACTTGACAAGCAGCAGAAGAAGAGCAGGAGTGAAGGAAAGATGAAGACTGTTGCACTCACTGCTCAATCTGAATCAAAGAAGCTTCCAGAGGAACAGCATGATGAGACTGCTGTAAAGAACTCAAGGAAGAAGAAAAGCAAAGAAAGTTCTGAGTTAGAGACTACTGATATAGACTCTGATAACAGTGATTCTGAATCAGAGATGCAGGAACTCTTTGCTATGTTTGCTAAAGCTTTCAAGAAAGGAAGATTCAACAGGAGAAGATTTAGCAAAGGACCTTTTCAAAAGAAGGAGGAGAAGAAGAGTGACAAAGGCAAAAGTACAATTGTCAAGCTTGATAAAGCTAAGATCAAGTGCTTTAACTGCAGCGAGCTTAGACACTTTGCTAGTGAGTGTAAGAAGCCTAGGAATTTAGGAAAGGGCAATGCACTCATGGTCACACAGAAGGATTGGGCTGATTCCAGTGATTCTGAAGATGAATTGGATTATGATAACATTGCATTGATGGCAAATGTTTCAGACAAACCTGGATCTCCAAAGAAAACTTTTCCATCTTCTGTTAAGGTATCACTTCACTCTCTTGATTCATTTGATAATTTAAATTCTGATGAAATTAGATCTATTCATGTTGAGTTTAAGAATCTTATGACTAATTTTAGAATTCTTACTAGTGAAAGGGATGAACTTAAGGTTAAGAATGATAAGTTAGTTGATAGAAATAATTTTCTTGAATCTGAGTTAATTCAAATGGAAGAATACAAGTTAAGTTCTGATAAAGCTAAGCATGATTATAGTGTTATTCTTGAGGCTTATGACTATGTCAGAAAAGAACTAGAGGAAGAGAGAGATGTGATTAAGACCATTAATAATTCTGGTAAAAAGACTATAGAAATCTTTGAAAGTGGAATTCGTGGTAAAGTTAATGGTTTAGGTTTTGATAAAGCTAGACAAGAAGGAAAAGTAGCTATTGTCAATAATGATAGTAAAGTAGAAGCTAGCACATCTAAATCTGTAGGTAAGAAAATTGCTTCTGAACCTAATCATGTTAAATTTGTTGATTCAAAAGGTACTCCTGTTGTACACAAAAGAATTAACAATAGTATTTCAGATGAGAAAGTGTTAGAGAAACCAAAGAATATCAACATAGGGTTTCTGTCTAAGTCTCAGTTGAAACAGAGACTAGATGGTCTTTCAGAGTCTAGCAAGATCAAAAGAAATAGGAATGGAAAAGAAGGTATTAACAAAGAGAATAATTACAAGAATGTACCTGATGCACCTAGGAAAAAATGCTATAAGTGTGGAAATCATAATCATTTGGCCCTAGACTGCAATCAAAAACCTTCTTGGAAAACTGAGTCTAGATTCCCCAAGACTCAGAAAATTCAATACCAACCACAAAAAGCTTGTTATCATTGAGATAGTTTACTTCATTCCATTTACATGTGTAGAGAATATCATGAACTGTATTATGACTATAATTCTCTGAAATCTGAAACTCCTAGTCACAAACAGTTTGTGAAATCAGAGTCTAAGGGTGACTCTGCAACAGGTAAAGTAAAAGCAAAATCTTCAAAGCCTGTTGTTTCTAAAACTAGTAAGAAATGATCCAATCAAAGTTGGGTCCTAAAAAATTCTAACTAGTTACTTTTTTGTTTGCAGGGCACAGGAAAGAAGCATTCAATTATCTTGGACAGTGGATGCTCTGGACATATGACTGGAAAGAAGTCCCTGCTTACAAAGTTTGAGAGGAAAGCTGGCCCAGTAATATCTTTTGGAGATGACAACAAAGGAGAAACTCTGGGATATGGCTCAATTGTTTTGGGGAATGTCATCATAGAAAATGTAGCACTGGTTGAAGGCTTGAAACATACTCTTTTAAGCATAAGTCAACTGGGTGATAAAGGTTACCAATCAATCTTTGACAGAGAAGGATACAAAATCTTGAATATGCAGAATGGAGACATTGTTCTAACTGGTCAAAGACATGGTAACATATATGAAGCCAGCTTAAGTGATACATCTAAAGGGATTGTTAGATGCCTCTATAGTAAAGCAACAAATGATGAAAGCTGGAATTGGCACAAGAAGCTCTCACATCTTAACTTCAAGAAGCTTAATCAACTTGTTAAGCACAATCTAGTGAGAGGCCTACCTCAGGCAAATTATGTGCAAGATGGACTTTGTGATGCGTGTCAGCTTGGAAAACAAAGAAGAACCACCTTCAAGAGCAAGACTGAAAATTCAATTACTGAACCATTTCACATGCTACATCTTGATCTGCTTGGTCCAGTAAACATTATGTCTATCAGCAATAAAAGATATGCTTTAGTGATAGTGGACGATTTCACAAGGTTCACATGGGTGTTCTTTCTACACAAGAAAGATGAAGCTCCTCAACAAATCATTGAACTTGTTAAGAATATTCAGAATAGCTCTGAGTACAAAGTGAAAGTACTTAGGAGTGACAATGGTACAGAATTCAAGAATTCTACAATGGAGGAGTTTTGTGCAGACAATGGAATCACTCAACAGTTTTCTGCACCTGGTACACCTCAGCAGAATGGTGTAGTGGAAAGAAAGAACATGACTCTCATAGAGGTAGCAAGAACCATGCTTGCAGATGCAAAACTTCCAACCTATTTTTGGGCAGAAGCTATTAACACTGTATGTTTCACTCAAAATTGTACCTTAGTAAATAGTCATGGAAAGACTCCCTATGAGATGATCAAAGGAAAGAAACCAAGTGTGAAATACTTTCACATCTTTGGATGCAAATGCTATGTCCTAAAAGTTCATCCAGAACAACTTGGAAAATTTGAAGCCAAATCGGATGAAGCAATCTTTCTATGATATTCAGCATCAAAGGCCTTCATAGTTTATAATCTCAGAAATCACATTGTTATGGAATCAATTCATGTTGCATTCGATGACAAGAAATTTGGAATTCTGCAAACTGATGAAAGCCATGACAAATTGGAATTTGAAAATCTGAAAAATTCTGAGATACTCTCTAGTGATGATGAAGGTTCTCCAGAAGGAATTTCTATTGCTTCTCAATGGAATGCTACTGTTGAGGGGGAGCAAATAAATCAAGGAGGACACAGTGATCATCAGGAGCAGACTAGCTATTCAGAGTCTACTCCATCAGGAACTGATCTTTCAGAGTCTACTGAGGAAAGATCAGTAACTAGCAGCAGAATGGAATTTACTGATTCTACTGAGCAAGGAGGAGTGTTTGAAGGCAGAGAAAGTTCTTCTACAAGAGAAACCACTAACAGAGCCGGCTCCAAGGGGAGTTGGCATATACTCTTGCCTAGGGCCACCAAATAAATTGGGGCCACATATTTCTCTAATACACGTATTTATATATATAATTTAATGTAATTAAAATTTTATTAAAATGTTTAGTTATCATTTTTTTTACTTTTTATTCATTATTGATACTAGCTTAAAACCCGTGCGATGCACGGATGTTCTTTAATATAACAGAATTTTTTTTAATTAGAATTAAAAATTTTAAGACATAAATTTTCTTGGCTTCAAATTTTAAAAAATATGATCTGATATAATTATATATATATGTTGTCCGATATTTTTAGAAAATTAAGGATTTTAGTTTGAAAATATTGAAAAGATAAAATATTTTAGCTGAAAAACGTAATCGGTTAGTTATTGGTTATTATATTGTTATTATTTTATTGTACTTAAATAAAGCAAACCAAATAGGTAATGTATTTTAGCTGAAAAAGGTAATTGATTAATTATTAGTAATTATAATATTTTATTTTATTAAACATAATTGCTCATAGTTTTTTCAGAAAAGGAAATATTTTAGCTAGATAAACTGTATTTTACGTTAAAAAAAAATTGGCTATTGAAAAATAGAAAAGGTAGCATATTTTACTTGAAAAAGGAAAGAATTTCTCATATTTTATGTGAAAAAAGATTAGTTATTGAAAAATATAAAAGGTAACATGTTTTACCTGAAGAATGAAATTTATTAGTTATTAGTAATTATAAATAATTAAGTAAGGACAATTACATAAAATAACATGTACCATTAAATAAGGGTAAATAAATAAAATTAATTGAAAAAAATAGAAAAATATAAAAGGTAACATATTTTAGCTGAAAAAGGTAATTGATTAATTATTAGTAATTATAATATTTTATTTTATTAAACAAAATTGCTAATAGTGTTAAATAGAACCGCCGATGATATAATTGTAAAAAGAGAGATTTTAGTTAGAGAAAATAGAAAGGTAACATGAAGATGACATGATTTATGTGAAAATGGCAATTGATTAGTTTATAGTAATTATAATTTAATTATGTTATTTTACTAAATAAAATTGCTCATAGTTTTTAAAAAATGAGAAATTAATGTTGCTCGTTATATTTCTAGAAAATAAAGGGAATTTAATTAGAAAAAGAAAAGATGATATATTTTAGTTGAAAAGCTAATCGGTTAATTATTAGTATTATAATATTATTATTATATTTTTATTAAATAGAAACGCCCGTGATATAATTGGAAAAAGAGGGGTTTTAGTAAGAGAAAAGAAAAAAGATAACGTGTTTTGGCTGAAAAAGGTAACCGTCCATGATATAATTGGAAAAAGAAAGATTTTAGTTAGAGAAAAGGTAACGTGTTTTGAGTAAAAAGGTAATTGATTAGTTAATAGTAATTATAATATAATTATGTTATTTTATTCAACAAAACTACTCGTAGTATTTTTAAAAAAGAGAAATTTTAGTTAGATAAAATGCAAAAGATATTCTAATTTACTTGAAAAAGGAAATTATTTAATTATTGAAAAATAGAAAAGGTAATATATTTAACCTGAAAAGGGAAATTAATTCATAAAGGAGAAATTTTAGTTAGATAAAATATAAAAAAATATTGTATTTTACTTGAAAAAGGAAATTGTTTAATTCTTGAAAAGTAGAAAAAATAATATGTTTACTCTGAAAAAGAAAATTGATTAGTTATTAGTAATTGACTAAGGATAAATAAGTAAAATTAACAAGTACCGTACCGACCGACCAACCAACCAAACTTTTAATATTCCGGCTTTTATATAATAGTATAGATTATTCAATACTTTATATATCGTAAATTGAAGGCCTGTAAGTATTTAATGTAATATTTAGTACCAATACTTTTACTAGACCCATCCTTATATGTTTTGTGAGTACAAAAATTTAAAGACTGTGTTAACGGATGTAATTTTGATACTTCAAAATTATAATATTTATTCAACTATATATACACATATTAATAATGATAATAATTGAATTTGATCCTAATTTTTTTTATATTTGGGTTTTAGTCGTATTTTAATTAAAAAATTATTAAATTAAAATTATAAGAAAACACATATTTTTTAACTATATATTAATTTAAAATTATGTTATTATGAAATTTTACAAAATATTTCGTTTACTAACTAGGGCCTCCAATTTTCTGGAGACGGCCCTGACCACTAACTTAGGGGGAGAGTCTAGCAGAGGCAATCTACCACCTGTTAGAAAATGGACAAAGGATCATACTGAAGATTTGATAATTGGTGATCCGAATAGTGGTGTTCGAACTAGAAGATCAATTCAAAATGAATGTTTGTACAATTGCTTTCTCTCAAAGAATGAGCCCAAGAAGGTTGAAGAAGCCTTACAGGATCCTGATTGGGTAATTACAATGCAGGAGGAGTTAAATGACTTTGAGAGAAACAAAGTCTGTAAACTGGTACCAAGACCTAAAGATAGATCTATTGTTGGTGCAAAATGGGTTTTCAGAAATAAGCTAGATGAATCTGGTATGATTGTAAGAAACAAAGCAAGACTGGTGGCCAAGGGTTACTCTCAGGAAGAAGGCATTGATTATGATGAAACCTTTGCACCTGTAGCAAGATTGGAAGCAATCAGGATGTTTCTTGCATTTGCAGCTCATTCAAAATTCAAGGTATACCAGATGGATGTAAAGAGTGCTTTTCTAAATGGCAAGCTTGATGAGGAAGTGTATGTGGAGCAACCACCTGGATTTGTTGATCCAAAGTTTCCAAATCATGTCTACAAACTTGACAAGGCACTCCATGGACTAAAGCAGGCACCAAGAGCATGGTATGAGACTTTGTCTAAATTTCTTCTTGAAAATGGCTTCATAAGAGGTACAATTGACAAAACTCTATTCTTTAGAAAGATAAAAGGTGAATTGCTTTTAGTTCAAGTTTATGTTGATGATATTATATTTGGTTCTACTAATGAAAAGTTGTGTGCTAAATTTAGCAAACTTATGCAGTCTAAGTATCAGATGAGCATGATGGGTGATTTAAATTATTTCTTAGGCTTGCAGGTCAAACAGACTGAGACTGGTATTTTCATTAATCAGTCAAAGTATATCAAAGATCTTGTAAGAAGATTTGACTTTCAAGACTGTGCAGTTGCAAAAACTCCCATGGCAACAGCCACTAAACTAGACTCTAATCCTAAGGGAAAGAGTGTGGATAATACTAGTTATAGAGGCATGATAGGCTCATTGTTATATTTAACTGCAAGTAGACCAGACATAATGTTTTCTACCTATTTATATGCTAGATTCCAAAGTGATCCTAAGGAATCTCATTTAATTGTTGTGAAGAGAATTTTTAGATATCTCAAAGGAACTCCAAATCTTGGTTTGTGGTATCCTAGAGAATCTGACTTCTCCCTAATTGGCTATTCAGACTCTGATTATGCAGGGTGTAAAATAGACAGGAAAAGCACTACAGGTACATGTCAGTTTTTGGGAAACAGATTGATTTCTTGGGCAAGCAAGAAGCAACAATCTGTCTCAACCTCAACTGCAGAAGCTGAGTACATAGCAGCAGGCAGTTGTTGTGCATAGCTCCTTTGGATAAGAAATCAGTTGATGGATTATGGTATGACACTTAGTAATATTCCTATGTTTTGTGATAATACTAGTGCTATCAAAATTGCAGAAAATCCAGTTCAACATTCAAAGACTAAGCACATTGATGTCAGGTATCATTTTATTAGAGAACATATTGAGAATGGTACTGTGGAACTTCATTTTGTTTCTACTGACAAACAGCTTGCAGATATTTTAACTAAACCACTTGATGAGTCTACATTCAGTAGGTTAGTAAGTGAGTTAGGAATGTTAAATTTCTAGATCTTTAACATCTGCAAAAGTAGCAAGGTATGTTATTTTCAGCTTATAGACTTGATATTCTTGTCAGGATCTATATTTGATTGTTAAATGCTTAAGCTATAACATTGTACCTTGATAAATTTTAGTACGTATGATAGACTTGTTAATAAACATCAGGATCAGGATTGCTTTCAGTATGCTGACGTCATCAGGATTTTATTGTCAGTATCAGGATTGTGAAATTTGTGTGTGCTATTGTTTCAAATCCTGAAGTTCGTGTTATGTAGTGATCTAATTCTGAGTTTTGTTAAGTCTATGCCAGCAAGCTTTAATTCATTCATACTGATAGTTTATATCAGTCAATAAACAATAACAGACAAGTAGATAATAAGAAATTGTATTTTCATTAATTGAAAACATTACATACATGGAAATGAAATACAAATATCTTTTTGTCTAACTTCTACTGATAACTCTATTCTTGTCTAAAGTTGTTGCTGTTCTTGGTCTTCAAAGATATACTTCAGGACAAGGAGCATCTCAAGAGTCACTTTGATGATTACTCCTGGATTCCTTGTCTGGGCGACTTGAATGAGAGCAGCTGACTAGAATGTATAGCATCTCCATCAAGATCAACCTCAGACTCTCGGCCAAATTCTTCATCCTCAAGTTTTGAGGAGGTTAGAGGGTGTTTATATCCAACAGATGGATGTTTTAAGAGAATATTCTGGATATTATTTGGATTTACTCCAACCATGTCTAAAGCGATGAGACAAGTCATCTCTTCAAAGAGACGAACAATGAATCTTTGGTTATGAACAATCTGTTCATCAGCTGTGAGAAATCGAAAGATTGGGTTAAAGGTCATTGTGTTTTATGGAAGCTCTGTGTTTACAGAGAGGTTTTGTGTGTTTTTGGAGTTAAGAAAGGCAAAAGACATCAAGTGTTTATAAAGGAAAGAGTTAAATTCTAATATTGCCACGTGGAACTCCATTTAATCTCTGAAATCAGGATGATAGTGATCAGGAAAACGGAAGTGATTTCATCAGGATTGATGATTATTATTATTATTTAATCACATTGAGAATTATGATTATCTTGGTGAAAAAGATCACATTAGAAAATGAAGCTGATCAGTATTGATTTTTTTTTTTACCCTGATTTATTGAATTGAAATCAATTTTGGATTTTATTTTCCAAAAATCGTGGGTAAACTGCATTTTTCAGGGACTGACACCTGTCATCCTACATGTCAACGTGGGTTAGTGGGTCTGAAGGATTTTTTGAATATATCTTTATTTTGAGACTCTGATTGTTTATTGCTAACCTCTAATTCATATTTCCAAAGGCAAAAACATTCATTTAAGTGCTCAAAATCTCTAATCAATTTCAAGATTTCTTAAGTTCTTTACAGATTAAAAATGGCAGCTCAAAGAAGTCTACCTAAATCAGTAGCTTTCAAGTTTGGTGACTTTGATTTTATGACTAACAATCATGTTGCAGCAATCGCCAGCAAGAAAGGAGTATCAGCTGATTTTCATCCTGTGATGGATTTTATGGCTATTGGACCTTTGCGTTTTGCATTGGCAGCATCTCCAGAAATAAATCAAGCTGCTGTTTCACAAGCTTGGGAGAATGCTGAAGTAATTGATTCTACTCAGAGTCAATCAGGTAAGATTGTTCTACACTTAGGACAAGATACTTATGATATTACTGAATCTGTTGTTAATTCAGTACTTCACTTACCTGTTAATGTGAATTATGCAAGTGAACCATCTGATATGATGTAAGAACTATGTTGTCTGCACTAGGTTATAGTGGACCTCTAGACAACATGAGCCAGTCAAATAGGTATTTTCTTAGGAAAGAACGGTCTTTCTTCTTTGATCAAATTGCAAAATGTTTTACTGGTAAATGTAGTTCTTTTCATCAAATTACTTCTGTTACTTCACATATTGCTTATAGTTTGCTTTATGACAGAGTAATTAACATTGGTCACATTATCTTAAGTCAGATGTGTATTAAACTTGGGTTAAGAGATCAAAACAGGAAAATGGTTTATTATCATAGATTTATGCAAATGTTTATTAACCATTTTATTCCTGATGTTGAAGCTAGATTTGGTAGAGAACATTATGTTTCTTCTTATGTACAGCAAAAGAGAATTTTCTCTGATATTACAAAGAAGGAAAATGAAAAGAATCTAGATGAACTACCTGCAATTTATTATCCACATCATGTTCAGGTAATTCTTAAAACTCATCTTCCTACTCTCTACAATTCTTCTTTCTTTTGTGGTGAAATGGCTCAGGAATCTCATTTGGAGGAGAACCCCCCTGTGTCTACTCAAGTAGCCCAAAACATTATAGTCTCTAAAACAATTCAAGAACCAAGTTTTTATCCACAGCCTGTTGTTTCAAAGAAACCAACCTCTGGTGTTTCTCAAAAGACATCAGTTGTAAGGAAGAGAAGATTTGTTGTGTCAAGTAGTAGTAGTAGTAGTTCTAGTGAAGATGATGATAATATATCTCTTGTTGAGAGAGAAGAATTGAAGGCTGCAATTCAACTTTCTAAGCTAGGACAAAGAGATGAAGCACCTAGTCACATCCAGGTTGCAGTCTCTCAAAAGGCTGTAGTACTTAAAAAGGGAAAACAGTCACTGGATATTGTCTCTCAAAAGACTGTGTCTATTGAAAAAAGATCTCATCCCAAGATTACTTCTGTGTCTACACCTCTTGAGTCTTCTCAGGATAAATCTTTTGCTCACTATACTAGGAGAACAAGGAGAAAGATTCAATTGTCACCTACACACACAGAGTCTAGTCCAACTAATATTATGCAGGTCTCTACAAATGAAGCTACAATCAAGTCAGCAAATGACAATAGAGCTCTTGATATTGATTCTTCATTGGAAACTACATTATCATATAGACTGGCTATGGGAGTTATTTCTATCAAAGTGAAGCTGTCCAGGCCTGTTCTAGATTTTCTAGTTGAAAGAGTACCAAAACTTTTATTTCCAGAAGAGTATGGACTTCTACATCAAAGACTTGACTTAATGAAGATGTATTTCTATGTAACTGTCAGAAGACAATTAGTCAAGAAATTTGGACTCTCGAAGCATGTTGCACTTCAATCACTTCATGCATATTTATTTGACAAGGATGTCATTATTGAAGATGCTTCAGCTCAAGGTGAACAACAGGAGGTAGTAAATAGAGAAATGCAGTCAACAGGAGATACTATTGCACCAGTGGTGGATAGTAGGACAGATCAGATCACAGTCACTGCAACACAAGAACCATCTAGTCAGAGGTTGGATGACTCAGGAGCTGTGATAGCTGATGCTGAAAGGTCTTCTGTGATGGCTGAAATTGCACATGAGAAACCCTATGATATGGGAGGAATGGCTTTGATTGATTTTACTGAAGATCAAACAAACATTGTTCAGTCAGAGTCTATCCACCTTGAGGGTGAGTCTCAGCAAACAACACTTAAAGACGGTAACTTACTTACTATGGTGTCTAATGAAGTATTACTGAAGACATCAGAGTCTAGTAGAGAACTTGAAAGTGGTATACTGGAGCCTGTAGTCTGTGGAAGAAAAGAAGATGGTTGTAAGGATTCAGAGATTATAGCAGCTCACTCCTTGGAGAAAACCTCAAGCCCCTTGCCAAATGAGGAACCCTCTTTCCATGTGAGTTCAAGTATAAAACCCTATTTTTCTGTAGGTCATGAGAGCACTTATCCAAATTTGAGTGATACACTTGAAAAGATGGATATTGATCCACAATTTGAGAGGCTGGCTCCTGACCAGGCAAAAGGAGAGGTAGAAAGAGTGTTGACTCTAGATTGTCAAAGTGAGAATGAGGGTATGGATGATCAACTCCATAGTGAGGGAGAGAAAATTAGGAAACCACCATCGTTTGATTTCTGGGATCAGGTTTTTCCTGAATCTTGGTCTGACAATCTTGGCATGGATGCTGGTACTTATTTTTTATCAAGATGTATGAGAAGAATGACTTAGCAAAGCATAATGCAAAGCCAGAAGTTAAAGTTCAGAAGCAAAAAGAAATGCTAGCAGGAATTATCAACAGAAGAGATGAAAGGCTAAGACAAACTTCTACACCACTTGTACCAGAAGATATTCCTAATGATCCTAGTATTCCTTTGTATGTACTTCCAATATCAGCCAGAATTGAGACATCAACAGTATCTGATCAATCTAAAGTGGAGTCAGGATTTGTAGATGTTAGTACACAGAATACTGGTGAAGGACAGAATGATCATATTGCAGCTTCAGATCAGAAAGATGAAGATGTTTGTAACTCTACTCAGGTATTATTACTTGAATATCATTCTACACAAGCAACGTCTTCTACAAGACTTGAATCTGAAGATATTCCAAACACTTTCAATGTTGAAGTTGATTCTGACGTTTTACAAGACATTCAGAAATCTCAAGTTGAAATTCAATCAAGACTTCAAACACTTGAAGATAACCAAGTCATCATTATGGAAAATCAAGCAGTTCTGATGAATCTCATTTGTTCTGTTACTGAATCTCTTGGAATTAATGTTGCTAATGTCAAAAAGGGGGAGATAAAAACAGTAGTTCAAAGGCAACAGACTGGGGGAGATAAACAGACTGGGAGAAATAAAAGAGGAACTAAGGATGACAGAGGTGAATCTTATCAGGGAAGTGGTAAAGGAAAAGAAGCATCAAATAGTTGAATTCTTTCTTCTAAGTACTAGATACTTTGTCTACATCTGAAGAAGGAGGTACTTAATTTCATGATTTTTTTTAATTCATAAATTCTATTCTGATTGTATTGTTATATGTTTTGACATCAACAACTCAGATTTATGCTTCAGATCTTAAAGCATAAATAGGGGGAGATTGTTAGGAATGATTCATGAGTTGTGATGTTAAGAATAGAATTTTTCTTATATTTCTTGTATATCCTGATCTATAAAGGATTTAGCACTTTGTATAGGAGATATGTGTTAGACAGTAATCTGTAGAATTAAGTCAGGAACAGTGCATCAAGTATTACATGTCAGGAACTGAGATTGAATCCTGATATGACAAGTCAAATACTGATCAAGTACTGATGGGATGGTCAGATCCTGACGCAAGATGGAATCCTGATATCAGTCGTGTTACTGATGATGTCATAATGGATGCTACAGAAACTGGCAAGTGCTATAAAACAGGATCTTTGTTTGGAGAACAAGCAAGAAGATATCATGAAGGAAAGAATTTTCTATTGATGGAAACTATCCACTGGACGGCAGAACATTGTCATGTATAGATTAATTTTCTGTTATTAGTTGATAGGTTGCATTATAAATACTCTCTCTATATCATTGTAAAAAGAGTCGTGTAAGTTGAGCGATTGAGTTTGTGTGCGTAGCTCTGTATAAAGTTTGTATTCGAGAGTTCGAAACAAACAGAGAGAGAGATTTATTTTGTCAGCAGCTGCTAAAGGTATTTGTACACCTTTGGTAGAGTTTGTATTTGATCTTATTAATACAAACAGTTTAATTCATTCATATGTTCTTGTATTATTTATTCGAACAAAAATCAGATACGATTATATAACTTGTATTTAACCCCCCCCTTCTACAAGTTATTCGAGTTAACATCGTGACACAACATTAGTTACTAGTACTAGTTAGAATAGTAGTGATCTACTAAGATCTCCAACCAAATTAATTTTTATTTTTTAAAAATTTGGGAATATCACTAAATTAGATAGATCTTGACATCCGTACGGTTGGATCGTCGAGAAATATTTTTTAAAAAATAGAAACAATAATCTGTGACAAAGCACTAGTTACTAGTACTAGTTAGAATAGTAGTGATCTACTAAGATCTCCAACCAAATTAATTGTTCGCGAACAACTCGAGCTCGGATCGAGCTCGGCTCGAGACTGTTCGTGAACAACTCGAGTTTGACTCGATTCGGTCAAAGTTTGGCTCGGTTCGTTAAGATCAAAGCTCGACTCGATTCGTTAAGATCAAAGCTCGACTCGGTTCGGTCAAAGCTTAGCTCGTCTCGGTTCGTGAACAACCCTACTATTGGGGGTTATTCAGTGCTTTTCAAATCTTAAATCACTAAAGTCTAAAATGGAACCACATTCAGCAATTATTCTTTTCTTTTTAAAAAAAATATTATTATATATATGATGGATGGCCAAATAACCATTCTAAGAGAATCCCCACAAAATAAATATAATTATATTTTTTATGAAAAATAATTATAAATCTTAATTAAGAAATTAAAAAAAATTACATAACTTTTTTTCGAAAAATTATTAAAAATTAATTAAATAATCCAAAACAAATCTATCATAGAAACAAATTTATCCAAAATGATTGTACTGTAGAATCAAATTAAAATCAAATTT
This sequence comes from Kitagawia praeruptora, assembly GCA_037693485.1. Lineage (NCBI taxonomy): Eukaryota > Viridiplantae > Streptophyta > Magnoliopsida > Apiales > Apiaceae > Kitagawia > Kitagawia praeruptora. The sequence continues at coordinate 108,806,585 of CM075351.1, read as the reverse complement.
TTTGTTCAAACTTTATGTGTTAAATCGTTTATAAAATTTATATGTCATTTTATTCTATATTAGAATCAAATTTCATATTTTTAAAAATTTTATTCGTAATTTATTGATGAAATTCTATGTTGCAATCAATGATCCCGGACTCTATATAAGAAGGTAAAAATCTGCATTACATTATAATAGTCGAAACATTAAAAGTTTTGATACCTAATATTACTACATTTTTGCCTACATACCCTTAATATTATAATATTAAAGTCAAAATATTGAAAGATGAAAAAAATACAATTATAAATAACTAGTCAATTTCCTTTTTTATGTAAAACATTTTAGTTTTTTTTAAAAAATTTTTGAATAACTAATCAATTTTCCTTTTTAGGTAAAACACACTTTCTTTTATATTTTTTTAACTAGAATTTCTCTTCTTTTCAAAAACAGTAGGGGCAATTCTATTTAAAAAATTTATTAATAATTTTATAATTTATACAAAATTATTTTCTTTTTCAGCTAAAAAATGTGACTTTTTTCATTTAATAAAATATTTATTTTTCAACTAAAAACGTTACTTTCTTTTTGTTGTGACCAAAATCTTGCATGGGTTAGATTTAGGCCCACTAAAGGATTGGGGTCCAGAACCATGAGGAAAATAAGTGATCTGTCAGGCTTCCAAGGGCCCATGGCAGTCCTAGGGGTTACCATGTACATGGCGGCAAGGAAATGTGTGGCTTAGGGTCCCAAGGGCATCCCCTTGTGGGTAACCTGTAACCACTACCTGTCATCCAGTAGGGCTTCCGGAGTAGCTTCCATGATGGGGTTACCAGAGCCAAGATACCAGGCGGTACCCCCAGATTCCACCGGAAGCCTGATTAGGCTGCCAATTCAGATAAGGTAGACCTCCTACTTTTAGGAACACGTCTATATCACCTAAAAACACTCCTAAATAGATATGTATTCAGTTATTAGAGGATATGTGTCATATATATTTGATAAATGATACAAAATCATGATAAATACAAAGGATAATCATCCTACATTACCAAAACAGCTTGGTAACCTGAAAATATACATCATACACGATCATTATCAGAAATAACAATCATTATCCCACTGGAGAGAGGATAACTCATCATAAACAACCGAACATATCATTTCAAGAACTACATACGTGCTTGATCTCCTATAAATAGGAGTATCTAGGCAGTTTACGGGATCTCTTAGACACTTTGACACCTTGAGTAACATAGAGCACGTACACTCTTGTGTGACACGTCATTATTAGGGTTCTTGGCAGGCCAACGCATCATCATTGCATGGTCCTTGAGCTCTAATCCCGTAGATTCAGTCCGATCCTCCGAGGAACCACCTCCCGTGTTTTTCGGAAACCCCTAGCTGTGAGCCTTTCCGGGCAGCTAGCCATTGATTTCCAACTACGAGCCTTTCTGGGTGGTTGGACGATTCCGTATTTATTGGCGCTATTCCAGCAACAGGCCTCCTAATTTGTTGTGACAAATTCCTCCCACAACACTTTTTTAACTAAAAACGTTACTTTTCATTTTAATAAAATATTGTAATTGTTAGGATTTATTGGTGATAGTTTAGAGACAACTTAACTATATTTTATCATACTTAGTCCTCACTAAGTAGAACATACTGTCACAATTCTTGTGACCAAAATAATTGATGTAATATAATAATTATGTAACTTGGAAGCAGTTCATTCAAATGTTCAAGCCTTAGTTCGACAGCAAAAATTAAAGTTACTGTCATGATAGTGACAGTAAGGTTACAAGAAGACAGCATGTTGCAAGTCATGACAGCAGATTCTATTTGACAGCAACATTGGCGGAAGCATGAAGACAGCAACATTCTTACACTTTGACAGCAAGTCTGAAATTCTTGTCACCAACATTGGTGGGGATTCATACTGTCACCCAAAGCACATTCTCATGACAGCAGACTTGGCGTCAAAGGTTACTTTGTCAATGGAATTGTTTTGAATTGAGGATTTTCCAAGTCAAACAATGTGACAGAAGATATGTTCAAAGAATTGGCTTTCTGACCTTAAGTGGACAATCAAAGTTGAAAACTGAATCAATTATGATAGTACTAAAACGGATCCTTGAGTCCAGCATAAACAAGGAAAAGGTCAAAGCTGTCAAAGAAATTCACAAGCTATTGGCAAAGAGAGACGAGAGTCTTAGCCCTCAAGTAAAGAAATTAATTTCTAAGGCCAATGCCAAGAGAGGTGAAAGAGGTGGAAGCTGCACATATGAACACACTTTTGATAATGATGAGAATGATAGAGCCGGAGGATATGGTGTGCCAAAGAATATGGGTAAAGCAAATGTTAAGGGTGTTGTAAATCAAGCCCAGGATGAGGAAACTAATAAAGAAGCTCTCACAGCTGACAAGAAAGATGCTGGTGCTATAAAAGAAAGGGAGAAAGACATAATTGAAGCTTTAGAGGTAAATATCTTGAGAATTGCAGTAGACAGTATCAACACTGAAAAAGATGTTGTCAATAAAGGAGCTGTTAAAGAAACAAAAGATGCTGTCAACGAAGATATTGTCGAAAATGACACTGTCATGAAAGATGCTGTCATGGTGGACACAGTTAAGAAAGACACTGTCAGGAGCTTAAATGAAGATGCTGTCAAGGATGAAGGTGCCAAGGCATCCAAATCTAGAAGAAAGAAGAGTAAGGCAAGGGCATGGGCTGCAATTCTTAGGAAGGGAAAATCAATGTATTCAGGAAAGAAAAAGGCTACTGGCCTAGGTGCAAAGAGACCCATTGGGAAAAGAAAAATGAACAGTTTTGAATGCCAGAAGGAACAAGCTAAAAGAAACATCACATTTTTTTCAATTGAGCTAGATGACATTAAGGAGAATGCAACCAAAAACATTTTTTGGCAAGAAAGATCTCGACTCTTGGATGTTGAAAAGGACTTCACCCTGGTAACTGAGTCTAAAGTGATACTTAGTGACCTGAGAGTAAGATCTGAAACAGTGAGACTCAGAGTTGATTTCTTTGTGTTGGAAAGGATGGTGGAGCTTTTGGAAAGTTATAAGAATGTTACTAGCAAAGTCATGGAACACATCCAGAAATACCATGCTGACAATTATGCAGAATTCTACGAGTGATATGGTGACTGGAGAGCTCATGATGATGCTGATATTGTTGTGAGTTCAGATGAAGAGAAACTGTGTCATGATTATAATTGGGCAGAAATGAGGTCTCTCCATACAAAAGAAGCAGAGTATGAGAGAGAACAGTCATTCAAGGCTGCTAGAAAACCACCCAAGCCTACTAATGTCAACCGTGGATTATGTATAATCAACGATTGAGAGTTATTCGTTCTGCTGCAATACACGATATTTTAATTTTGTTGCATCACACATATATAATTAGAGAGTATGGTGTATTTCTGCCGTACACAATTGTTTATTTTCTAAAATGCATTATTTTTTTAAAAAAATAAATTATTTTTCACATAATTCAACTTGTACTTCATCATTATAATACGTTTAAAAAAAATCATTTTGATAAAAAATAATTGATAATAATTTAAATACTACAAAAATATAAAATGTTCTAGCATAATATATTAAGTAGTTCTAAGAGTTATAATTAAGTGGTTCTATGTGGAACCAGACCCAAGAAAAGAATATGTGTTAACATAATAGAAAGACATTCACATGCGAGAACCTTAAATAAATACAGTTGTATCTATAATATATAGAGAAAAATAAGATTTATTTTCATTTTCTTAAACTTCATAAATTTTAGAAAATTTATAAAGAGTAAAAAATTAGAATTCACTTTATTTTTAAGTTTTCATTTTAAGGAAAAAATTTATTGCATGAGATAATAATAATCAATAATATGTAATGAAGTTGGAAGTTTGGTCCTAAATGAGATAGCTGGAAACGGGAAGACAGCTCAGTACGTAGGAAATATCCTATTAACTATTAGAATTCGATGTTGATGTTAAAATTTTTATTTTATGTTTAGGGTTCTTTTTTTTTTGTTTTTGATAAAAATTATTATACAAGTAATATATGTAAAAGTTGGGGGTTCGATTTTAACGATAGAACGTCTCCGTAGAAAGAACCGTGTTAACTATTAAATTTAATATAGATGTTATAATATATATATAAGATAAATATATTAATTTTGATTTTTTTAGAAGCCCTTAATCAATTTTCCCGATTTTTAAAATTTTAGGATTTTAAATGCTCGTAACTAAAAAATTATCTTTTAACATACTATAAGTATAATAAGTGTTTGAATTTATGAAGGAGAAGAATTCAAAGTTATAGGAAAGATATATAATTAAAAATTCAATTAAAAATATAATATCTGTTTGAATTTATACAGAAATAATTCAAATTTTTAGATAAAACATACTTAAAAGTTCTATTTAAAGTAGAGTTGGTGTTTATAAGACATATAATTAGAATTAAAATAGCAGTTCCAATTTATTAAAAAGAAGTGTTTGAATTTATTATTAAGATATGTTTGAAATTTTATGTAGATATGTATTTAAATATATAGAAGTGACATATAATAATTTTTTTAGTGAAAGTAGAATACGTGAAAGGTTGAGACGTCTTTTAAGATTATTTAAAATTATGAAAAAAATCTTGAAAATTTTATTTTCGTCTTTTTATACAAGTTAATCATATAGGAAAATATATCTTTAAATTCAATTTTAGTCCCCTAAAGAAATGTCTTCGGATTTCAAAAGAAAAAAATTGTTCTGTTAACATAATATAAAGACATTCCAATGCGGAAATTGTAAATAAATACAAGAATGTATATATAATATACTGAAAAATTAAAAAAAAATTAATATTTTAAAATTCGATAAATATTAGAAAGTTTAAAGAACGTAAAATTTGAATATACTTGGTTTTTAAATTTTAACTTTAAATGAAAAAGTTATTTTATAAGATGAGTATGATCAATAATGTATAATGTAATTAGAATTTCGGTTACAAATGAGAGAGATTCGAAACGTGTTTAACTGAAAAATGGCTCATTAAAAAGGATTGTATTAGTTATTAGAATTTGATATTGATGTAATAAATTTTATTTTATTTTAGAGTTTGATTTTTATGGATAAAAATTATTATACAAGTATTTATAATTTATGTTAAAGTTGGGATTTTAATATTAATAAAAGAGCAGTTCAATAGAAAAAATGGTTTATTGGAGAAGACTATATCTATACTATACTATATTATTATAAGCAAACTAGAGTTCTTTTGTAGTTTGTAGTTTGGTTAACCAAGTTTTTCATAACCGTTAGATATTCAACTCAAATACATCATGATCGTTAGATATAACAATACTAAAAGGTGTTATATTAAGAAGTCTAAGATTCGATTCCCTTTTAGTTTAAAATATTACCATAAACAACTAAAAACATAAATCATACCATATATGTCGATCATTAATATTTCTATCTAATTAAAACATGTTACCTTCTATTTAATTAAAACAAGTTACCTTTTATTTTAAAACTAATTTGTTATATTGAGAAGTCTAAGATTAGATTCCCTTTTAGTTTAAAATATTACTCCTTATAAACAACTAAAAACATAAATCATACCATATCTTTCGATCATTAATATTTCTATCTAATTAAAAATGTTACCTTCTATTTAATTAAAACGTTACCTTTTATTTTAAAACTAATATTGCAATCATTAATATGTATATCCAAAAATATTGCACCATATCGTTCAACCACATTAATAAACACATAAAAACATGAATCATACCATATCTTTCAATCAATAATATTTCTTTTCTAATTAAAACACATTACCATTTAATTTAAAATTAATCTTACAATTATTAATATATATATATCCAAAAATATCACACCATATATTTCAATTACTAATAAAATATATTAAAAATCAGTATACATTGTTTATAAAAAAACATGAGTATAATCATTAAACATGAATATGTCCAAAGTTCGATTCCTGCCAACAACATATTAATTTTATTCATAACCGTTACATCTTCAACTCAAATAGATCATGACCGTTCGATATAACAATATTAAAAGTTGTTACATAAACAGGTCCAAGGTTCGATTTCCACCAACAACATATTAATTTATATTTAATACAAAAAAATTTTATTTCCAATAATATATTAAAAATTATATTTATATCATTATAATACACAAAAAATAAATTATAAAAAACTAAAAGTAACCCGTGCTTTGCACGGGTTATGAGCTAGTAACTATTAAAATTTAACCTTGATGATATGATACAAGATAAATAAATGTGTTTTTTGAAACCCAAGATAAATAAATGTTAAAAAAATTAATGCCATCGCTAATTGCATTTTTGTCGACTAGTTAAATTTAAAAATAATAGTATAAAAATTTACCGAAAGGAGGCATATGTTAAGGAAGTCTTCGGTGAAGAGAACACAATTAAATCATAAATTTTTAAAATAAAAAATAGAGGAAAAAACGTCTGCTAGATTTTTTATGTACGAAATTATCTTCGAATAATTCCGTATATATATAATTTAAAATAATTTAATTAGTAGACTCTATATTTTTTTTAAAGCTCTGTTCTAAAAGTCGGCGATTAATCGGGATTAATCGCCGATTAATCGCTGTTCGGTATGACACCGTACTGATTTTACAAAAATCGGCGAAAAAATCGTTTTTTCAAAAAACGGGATTAATCGAGATTAATCGGTCAAAAATCGGCATTATTGATAAAAAATTGAAAAATGTGTAGAAAAATTAAAAAAAAAATAAAAAGTATAAAATTGAATAAATTTTAAGAAAAATATTATTCTCATATATTGTTGTGGAATAAAAATTAGGGTTTATGCGTAATTAACGCTAGGGTGGTTGAGCTTCGAGCTTTAATGGCTGTTTCCGTGTTTCGAGACTAATCGGTCCTCATAGAGTGCCTACGTATCCCGTTATTGAGAATCAAGCCAAGACGTAGTTCTGAGAATGAGGGGTCAGGCCCTTTATATAGGCTGAGAAGCCTTAGAATTATGGTAGGATTCGGATACTTGGTGGGTAAGTCACCGCCTTGAGGATGGTTCTAGACTCCTTCCTTGTAGGAGTCTGTTTCCTTATTGAATTGGATGCCTTGGAGGCTAAGTCAGGCAGGAGTAATATCCTTATTTGACTCTTATTGCTGAGCTGGTTATTACCCTTAATATTAATTACGAAATTAATATCATAAATAGGGTTTGGGCCCATCTGGTGGGCCCCATGTTTGGACCATGTTGGGTCTAATTAATGCCACATTAAATGTATCTTTAGGGCTTACTTTTAGCCCATATCATTTGCCCCCCAACTTCTAGGAAAACTGATCAGGTTTTCCTTGAAGTTTTAACGGCCTTTTTCGAGACTCGGGTTAGGGTTCGTCTTCATACACTAGTGTTTCACGAGTATTGTCTTAATGTAAAGTGTGGAGCGACCGACGCATTTATGACAATGTTAATTCAATGCTAATCGGCACTAATCAGCCTTAAACGACGTTTAAACGATGTTAAACGACGCTAAACGGCGTTAAACGGTGCTACACGACACTAAACGACCTTAAACGACGTTTAAACGATGTTAAACGACGCTAAACGGCGTTAAACGGTGCTAAACGACGCTAAACAGCCTTAAACGACGTTTAAACGATGTTAAACGACGCTAAACGGCGTTAAACGGTGCTAAACGGCACTAAACGGACGACGCTAAACGACACTAAACGGCGTTAAACGGCACTAAACGGTGCTAAACGACGTTTAAACGATGTTAAACGACGATAAACGACACTAAACGGTGCTAGACGGCGCTAACAGCGCTAATCGGCACTAATCGGTGCTATTCTCAATTTCAACTTTCACTTGATTATTTTGTTCAAAAACGATCTTGATCATCGAGGTGGAGAAACAAAAACAAAAATGTGAAAACCCGACTCGACCACCACTGTCAGTCGGCCAAACCAAATCTGCATGCTGACCATCGATGTCGGTCGGTCGAAATTTTTTTCGTTTTTTTTTTTTTGAACGGAGCCAAAAAAACCCATACCGACGATCAACGTCGGCCGATCGAAGGACCCTCGGGAAGCCAGTCGGCCAGGAGGGCGATCGACCGATTCAAGTTCTCGCACCGAAGGTTGACGTCAGTCGGCTGATGCTCAAAAGAGAGGCCAGTCGGCCGGGAGGGTGGTCGGCCAAAATTTTTTCGTAATTTTTTTTTTTTCGAACCAATACCGACGATCAACGTCAGTCGGCCGGGGCTTCTCCGAAAGGGCCAGTCGGCCAGAGAGGCATGTTAGGTCGAATACACAAAAAGCAATCAAATACTGTATGAGTAACTTAACAAGAACAAACTGTTTAACAATTTAAAACTGTTTGGAATTAACAATTCCTCTCTCAGTGATGTAAATATCACAGAGAGCTGCTTAGGTTACAATCAATGAATTTCTCAATGTTCGACTACCCTTCTAGGGTTAACCTAACTGTATTTATAGAACATACAGCTTCGTACAATCAGTAACTGATTTTCCTATAATCAAGCTATACAATTGATATCAATCACAATTGTTCCAGTCTTCCAAGTCAACTCAATCTCTTTGACAGCTTTCCAATCTTCAAAGATATTGCTTCCATATTTATCTTGCATCAACCTTTAAACACTGTTGACTCTTCAGACAATATCGCTACAGAGTTTACCAACCTCTGTTGCGCTTCCAGTCAGTGTTTAACTAAACTCTGACTGCTTCCTGCTAAACTCTGTTTTCTGACTTTAGCTTCCAAACACTGTTCTCATCAATCATTTCTAACAATCTCCCCCAACTTGTCCATTAGCAAGAATGTACAAGTTTACAGTAAATGATGATGTCAAAACAAATACAAAGTTTTACAGTGTTTAACATACAAACAGAGTTTAAGCTATTACTTAACAAATTCTACAGAAAATAAGAAAATTCTTACAGACTTTAATTTCTAATCTCTTGCAGATCAGGCATTGTTCTGAGATAGTCTATAAGCAACCTTCTTTCAGCATTTTCAAGCTCTATCTGCATAGCTTCCTTGATTTCTCTCAACTGAGGATCATTCTCATCAGTTTGATAGATAGCAGCTCTAAGATCGTAGATTTTGTTTCTTCTCATTTCATTTCCCAGCCTTATGTATTTCACTTCCTCAGATTTCACATTAAAATCCAGAACAGTGATTCCAAGATCAGTCTTCAGTTTTGTAGTCCCTTTCTCCATTTCTATCAAATTTCCATTCCAATCTCTGTATTTAGGAACATACTTGCTGTTGAATTTCATTTGCCTTCTTGCAAGGTTTTGAATCATTCTTTGTTGAAGCACATTTGCAACTGACTGAGCTCTTTGATTTCTCACTCTGAAAATATACAGAACATATTCAAGTTCTTCCCAGTATTTTAATTCGATATCCTTTTCAGAAACTTTAAATACTGTTCCATCAGCCATGAAATATAGCAAGAAATCCTTCTCTAGACTCTTCTGATATACAAGCTGTACTGACTCCAGTTTGTCTAAACTTTCTTGAGTGACACCACGACCTGGAACAGACAATGAAGAAGGATCTCTAGGACCAACATATTGCCTTTTATCTCTGTGTGAGCCTATGCCTTCTTTGTTGTATCCAACTTTACCAGATAAAGCTCTACCATCAGTAAAATCCATTTGAATTGTAGCTTCTAGTCTTGAATCATGAGGAGCACCTCTCTTAAATGTTGATTTCAACTGAGAAGACAATAATGGTGTGGTCACAACTTGTGCAGCAACAGAGGTTGTGTCTTCATTTTTCTGTACAACATGTGTATCAACAGAGGTTGTAACAATACTTTTCAGCTTTTGCTTAGCTTCTGCATCTGTTGGTTTTCTGAATACTTGCATTCTTTGATTTGTACCAACTGGTTCTTTGATTTGAATGCCTTTAAGAACAGGCTTTGCAGCTTTAGCAACTTTCACATTCTTCTTTGCTTTTTCAGACTTTAGAACTTTCAAATGCTTTTCTTGTAAACTCTTCTCTTCAGCTTTAGCATCTTCTAAAGTAACTCCCTCTGCATTCTCTTCCATGAAAAGCTTAACAGCTAACTCCTCATCAGTCTTTGGATCTGAAATTAATTCCAAACTCTTGGTTTTTGAAGTACCTTGAGTTTCAGTGTTTATTCCAACAGACTGTGATTTAACAGATTTGCCAGATCTCAGAGTTTGCTTTTCAGAGTTTAACACCTTACTCTTATCACTTGCCCCTCCATCTCCAGCATCATCCTTTTGAGTCAGAGTTTGAGAAACTTTGCATTTAGACTTAGCAACTCTCTCCCCCTTTTTGACATCATCAGGAATGAGTATGGATGTAATGAGCTCTAAACAGTTAGCAATGGAATCCACCTTAAAAAAACAAAGCAATTTGATTTTCTTCAACTTTTCCTAGCCTGGCAAAGAGAGTGTCTTGAACTTTGGATAGCTGTGCAGCTTTTATTTTGGACTCTCTTTCCATCTTCAATTCTCTTGACTGAATCTCAGTCTTCAAGGAAGCAATTTCTTGTTTTGTATCAGAAAAATTTCCCTCCAGAGTTTTAACTTGTACCACTGTTGCTTTTAAGCATGATAAAATCTCTGGATTTGAAATTTGACTAGCAGTCTGCTTAACAAAATCAGCTGCTCTCCCTTTTGGAAAAATACAGTCTTGTTTATACCAATTGGCAGCAGATTTAGCAAGATACTCTTCTTCAATTGCATGAGATGGACAAGGCTGATCAAAAGATTTATGCTTATTATCAGTCTGTGCAGGTGCACTCACAAATGAATCAGAGTTTGCACTGCTGTCAAATTCATCTTCAGCACTTGCATCTTTAGCTTGAGCATCTTTTAAAGAACCACTGTGCTGAGCTGTGTCAGCCACAGTTTCTGTAACAACTTCTGCAACCTTTTCAATAGTCTCTTCATGTTGCACAGGCTCTGCAACAGAGTTTGCCTTTGTAGCTTCAACAGGCATAGATTCAGAATTCTCCTTAGTTGCCTGATCAACTTCATCACCTTTGTCTTGAATTAGAGAAGAGACCAGCTCTGTGTGTGATGCTTCAGCTTCAGGAACTTTTACTGCAAGCTCATCAGCTACAATATCCTCTGCAGGTATAGAAACATTTTCTTCATCCTCAACAGTAGGTGTTTGCTGAGAAACCACCTCTGGGGCTTCAACAACATTCTCTTCATCTGAATCAGAAAGAATTAATCTCCTCCTTTTGATTTGAGGCACTACAACCTCCTCTTCATCTTCACTTGAGCTCTAATTAGTTGGTGAAAGTGAAGGTCTGTTTGCATGTTGCTTCATTCTTCTAGTATAAACAGCTCCAGGTAATGTCTGTTTAGCCTTTGAGTGTTTAGTGTTTAGGGCAGTGTGTTTCTTTCTTTTTAGTTTGGCTTTGGCTATTTCAGAAGGTGCTGGCTCAGAGTTTAAGGTTTCAGTGTTTAATGTTTCAGTGTTTAAGGTTTCAGTGTTTAATGGTGGAGAGTTTATTGGTGAAGAGTTTAAGGTTTCTGGTTGTGGTTGATGAGATGTAGTAGGTACAGTGGTTGTGGGTGTTGGTTCAGAGTTTATGGTGTCTATTGGTTCAGGCATTTGTTGTGGTGATTGAGGGTCTTGTGGTTGGTTTACATAGTTCTGTAAGGCTAAAGGCATAAACATCTCAGGTATTTGCTGTTTAGTGACATCTTTGTTTGTCAAATCAGAAAACATTCTCTTAGCAACTTGAAAAGGCTGAATCACATCAGCTTCATCAATTGGAATGTTAGGCACACAGGCAGTAAATAACAGTTGACAAAAACGAGCAAAATAAACAGTAGTAGTCTCAGACAAACGCTCTCCCAAGTTCATTAGTACTAGTCTACCAAAATCGAAGTTACCTCCATATAGTAGAGCATGACCAATTTGGAGAGTATCAAGAGGCAGTGCATCCCAGTTTGTTGTCTTCTTTCCAAAAGCTCTTGTGATGCAATCGAAAAAGAAACTCCATTCCTTTCTCAAACTTGGCCGTCTCAAAGACCCTATCTTATTCAAGTTTCCTGCACATCCAATTTGCTCCAACATTGTCCTCAAGCGATCATGACCAACAACACTGTAAGAAGTGTGTGTCTCAAAATCTAGAGCATCCCTAACAGTAGTTGGAGTAATAATATACTCTGATTCATCATGAGTGAAAGTGATTGTGGGAGTGCCAGACTCGTCTCCATCATCATATACAGAGTTTGTCCAGAAGGCGGCAATTTGTGAAGCAGATAGTGTTGGTGGTGCAGTTAAAGCCTTCCCTATTTCAGAATCTTTCAAGAAGTTTTGGAACAAATGAAACGCCTCTGGAGCATTTGCATTCTCCAGTGGTGCTGCATAGTTGCTAGGAAGAAAAACTAACCCTGCTGCATCAAACGCTTTAGTTGCCATTAGTAAGATATGATACGAAGAGATTTAGAGAAAAGATGTGTATGCACTGTAAGTGTTTATCAAAAGGTGAATGAGAGTATATGAGAAGTTTGAAAGTGAATGAGTATGCAAGTAACTGTGAGTGGGTGAATGTGAATCGATATGGAGTGAGAGACTAAAGACGATTAGAGTAAAATTAAAACTCAATCGTTTATTTAGTAAAAGCGCGCAACTGTTGTAGAGTAATGTGTGAATGAGACACTATCATGGGACACGTGTCAAACAACCAATGGAGCACTTAATAATTACCGCTGTCATTCCTATAATCACGACACTTACACTATTTAACAGTTGTCAACTACCTCAATTACTCCAAAATAGTCAAATCATCTAAATGAAACTGTACCTTAGAGTACTTAACACAACTCAACAGTGTTTATCAATTTTCCAACTTTATCACTAAAACCCTTTCAAAAATTGCACAGTTGTGAATATCAGTGTGTGTGAAGCAGAGTTTACTGAAATCAATTTTTAGAGCATCTAATATTTCATAAAATCCATAACAAAAATCAATAAACACTGAATGCACAAACTCTCATAGTAAACACTGATTGTTTGATGAATGCTAAACTCTGTAGTTACTGTAATACAGAAATCTGAAAACTTCTATTCCCTTTGATGTCCATGATTATCCAAGTAAGCACACAGTCTTGAAAGACAAAAATATCAAGAGATAGAAATCAGAGCATCATTCAGGGAATAACAGTCATGAATTTGATAACCTCACAAACTCTCAAAGCACACAAGTGTTTAGGTGAAGTGTTTACACTCACATTCAATCAGAAATAGCAGAATCTACCATATGCTTGAATGTCCACCAATTCTACACTACTTTGTATACATGTATGCACAAATCAAAAGGACTTTATTCAGGGTTGGAATGAGATAAGATCAAACAGATGAAAAAGATGTTTTATTCATAAGTGAATATCAAGCTGAACATTTCAATAGACCAAAGTGTTCAGTCACACTGTTAGTACATATTTGTACAAGATCAGTATATATGCCTTTTTCTCTTTTTTTTATTTTTTTTTATTTTTTTTTATTATTTTTTTATTTTTTTTATTATTTTTTTTATTTAGCATATATACTGAGTAGACTTTTCTTTTCTTGAAAAATACTCATCTGCTTGAGAAGAAAAAAAATATAACTGCTCTTAATACTTCAGAGTATAAGAAAAATGAGCAGTTAATTAGGCTCAAAGGGGTTTACTAAGGAAGGAATTTATGAACAGTGTTTATACAGTGTTTGAAGAGAGTTCAAAAGAATTTTGAAAAAGAAAAATGGTAAATCCTATTGCCTTTATCATTTTCATGCACACACATATCATGTAGTCTCAAAATGGTTTAATACAAGTTCTAGAGAAACATACTACCTAATGAATATCACACAACAATAAATACTGATTGATAGAAAATGTATCAATCACTGATTTGGCTCAACCTCTCACAGGGTGTATACATGAATCTGAACTCACCAAACTAATCAATGACACATCTCAAGTTTTATGGTTTTCACAAGTACAAACAAGGAATCATCATGAACCATACCTTTGGAAACAGAATGTCACTAATCAGAGTTTAGAGTTCATCAATAACCAAAATTATTTATGAGAGGCAATGCACACAATATTCATAGACTGAGAGTTTAGGACTGAATAAACTAAGAGATGCTATAAATATGAAACAGTATCATGCTGTGTTGATTTACTGCACAAAGTCTGATTAGATTACAGTGACTCAGAAAGAATCATGATTTATTTACTGAGAATCATGCTTCATACATTTTTCTTCATTGGTGTTTTCATTCAAACAATAATCAATTCTGAATTCACTGAGTGTATCTAACATGTTAACAGTGTTTAACAGACAGACATGCTGACAGAGTTTAACAAGATTTAAACATAAGCATGCAGAACAGAGTTTAATAATAAGGTTCACATAGCACTTAACAATTTGCAGAAACATGAGCAACATATTTTAGAAATAAGTTCTTGAGTCTAACCAACATTTCTAGTCAAAACTAGATACCATTCCTAGTTCATTGACCAGTCTTGTAAATGTAGCTTCACTCAATGGCTTGGTGAAGATATCTGCAAGTTGTTGTTCTGTAGACACAAAGTGAAGCTCAATGTTGCCTTCCTCTACATGCTCTCTGATGAAATGATACCTTATGCTGATGTGCTTTGTCATTGAATGTTGTACTGGATTACCTGTCATTGCAATAGCACTTTGATTATCACAGTAAATAGGTATCTTGGTATACCTTAATCCATAATCCAGCAGTTGATTCTTCATCCATAAAATCTGTGCACAGCAGCTACCAGCAGCAATATACTCTGCTTCAGCTGTAGATGTAGATATTGACTTCTGTTTCTTGCTGTACCAGGAAACAAGTCTGTCACCCAGAAATTGACAACTTCCACTGGTGCTTTTTCTGTCTATCTTACATCCTGCAAAGTCTGCATCTGAATAACCAAGTAGTTTAAACTCTGATTCTCTTGGATACCACAGCCCCAAAGTCATAGTGCCCTTGAGGTACTTAAATATCCTCTTTACTGCTGTTAAATGTGGTTCTCTTGGATCTGCCTGGAACCTTGCACACAAACAAGTTGCATACATAATATCAGGTCTGCTAGCTGTCAAATAGAGTAAAGAACCAATCATTCCTCTGTAACTTGTCATATCTACTGATGACCCTGCATCTTTGTCCAATTTTGTTGCAGTTGCCATGGGAGTTGTTGCAGATGAACAATCAAGCATACCAAATTTCTTGAGAAGGTTTCTGGTATATTTTGCTTGATTTATAAAAATTCCATCATCTGTTTGCTTTACCTGTAAGCCTAGAAAATAACTAAGCTCTCCCATCATACTCATTTGATATCTTGACTGCATGAGTTTGGCAAACTTCTTACAGAGTTTATCATTAGTAGATCCAAAAATGATGTCATCTACATATATCTGTACTAAAAGCAAGTCACTACCAGTTTGGAAGTAAAACAGAGTTTTGTCAATAGTACCTCTGTGAAATCCACTTTCTAGTAGAAATTTGGCAAGGGTTTCATACCATGCCCTTGGTGCCTGCTTAAGTCCATAGAGTGCCTTGTCTAACCTGTAGACATAGTCTGGATATTTTGGATCTACAAACCCTGGTGGTTGTTCCACAAACACTTCTTCTTCAAGTTTTCCATTCAAAAATGCACTTTTTACATCCATCTGAAACACTTTGAATTTCATGTGAGAGGCATATGCTAGAAAAATTCTAATTGCCTCCAATCTAGCCACTGGAGCAAATGTTTCATCATAGTCTATTCCTTCCTGTTGTGAATAGCCTTTTGCAACCAGTCTTGCCTTGTTCCTTGTGATAACACCCTCACTGTCAGTTTTATTTCTGAAAACCCATTTAGTACCAACAATGGATCTGTTCTTGGGCCTTGGTACAAGTGTCCACACTTCATTTCTTTCAAATTCATTTAGCTCTTCTTGCATTGCTGTTATCCAGTCAGCATCTTTAAGAGCTTCTTCCACTTTCTTTGGCTCAGTTTGTGACAAGAATGCATGAAACAGACATTCATTTGTTGTTGCACTTCTTGTCCTTACTTTTGCATCTGGATCACCAATAATCAAATCAGGTGTGTGTGATTTAGTCCATTTTCTTGCAGAAGGCAGATTGCTTCTGTCATCATGTGATCCTCCCCCTTGATCCATGCTCTCCTGATTTTCTTGGTGCCTTTCTTCATTTTCTGATGCTCCCCCTGAATGTGACTTCTCAGAATTATCATCAGAGTTTGAATCAACAGAGTTTGATTCAGAATTA
Organism: Kitagawia praeruptora; assembly: GCA_037693485.1. Taxonomy (NCBI): domain Eukaryota; kingdom Viridiplantae; phylum Streptophyta; class Magnoliopsida; order Apiales; family Apiaceae; genus Kitagawia; species Kitagawia praeruptora. The sequence continues at coordinate 108,790,264 of CM075351.1, read as the reverse complement.
TCAACTGAGTCACTTTCAGTGTTTGAATTATCACTTTGATGTGATTCTTCATGCTCCCCCTCAACTGGTTCTTCCCTTGTTTCTGATTGAAGAGTTTCTTCAGTATTTACCAGTAGAGGTTCAGAGTTTAGATCAACAGAGTTTGTCAAATCAGTCTGATCAGAGTTTACTTTTTCAGAGAATAAATCTTCAATTTCAAAGTGCAGTTGATCATGTTCATTTACATCTTCAAGTCCAGTTATTTTCTTGTCATCAAATGACACATGAATTGATTCCATGATCACTCTAGTTCTCAGATTATAAACTCTGAATGCCTTTGTTGACAGTGGATAGCCAACAAAAATTCCTTCATCTGCCTTTAGGTCAAATTTGGTCAACTGTTCAGGATGAGTCTTCAACACAAAGCACTTGCATCCAAAAATATGAAAATATTTTAGATTTGGCTTTTTCTTCTTCACCATTTCATATGGTGTTTTACCATGCTTGTTGATCAGTGTTGCATTTTGAGTAAAACAAGCAGTTTGAACTGCTTCTGCCCAGAAATATGTTGGCAACTTTGCTTCATCTAGCATGGTTCTGGCAGCTTCTATCAAGGTTCTGTTCTTCCTCTCCACTACACCATTTTGTTGTGGAGTGCCAGGTGCAGAAAACTCTTGTTTGATTCCTTTACTCTTGCAAAATTCTTCCATTGATGAATTCCTGAACTCAGTTCCATTGTCACTTCTGATTATCTTCACTTGATTCTCTGACCCTTTTTCCAGTTGTAATATATGTTCTGTCAGTGTTAATGCAGTTTCATCCTTCTTTGCAAGAAAATACACCCATGTGTACCTGGTATATTCATCAACAATGACTAGAGCATATTTCTTCTTTCCAAGAGACATCACATTCACTGGACCAAAAAGATCAACATGTAGTAGATGATAAGGATGAACAATTGAAGACTCAGATTTGCTTTTGAAGGTGGCTTTTCTCTGTTTGGCCTTTTGACAAGAATCACACAGGCCTTCTACATTCAACAAGGACTTTGGTAAACCTCTCACAAGATCATTCTTTATTAGCTCATTGATATTGTTCAGATTCAAATGAGAGAGTTTCTTGTGCCACTTCCAACTCTCTTCACTGGACATTCTTGTTGATAGACACACTGCTTTGCCATCAGTGTTTGTTGACAATTTAATTTCATATATGTTATTGTGTCTGTTTCCAACTAGAGCAACTTTCCCTGTAGATTTGCTAATCACTTGACAATATTCAAGCTGAAAATCTACATGATATCCTCTGTCACAGATTTGACACACAGATAGCAAGTCATGTTTGAGTCCTGGAACCAGAGCTACATTTGTGATGATGACATTTCCAAGATTAATATTGCCATATCCCAGTGTATGTCCTATGTTGCCATCTCCATAGGAAACTTCTGGGCCAGCCTTCTCCTCAAACTCTGATAGCAGGGCTTTATTTCCTGTCATGTGTCCTGAACATCCACTGTCCACGACTAGGGTACTAACCCTGTTGCCCTGCAATCACAAACAATCACTGATTATTAGTTTTAAGGATCCAGACTTGCTTGGATCCTTTGGCTTTCTTAATTCTGTTAGCTTTTGCAGCGGAATTCACATTAACAGAGTTTAAGCTAACTTTTTCAGAGTTTACATTAGCAGAGTTTACTTTAACCCATTTCAAATTTGGCTTGGGTTCATAGTAATTATAGTAAATAGCATGATAATCTCTGCAAGTGTAAATTGAATGCCATGTACTACCACAGTGTTTACACAAAGTTTGTGGTCTAGTTCTCACATAATCATTATTTACTGCAGTTTTAGAGGGCAAAGAATTAATGTTCTTATTCTTACTGCAGAAACTAGCAAGATGATTAGTGCTACCACAATTAAAGCATGTTTTTCTAGGAGCTAATGAAGCAAGCATTGGCTTAATTCCTGAGGTTATGCCTACCTTTCCATTTCTGTTTTTCTTAGGCATTCTTTGTTTGTTGACAGACTTTATTTCCTTAAGCTTATGCTTGAGTTGTTTATCTGTCATTAAACCAATGTTAGCCTCTTTAACAAAAGTTTTAGCATATGACTCTTTAACAGCCTTTTTCTGTGCTTCAGTCTTAGGACCACCTGTTCCCATGACATTACCCTCAGATGAACAATGTGGTCTAACTTTTACCTGATTTTCAAATCTAAGTTCATCTCCTACAGAGTAACCTAGACCTACTGTATCTGACTGAAACACTTCTTGAGTGTCTTTACCAGAGTGTGTCCAAGTTTTAATGATGTGTTTAGTATCCTCCAATTCTGATTCTAGTTGCTTATACTTACCTAGCAACTCCTGTTCAATAAACACTGCATCATCTCTCTCTTTCTGAATTTTATTCATGTTCTCTAGCTGTTCCTCAACAAGTTTATTTCTCTCTTTAAGTTGAGAACACTCAGACTTTATCCTCTCATTTTCTAAAGTCTGATCCCTATAACTGATATGCAATGCTTTAAGATAAATTCTCAGTTCAGTTATATTATCAGTGTTATAAGCATAGGTAGTTGGGGGTACCTTGAGATCATCATTTTCAGTCTGAGTAGTAGCCATGAGAGCATAGTTGACTTCCTCATCTGAATCTGAAGTGTCTGCCCAATCTCTGCCTTTGGTGTAGAGTGCCTTTTCAGTTTTACCCTTCTTGCACTCAGGAGCATAGTGACCCATCTCCTTACACTTGCAGCATTGAATTTCAGACTTATCTTTCTTACCAGATTTGAAGTCCTTTCCCTCAGATTTCTTGAAATTCTTCTTGTCAGACTTTGAGTAGTCCCTGGAGAATCTCTTTCCCTTCTTGAAGTTCTTGTATCCCATCTTCTTGAAGGTCTTTACCATCAATGCAGCCATTTGCATCATCTCCTCATCATCTTCAGAATCAGATGATTCATCTGTGTTTGAGTCAACATCAGTGTTTGATGACTCATTCTCTGAATGTATGACTAAGGCTTTCCCTTTTGCCTTTCTCCTTGATGCCTCCTTCTTTGATGGTTTCTCCTCAACCTTAAGAGCAACAGACTTTGACTTTCTACTAGATCTTTTGTTTCTCTGCTCCAATTCCAATTCATGAGTTTTGAGCAGCCCATAAATTTCATCAATTTCTGTTTCACCAAGTTCATAATTATCTCTTATAGTGGTTGTTTTCACATCCCACTTTTCAGGTAGAGAAAGAAGAAACTTGAGATTTGAGTCTTCTAAATCATACTCTTTGTTAACCAATGACAAATCATTGAGCAGTTTACAGAATCTGTCAAATGTTTCTGTCATGGTTTCATCAGACTTTGCCTCAAAGTGCTCATACTCCTGAGTGAGTATGTTTCTTCTGTTTTTCTTGATTGCAGGAGTTCCTTGACACCTAACCTCAAGTGCATCCCATATTTCCTTTGCTGTTGTGCAGTTAATCACTTTATTAGACATAACATTGTCTAATGCACTGTGAAGTAAATGTCTCACTTTTGCATCCTTTGCAATAGATGAAAGATCCTCAGCAGTTAGATCTTTCTTTTCCTTTGGAATGACCTTTGATTCCTCACCAGCAGCAGCAGCAGATAATTTTGTTGGTTTGTGAGGACCTTCATATATTCTATCAAGGTATTCTGGATCTGTAGCCTCCAGAAACATGGTCATTTTCACCTTCCAAATTGCATACTCTGATGGCCTAAGTATAGGAACCCTTATTGTCTCATACCTACTAACAGTAGTAGGGGCTTTCTCAGATGGTGGAGGTATCTCTGCCATTGATTACTCTTGTGTTTGGATCTTGAACTGTAATAAAGTAACAGATTAGGCTCTGATACCACTTGTTAGGTCGAATACACAAAAAGCAATCAAATACTGTATGAGTAACTTAACAAGAACACACTGTTTAACAATTTAAAACTGTTTGGAATTAACAATTCCTCTCTCAGTGATGTAAATATCACAGAGAGCTGCTTAGGTTACAATCAATGAATTTCTCAATGTTCGACTACCCTTCTAGGGTTAACCTAACTGTATTTATAGAACATACAGCTTCGTACAATCAGTAACTGATTTTCCTATAATCAAGCTATACAATTGATATCAATCACAATTGTTCCAGTCTTCCAAGTCAACTCAATCTCTTTGACAGCTTTCCAATCATCAAAGATATTGCTTCCATATTTATCTTGCATCAACCTTTAAACACTGTTGACTCTTCAGACAATATCGCTACAGAGTTTACCAACCTCTGTTGCGCTTCCAGTCAGTGTTTAACTAAACTCTGACTGCTTCCTGCTAAACTCTGTTTTCTGACTTTAGCTTCCAAACACTGTTCTCATCAATCATTTCTAACAAGGCAGTCGGCCATGTTGAAAACCCACACCGACGACTGATGTCAGTCGGCCAGAGCTCCTTGTAGGCCTCAGTCGGCTGCTTTGCGGTCGGCTAGGACGTCTTGCACTACCAGTGATTTTGATTTTCGCATACCGACATCGATCATTAATATGGAATCTTAACATCAATATCGATTTTCGTTACTTGAAAACCAACATCTTGGCCATTCATGACTTTTATTTAAGGCTTCCCCTAATTTCTTGATTAGCTTCAATCTCCTTTTAAGAATTTCATGCTTGCCTGATCTTAAATGGAAATTACTTCGAATCTTTCAATCACTATGTTGGAATGTTGATTCAATGGCTGATTCTTGAACTATTCTTGAATTTCTTGATCCAAGGTTAGCTTTAGTAGCTTTGTTGGCCTTCAATGGCTTCAACTTAGCTTTCATATTCGAAACGACATCGGGATCAACTTTCGACATCGAAACGATGTCGGGACTCTCGACATCGAAACGAAGACCGGTCGGTTAAAGCTTCCCGGGTGCCCCGCTCGGCCGGTTGTCGGTTGGCTGAGCAAAACCTCGTGCTGACGATCAATGTCAGTCGGCCGGAGCCTTCCGTTGGAGCCCGGTCGGCCGGTTCTCGGTAGGCTGGGCGAAACCTCATGTTGACGATCAAGGTTAGTCGGCCGGAGTGCCCCCGGTGCCTTAGTCAGCCTTTTCTCGGTCCTTGAACTTCAACGTCAATACTCGAACGTCGATATTTGGACCTCAATGTCAGTATTCGAATGTCGATATCATTATTTAAAGTCGATGACCAAACAGACATCCTTGACTTCAAATTGGCTTTCATAACTTTCGTGACCTTCTAAGCCTTAACTCGCTTGTTGAATCCTTAGTTTTAAACCTTGAATCCATTTATGGTTGTCGTTATAACAAACCCTTCATTCTCATTCTAACATGTGGATCTTGTGGTGAAGCTTTTTAGTTCTTGCCCCCTTACTTCGTGTGGTGGAGGTCTTGCTTCTCGATTGATCGTTCAAGAAGTTCATTTTCCACTCAACACTTGACTTCCAGTCTAGTGTGCCTTGGCTAGTTGTCACTCCTCTATCTTGACTCTAGGATTCCAACCTTATTCTTATACTCATATAACCTTGCTTAGGTTTCAACTTGACTAATGACTCTTGATTTGAGCCCTCGATTGGAGGCAGACAGCCTTGTTGGCCATCAAGGCTTAATTTTTGTGTCGGGATTTGAGATTCAAGATTTTAAGTATGGAATGACAAAGGACCTCTTATCTCAACACTCTCTCACTAACAGTTTCTGTGCCTTCAAGGCATTATGAGGGAGCCAACCAGTCTCAAGATGAGCTTTGATAGGGTCTATCCTTCAGCTTCCTTCATCAATCGGTGCTACCAACTTAGAGTTGATGGTCGGGGCCTTCAAGACCTGGAAGTAAACACTCCTTGCATAATTCTCTATCTTAGAAGAAGCGAATTTAGACAGGGCATCGGCCTTAACGTTCTCATTTCTTGGAATATGCTCCACATAGCACTCATCAAACCGAGTCGTAACAGCTTTCACAACTCGCAAATACTTTGCTATAGTTTCATGCTTGGCCTCAAATTCACCATTCACTTGCGATACTACTAGTCTTGAATCCCCATAAACTTTGAGATTCCTGACCCTCATGATTCTGGCCAAGCCCAACCCGGTTATCAAGGCTTCATACTCAGCTTCGTTATTGGTTGTCGGAAAATCCAACTTCAAAGCATACTCAACTGTGAACCCATCGGGGCTTTGCAAGAATAAACCTGCACCGCTAGATTTTGTTTTTGATGCTCCATCAAAATAGAGCACCCAATATTCCTTTTGATCAGGTACAAGCTCCTCATCTTTTTCTTCACTCCCAAGGGTGGTTACTAAATCCTGCCCCCCGACTTCTTGGTTGTCAATGGTACATTCAACCATGAAGTTAGCTAACGCCTTAGCCTCAATGGCTGTCCGAGTCTTCTGTGTGATGTCCTCTGACGGCCTTTCTTGACGTTTCTTACTACTGCGGACATCCATGTCTTCAATCGGAAGGACCTGCCCCCCGACTCCACCAGGCCTTAACGAGGCTACATAACAGCTTCGTGCCATCTTTTGATCACCTTTATGTTCTCCAACACCATTCCTGGTCGGGAACTTGATCTTCATATGATAAGTTGAGGCAACAGCATTGAATGCATGAAGTCCAGTCCTTCCGAGGATAGCGTTGTACGTTGAAACCGCCTTGATTACCAGGAAGTTCAACATCTGAGTGGCCTTCTTGGGCTCCTGTCCAATAGTCACAGGCAATTGAATAGTCCCTTCAACTTTGGATCCTACTCCATTGAATCCATATATAGGCATGTTATTGGGGGTCAACTGAGAATCGTTGTACCCCATCTTCACAAATGCATCATGAAATAGAATGTCAACGGAAGCTCCATTGTCTATCAAGACTCGCTTCACCTCTGAGTTTCCAATCACAGAAGTTATGACCAACGGGTCGTCATGGGGGAACTTCACCCCTTCCAAGTCCGAGTCATCAAAACCAATCACTACTTCAGTTTTTGCACGCTTCGGGGCCTCTCCCACGATGTGCATCACTTCTCTAGCATAAGCCTTCCGAGAATTCCTTGTTGTGCCGGCCGCAGTCGGGCCTCCTGAGATCATGTTGATTACTGGCCCTCGGGGCTGTGGGTTGCGATCTTGATCATCATCCCTCCTATCATACTCTCTTCTCTGATTACCACGATCGTCACCCTTAGTGAAGTGGCTCAGTTTCCCTTTACGAATCAAAAACTCGATCTCATCTTTGAGTTACTTGCAATCATCAGTGTCATGCCCCACATCTCTGTGGAATCTACAATACTGATTCTTGTTTCTCTTTGCGGGATCACCCCTGAGTGGCTTCGGCCATCGGAAATCCTTATCCTTCTCAATGTCCAACAAGATTTGACTCCTTGGAGTATTCAACCTTGCATACTCAGTGAACCTCGGTCCTTGGTTATTCATAGGGGCATAGTCGGAGTCCTCGCTAGTTCGGGGATACTTGTCCCTAGCATCATACTCCTGGTCATCATACTCATGGTCTTGCTTTCGCTTCTTGGAGTCATTGTTACCTCCTCCTCCACTTACTGTGGCTTCTTTCTTCATGCTATCTTCAGCTTTAATGTACTTGTCAGCCATTCGTTGGAGCTCGGCCATGTTTTCAGGAGGATGCTTTGCTAATGACCTTTTAAAGAATAGATCAGTGGTTCCGTGTTCTAGGGCTACCATGACCACCTTATTTTCCAAGTCAGTGATGTTCAATGTCTCCTTTGTGAACCTCATGAGGTAATCTCTCAAGTTTTCATTCTTCCCTTGCACCACGTACATGAGAGATGCGGAACTTTTTTCATGAACTCTCCCGCTGATGAATTGGCTAACAAAAGCGGCGCTCAGCTCCTTAAAAGAGCCAATCGAATTCGCAGGTAGGCGGCTATACCATCTTTGAGCCATGCCCGACAGGGTTTGAGGGAATGCCCTACACTTCAAGGCGTCGCTTGCAGGCTGCAACAGCAGTGCGTTTGAGAATGTCCTAACATGGTTTACGGGATCACCCGTTCCATCATAAGCCTTAATTGTCGGAATCTTGAACTTCTTTGAGATACGAGCATTCATCACCTCCTCAGTAAACGGGGGTGTGGGATCATCAGGATCTTTAAGTGGCATCAGATTCTTGGGGTTGCTCCTGGGGGTTTCCACCCTTGTTGTTCTTCCAGTTGGGGCATCAGCCCTACTCTGCCTTCTTGAAGACCTCTCCAGATCTATAATGGGAATCGGTCCTGAGGTTGGAGGAGGTTGAGTTTGATTCAACCTAGCTTGTTCTCTCGCAATATCTTCCTTTATCCTTAAAATCTCGACCTCATGAGCCTTGATTCTCTCAGCAGCTGTCAAAGGGGGTCTATCATGGATAGTTTGTGTTCTCCTTCTTGGTTTCTCTGCTAGCACGTCGCCTCCTCGGGGCTTCATCACGATCATCATCATTAGATGATGAATCATCAGTATAGGGGCCAGAGTAGTCAACATACTCTCGATCTCGGATCTGCAAGGCGTGGCCACTTGGTCCAGGACCTTGAGTAATTAGAGGGTAGTTAGGCAGACCATACACCGGGTTGGTATTCACGGGGAGATCCGTAGTATGGATTTATACCCCCGGTGGTAACGGGTGGTTAGGATTAACCAGAGGAGAAACCATCATCTGAAGAGAGCTGGTTTCTTGACTTGGGTGAACGACCATGGGTAACGTTCTCTCAACATGGGGATCCGTCCCTGGAGGTTGAGAAACCTGAGTTTGAGTGATCGCCCCTGTTGCTGGGGGTATTTGCTCAGTAGCAGGTGGAGCAGAGCTTAGAGGCAAGGCCTCAGTAGAGGTTGTTGTTGTTCTTCGGGTGTTCACCATGGTTGATGTTGTCTTCCCACAGACGGCGCCAAATGTTGTGGAATAAAAATTAGGGTTTATGCGTAATTAACGCTAGGGTGGTTGAGCTTCAAGCTTTAATGACTGTTTCCGTGTTTCGAGACTAATCGGTCCTCACAGAGTACCTACGTATCCCGTTATTGAGAATCAAGCCAAGACGTAGTTCTGAGAATGAGGGGTCAGGCCATTTATATAGACTGAGAAGCCTTAGAATTATGGTAGGATTCGGATACTTGGTGGGCAAGTCACCGCCTTGAGGAAGGTTCTAGACTCCTTCCTTGTAGGAGTCTGTTTCCTTATTGAATTGGATGCCTTGGAGGCTAAGTCAGGCAGGAGTAATATCCTTATTTGACTCTTATTGCTGAGCTGGTTATTACCCTTAATATTAATTACGAAATTAATATCATAAATAGGGTTTGGGCCCATCTGGTGGGCCCCATGTTTGGACCATGCTGGGTCTAATTAATGCCACATTAAATGTATCTTTAAGGCTTACTTTTAGCCCATATCATATACGAAATTAATATTTTAAACGGTTAAATCATGAATTTTATCAATTTTTTCTCTCATATTTAGCCCAATTCAAAAATTAGATCTTAAAATTTATATTTACTTTAATAATGCTATATATTTTAAATATATTTATATAAATATATGATAATTATTCATGTATAATCAAAATAATAAAATAATTATGTATATTCATAATAATTATATTTAAAAATATTATTAAATTAGTTCCGATTAATGATCCGATTAATCATTCCGACTAATCCCCGATTACCCGATTAATCCCCGGACGGTGCCTCCACCGATTAAATCCGATTCCCGCTTTTTACAACACTGATTTAAAGCAACAAATCCATTCCAATAAACCACAACAATATTAAAATATCAAATTACTAAATTTTTGTTATCATTACATAATAAAATTTATTCATTTCTCTATGTTCGATTCCGTACAAATATACAAATTTATTTATTTGGTTTCATCACAGTTCGATTTCTTATAACTATATCTATTTCCTTTATTTCATTAAAATTAAGAAAATTTGTCTACTTTGTTTCATTTTAATAGTAACTTGATTTTCTTGAGAAATAATGCACAAATTACACAACTTTTGCGTGGAACATAACCAAAATGCCTGTAGACGTTAGTTTCCGTCTTTTTTACCCACGAATTACGCATGCTGGGCATGCTTAATAAGGGATACGCATTCTGAAAATGTGCATCTGGGATAATGCATCTCCCAGATGCGCAATGACATCAGCTGAAGTCATTTTTTCACAAATGCAGTCGGCGTCTCAAGCGAGCTCAAATCGTCACTCTGATCGTCTCGTTCTGTTCTCCACCCTCAGGCTACCTCCATTCTTCCTGAGGGCACCAAAATGAATCCCAGACCAGCCTTTTCATTTTCCCCATCGATTTATTGAGTTTTGGCCCCGCAAGAACGTGTTTGATCAAATCGGAAAACTAGATCGAAAAAAAGCTTCAGATTGAGTATTTCGAATTCGAAAAAACAAATGAAAATTCAATGGTACGTCCTTATAGAGGGGAAGAAAACGAACATTTTGATGTATGGTATGGTTTTTAAATTAGAGCGGTTCGGTTTTTAAATTTTCTGTTTCGGTTTCGGTTTTTTACAGTTTCGATTTTTTTCGATTCGGTTTTCACCGATTTCAGTTCGTTTCGATTTTGATTCGGTTTTTTGCTCACCCCTACTTCCAACTCTCATTAGTACTCCCTCTGTCCCTCTCATTTCTTTACAGTTACTATTTTGGGGTGTCCCTCTCATTTCTTTACATTCCAAAAATAGTAAGTTTCTCCCACTATTACACCCACTATCTCATATATTTAACAATAAAAAACACTATTACACCCACTACTTTCCTCCACTATCTCAAATCTATTATTAAATATTAATAGGTCCCACCACTTTATCCGCTTTTCATTTAACTTTACTCATTTTTTACACATTTTCTTTGTCTCCGTGTCCATCCCCATGTAAAGAACCATGAGGGACGGAGGGAGTAATTATCAATTCATACGAAAATACTATAATTAACCAAAAATCACTATAGTAATGGTAAATTAATATTTTATTATGTTAAGTTAATTGAAAAATATGTATAACAATACTTTTATCATGATAATGTGGACGTTTCGAGTATCTTAAAATATATAATTTATAACTTAAATGCATAAGCGTCATATAAGTGATAAGTTGAATATTTTTATAAGTTATACAAGTATTTGGAAAAATTTACTTATAAGTTGGTGAAATATTTATTAAATTAAATAAAAAAATTAATAATTTAATATAATGATCTCAATACATGGATATGACATTTATAAATAAAAATGTAAAAATATAAAGTATTAAACGAGTAAAAAAATCAAATAATAAGAAATAAATTAAGTTGGAAAAAAGTCTGTCATTAATAAGTTGGTTACACAAATATCCTTAGAAATAGGCTTATTATAAACATGGTGCTAAACAAGCCCAATGTATAATTTAAGTGTTTAATAAAATCTATTATCAATTTTTAACATGTTTTTTTAAAATTTCAAAGGTGTCATATCATATACTTCCTCCGTCAATTGGAGTTCTTTACATATGATATTTGCATGGATACCAAGATAATGGGTATAATATTGTTAAAATAAATGATGTAGTGAGTGTAATAGTGATTTTATTGTTAAAATAAGTGAAGTAGTGAGTGTAATGATGTAAGAGCAAAGCCAATGGTGTGCTATATCTTGTGCTATAGCTATATTATAGCACAAATTACAAAATATTGAAATCCAATGGTGTTCTATAATTTGTGCTAAAATAGCACAATGCTATAATTTGTGCTATATATAGCACAAACTATAGCATTGTGCTATATTTTGAAACACCCCAAAAAGGTAAAAAGTGAGTGGGGAATATAAAAAGGAAGGAAATCATTTCTACACTTTCTTTGTTTCATGACCTTTTTAGCACAAACACTCCAAAAAGGTTAAATATGAAACAAGATATAGCACAAACCATTGGAGACATGTTGTTAATTTAGCACAAAAAATCACTTTTTAGTGCTATATTATAGTAATAGCTCCATCTATTTTAGCACAACCATTGGCCATGCTCTAAAGTGTTGAAAAAGTAGAGTGAAGTAGTGGATGTAATAATGTATTTTATTGTTAAAAATTACTCCCTCCGTCCTTTTGAATTCTTTACATTTGCGGATCAGTTTCCGGCACGGATTTTAAGGTGCATTTTAAGGATAGTTCTATAACTTATTTTTGATATTTTTTTTTTGTATAAAAATAAAACAATCCTATTTTTATACAAAAAAAGAAAATATAAAAAATAAGTTATAGAACTATCCTTAAAATGCACCTTAAAATGCGTGTGAGAGACGCACTTTTTTATGTAAAGAAATGGGTGGGACAGAGGGAGTACTATTTTTGGTAATGTAAAGAAATGGAAGAGACGGTTCAAAATACAAAATGTAAAGAAATGAAAAAGACGGACGAAGTAATTTATAATTCATTATGTTCAATGAATGTTTCAACCTTTTACTCTGTTAATATAATGCAATTGTGTTCAAGATACATCAGTGTGCTAAAAGTCTATGCAAATTGATTTGTATTTTTCGTATTTTTCCTTCTAAACCAGCACCGGTCAAACTCTTTCGTTTGTAGATGATGATATACTGGCTTTAGTGTTTTTTTTAATTCTTTAGTATCGTTTTTATATTTATAATGAAAGGTAACTAAAATGAATTGGAATACTTATTATTGTATACAGTAAAGTAATATATCTATCGAGCCTGTCTCTTTTAGGATACTTGGATTTCAAGTTTTGGTGTTTTACTTGTTCTTATCAGCAGCTTGTGCTGAAAATAAAAATTAGATGCTAGACATACTACATTGAATTTCAAAATTTTTCATGACGGGTCCATTTTATTAGAAAGGAAAAATTGTTAAAAATTAGCAACTCATTATTTAATTTTTTATTTTGTAAAAATTATGAAAGGTCTCGCATTTTTCTATTAAAAAGGGTAATTTTTAGTGATAAATTCTGACATTTTTTGCAATAAATTATTTAATTTTGTATAAAATTAATTCTTCCTATATTAATAACTACATAAATATCTAAAGTCTTTAATTGACTAATAAGATGTGAAGTCCTAATCCGTCAATATCGATCTACTTGACTACTTGAGTCTGAAACTTTGAATACTGTCCCAGGGAAGACCGGGCAATCGATCAGTTCAGGACTCATGAGTTTGCGGAAGAAATATAGGGTGTCTTAAATGAGTTTGTTGAATTTTCACCCTTGTAAAAGATAGGGATTTTTGTTATAGTAATTTGTTTTTTATTTATATAAAATTAAATGGTTATAGAAAACTGTGAGAATCATGTGATTGTAATTGTCATATAGGATACTAATTCAGCTATGCTTTATTTTTTCATTTAATTTTTAGTTTTTCATATCAATAAAGATTAAAGGCCCTTAGTTAATTAAATTTAGACGAATAATGTGAATCAAAAAAATTTGAAAGTTCAAATATCGAAAAATGTTATTTTATAGTAGATGAACTTCAACCAAAAATGACATATAATTGAAAGATGAATTAATTAATTTTCTCAAAAAAAAAAGGTAATAGGTACGTCACGTGAAGGTTATGTGTGATAAATATCTACTTCAACTGATCAACTGACCTTCCTCTAATGTTATTTTATAGTATATGAACTTCAACAAAAAATGACATAACTGAAAGACGAATTAAATAATTTTCCCAAAAAAAAAGGTAATAGGTACGTAGGTGAAGGTTGTGTGTGATAAATATCTACTTCAACTGACCAACTGACCTAGGGGTGTCAATTTCGTGTTTCAGGTCGTGTTCGTGTTTGTAAATGGGTCAATTTTGGGTCAAGGTAAAATTACTTAAAATTGAATCAAATTAAATATCTAAGCATCAACGAATGAAAATCTAAAATCGGATCACTTTCGGGTCATTTTCGGATATACCAGATCATTTTCGGGTCACTTTCGGGTTTTGTCCCAGTAAATCGGATTACGGGTTGGGTCGGGTTCGGGTCGGGTTTCGGGTCGTGTCTGAAATTGACACCCCTAAACTGACCTTCCTCTAGGTTGTTACATGCAGTAGTTACTCCCTCCGTCCCACCAATTTTTTTACATGTTTTCAGTACTGCGTGACATGTATTTTAAGGCAAATATAGAGTATAGTTGCATAACTTAGTTTTAAAATTTTCTTTTTTGAATAAAAATTTAAACATTAAATTTTTATTCAGAAGAAAAAAAATTAAAAAAAAAATAATGAAACTATACTTTTTAGGAACCTTAAAATACGTGTCAAGTCCCCGTCCCTCATGTAAAGAATTCGATGGGACTGAGGTAGTACTAAATATGATTTGTTGAGTTTAAAATATTTCCTTATATTTGTTTAGAAAATTTATTGAGGAAAATATTGTATGAATCAAAAAGAACAACTAAGAAAAAGTTGAGGGGAAAAATTTTCATGTCTTAAATTAAAAAATACATTCCAAACATAATAAAATTTATAAGCTACTAGCTCCATTTCATTATTGTGTTATTGTGTGTATATTTGTTTGTTTCAATATGTTAAAGCACAGGTCCTATGCAGAAACAGTAATTTTGGATTTAAGAATAATTAAATATTTATGATAATTGATTGTTGTTTTAATTTTCAGTTACTAATTTTTAATTGATGATTGATAGGGTTTTATTTAGGGGTTTTTAATGTGTCCGAATTGATGATTGAGATTTGCATTATTGGAAAGGCTAATTGATTGTGGATTCGATTTTGATTCGATTCTCATATTGATAAGGCTTAATTAGTAATATTGTACCATTTTATATGGTTTTTGTATCTTTGAGGATGTGCCATTTATTGGTGGTTTTTTGGACCAATTTTGGGTTATTGTTTAATGTTGTATTTTGACGATTTGGATCATTATTAATTTGGAATCTGTTGTTATTTTAGATGACTTTATAGTAGATCTTTTATGAGAAATTGATTTTTATATGTCTAACCATAGGGGACCCATGTGGTTAGATGTATAAAATTGTTCAGTTGTATTATGTATTCTGAGTATAATAATTATTTAATGTATATTCGATTAATGGCTCTTTGACATAATTTTATTTGTTGTGTTGATATATTCAGTTTCCATTGGTGAAAAAAAGTGTAAAGAGAAAATGGATGACGGCAGGAGTTTGGGTTTTATGGTGAGAAGATGGATGAAGACGGGATAATGGATTACTATAGTGAAGAATCAAGCTGAAGAATCAAGAAGTTTCTAGTCATTTGTTTTTTAGGCTTTTGTAAAATGATGTACTCTTTTGTTTAGTAGGGCACACTTTTTTCGCTGTTTGAGTTTTTTTCCCATAGGGTTTTGCTCTTGTGGAGTTTTTAACGAGACCTTATTTTGGTGGATATAAAGGTTTAATTATTTAAACTTCCGGAGGAATCTCTTTCTTATGGGTCATTAGACCTATGGATTTGTTAAGCATACCTTTCGGTTAGATGATGAGCTTTTATTATCTCTTCAGATGTATCATCTGTTTATTTTCATGAATGAAATTTATCATTCCTATAAAAAAAATATTATTATTTATGCATTTTTGACCTTTATATGTATTTTAAATTTGCAATGATCATATAATTTCATAATTTTCTTTTAAATATTTATTTTGTGAATAAAGGTTTAGATATTAAATTTAAATTTAAGAAACAAAATTTTATAGAAAAAGTTATAATATTATGTGATCGATGTAAATTTAATATATTTATAAAAAATGTTGATTTAATATATTTGAAAAGATAAAAAGTGGACAAAAAACTATAAACAAAGTAAATAATAATTTTTGTAAAGTCCAAGTAATAACAAAAAAATCATACACAAAATGTTGCAGCACCTATGTTTGATAGCTGATAGCAATGTTCTAAAAATCGTTATGCGGGTCTAGGTGATTAGCCTACTTTTTAGCAATTAATCGACTAGACGACGATTAATCAGAACATTAATCAGACGTATTAAATATTATTTTTTATGTAATTTAATTTTAATATTTTAAAAAATATATTATATAAGTGAAAATAGAGTAAATTGCACTTTGATAGCTCGTACTTTAATTTTTTTGCACTTAGATGGCCAAATTTTAAAAGTGAACACTTTGATGGCTGTAGTTTAATTTCTTTTGCATTTAGATGACCAACTTTTAAAAGTGAACACTTTGATCATGACTTACCTTTTTTTTATTAACACTTTGATGACCAAGTTTTATTTTATTTTGACGCTATTTTGGTCACCAAAGTGTTAAACAAAAAAAAGGTAAGTCATCAAAGTGTTCACTTTGAAAAGTTGGTCATCTAAGTGTAAAAAAATTAAACTACAGCCATCAAAGTGTTCACTTTTAAAAGTTGGCAATCTAAGTGTAAAAAAATTAAAGTACAAGCCACCAAAGTGCAATTTACTCGTGAAAATATAAATATCTTCATTTTATTATTAAATATGATGAGTGAATTTACCCTTACATGTGTAAAATATATTTTTTATTTTAAAAAATTTATATTTTTAAAGTGTTATCTTAATTTGACTCTTTTTTAAAACTTGACCGATTAATCGCGCCTAATATCGCCTAGGACCGATTAATCGCCGCCTAATCAATTATTCCCGCATAATCCCGCCTAAATCTGCCTAAGCCTGTTTAGATGCCGCCTAATAAAAAAATGCCGAATAACCGATTTTTATAAAATTTAGACATTTTTTAGGTCCCTAACGCTTAGGCGTCGACCGTCTAGACCGGTTTTTGGAACACTAGTCGATAACGAAGACCGTCAATTGTGTGGAATCCCAATCTGAGAGGCGGCTAATATTTAAGGACACATTTTTCTTTCATGACTATTATTAAAAATTTTCTATAATGTCAGTACATAACTTTGCAATTTGTTCCTGTAAAAAAAAAAAGAGAAAAAGAAACTTTGCAAATTGTTATGTGCACGTACTTGCTCCTTAAAACAAATTTCCTTTATTAATTGTATAAAAAAAATATAGTACTGACTCTCGATCTGTAAGTTCAATCAAAGTATTCACTGTAGTTATCAAATATAAATAAAATATTAAATTATAACCCGTGTAATGCACGACTCCTTTTTTAATATTTATAATTATATAATTTTTTTAATATTTATATATTATTAATTTATATGTCACATTGTTGTTAAAAATTGATATATATAAGATTTTACACATTCAATTTAATATTTGTGTTATATCTTGAATTCTTAAAATTTGATTTGGATGATTTTACAGCCCACATAAAATTAACAAAATAATCTTTAATTTAGTGATGGTTTAACAATTACTTTCCAATTAAAACTACGCAGAAACAAAAGAGAGAAGAAATTGACGATATTTTACGTAAAAAATTCTATTCGATTTATGAAATTTACTTATATTTCGTTTTGATCATCAGAATAACCTTCTTGTTATTTGAAAAATAATTATACAGTATCAAAGTGATTTTGTCTAAAATTTTGGTAGTTGGTAATCTGGTATACAGTACGAAAAAATAAATAAAAATCATTAGATCATAAAATAAATAGATAAAAAATGTTGGATCTAGCAAGGACAATTTTTTACCTTTTAACATGTAAACTAAAAAGTGTATTTTTACTTAAAGACGAAAAAATATGTCAATGATTTAAATAATATATAGTTTGGTTTTCTACATCGAATAGGATTATCAATATAAGTCTTCTACACTAAATATGATTAATGTAAAAATTCTTAATTATATTTTCTATTGAAATTTTGAGTGTTCCATTTCGATAATAATTGTTAAATCATCACTAAATTAAAGATAATTTTATGACCTTAGCTTGTGTTAGGTCCCTGTTGTGGAATAAAAACTAGGTTATGAATATTGCGGCTAGGGTTTAAGTATATTCAATGCAAAGGGTGGTTGAGCTTTGAGCTTTAATGGCTGCTTCTGCGTTCGAGACTTAATCGGTCCTCACAGAATGCCTACGTATCTCTGTATTAAGAGAATCAAGCCAATAAAACGTAGTTCTGAGATGAGGGGTCTGACCCTTTATATAGGCTGAGAAGCCTTAGAGTTGTATTAGGGTTAGGTGACTTGGTGGGTAAGTCATCCTAGAGGAAAGTTCTAGACTCCTACCTTGTAGGAGTCTGTTTCCTTGTATGAGTATGCGCCTCGGAGGCTACTCCTTGTAGAGATAATGTCCCTATCTGACACTTATTGCTGAGCTGTTTATTATCCCTAATATTAATTACGAAATTAATATTGTAAATAGGATTCGGGCCCATCCGGTGGGCCCCACGTTTGGACCATTCTAGGTCTAATTAATGCCACATTAAATGTGTCTTTAGGGCTTACTTTCAGCCCACATCATTTGCCCCCCAACTTCTAGGAAAACTGATCAGGTTTTCCTTGAAGTTATAAAGGCCTTAATTGAGACTTGGGTCAGGGTTCATTGCTCGTACGCGAGTATTTTCAACAATATCATCTTGGTGTAAAGCGTGGAGCGACCGACGCAATTTACGACGATGTTGAACGACACTAAGCGGTGTTAAATGGCACTAGACAGCGCTAATCAGCCTTAAACAATGTTTAAACAGTGTTAAACAATGTCGAATGGCATAAAACGGCACTAATCGGCGCTAAACGGTGCTATACCGGCACTAAACGGTGCTAATCGGCACTAATCGGTGCTAACAGGCACTAAATGGTGCTAGCGGGGGTCCGGGGGCGGCAGCCCCCGAGCGGGGTCCAAGGGGCGGCAGCCCCTGGCGGGGTCCAAGGGGCAGAGCCCCTGGCTGGGGTCTAGTACTATTCAGAAATTATCGTTTCGGCTCGAAATTTTGCAAACCCGAGCTCAAATTCGAGCTCAAACTGCCTCAAGGTCGCAGCCATTTTTCTTACTTTCTAAGTCATTTTCGACCTGGAAATTTCGAGCAGAAATTAGTTCATTTTCGAGCTAAAAAATGAACTCAAACGGAGGCCAAGTCGTGGCTTCTTTTCAGGATTTTCAGTGTTTTTCCGACCTCGAATGGACGAGCTCAGATGGTGTTGAAACGACCTCAAATTGGGAGTGAGGTCGCGAGAAATTTCTATTCTCTCTAGTTCATTTTCGAGCTCAGGTTTGCGATCTCAATTATAGGAGATACCGACCTCAAATTGGCTTCAAGTCGCATGACTTTTTCGCGAGTTTCCGCTCTTTTTCGATCTCAAATTTACAATCTAGCCATAGTATATTTTCGACCTCAACCCAACCTAATTAAGAATTCAAATAAGGTTCAAGTCGTTAGGGTTTTTATTGTTTTCCAGTTCATTTACGACCTGGGCTTTGCGATCTCGAGTCACGCCTTGGCGACTTCATATGGGGATCCAAGGTCGTCCCATACGAGCTCATCATAATGTATTTTCGACTTCAAAAATCACCGACCTCGAGCATAATTTTTGTTTGCCATTGGCTTCTTGGGCCTTCTACGGGCTTTTAATGGTGGACCTTGTTTGGGTTTCCTTCTTTTGGGCCTAGGTCACAATGGGCCTTTACTTCATAGATTTTCATGCTTAACAGACCTAGTATCCAACTGAAAGTTTATTGGGCCTCAAATCAAATTTGGGTCAATTCAGACCTTGGGTTTATAGTTGTTTCAGATGGATTTGAGATTAATGATGACCTCCTTAAGTTTGGCCTTCATAGCTAATCTTGGCCTTCATGGCTAATCTTGGCCTTCATGGCTAATCTTGGCCTTCATGGCTAATCTTGGCCTTCCACGTCGATGTTCTGGATCAGAGACTCGGGATCCCAAGTACATTTTTCAATTTCCAAATTGAGGTATTAACCTTTCTTATTAGCTTTTCTGATAAGTGTTCTTAATCAACTACCAAAACATTTATCAAGTTGGGGGTGTTCTGGACCACCAATCACGTGGTTTCAGGTCAATAGGAGGTGTTTGCCATGCCTTGAAAGGTTTCGTGAACCTTGAATTCAAATTACTTGTTTCTTAGTTCTTGCCCCCTTGCTTCATATGGTGGAGGTCTTGCTTCTCGGCTGATCGTTCAAGAAGTTCCTTTGCCACTCAGCACTTGACTTCAAGTCTGGTGTGCCTTGGCTAGTTGTCACTACTCTATCTTGACTCTAGGTTTCAACTTGACTAACGACTCTTGATTCGAGCCATTAAACTCAGACGACAAGCTCGATTGGAGGCAGACAACATTGTTGGCCATCAAGGCATTATCAAGGAGCCAACCAGCCTCAAGATGAGCTTTGATGGGGGTCTGTCTAGCAACTTCCAGCGTCGATGGGCGCCAACAATTTGCGCTCTATAGTGGGGTCTCCAAGACCTGATAGTAAACACTTCTAGTGTAATTCTCGATTTCAGACGAGGCGAATTTGGACAAGGCATCAGCCGTTATACAAGTTGGTATTCCTCGAATCATACCATACCAACTGTGATTTTACAATTTTCAGATATTTCAACATCGTTTCATCTTTGGCTTTTAGAGCTCTACTCACTTGGACTATCACCAGCCTTGAGTCTCCATAGACTTTAAGATTTTTGGCCCTCATGGCTAAAGACGAGCCTAGTCCGGCTTTCAAGGCTTTATACTCTGCCTCGTTATTGGTTGTCGAAAAATATTCAACGTCAAGGCACATTCAATCGCGAAGCCATCAGGGCTCTGTAGGACTATACAAGCACCACTTGATTTTGTTTTTGATGCCCTATCAAAATAGAGCACCCAATGTTTCTTCTAAACTTTATAAGTTCTCTCCCTCTTGGGGTGTCTCATCTTGCCCTTACTGGGGTGTTGTGCCTTCCTGCCCCCCGACTTCTTGGTTGTCAATGGTATATTCAACTAAGAAGTCAACGAGTACCTGTGCTTTAATTGCAATTCGAGGATTGTATGCGATATCAAAGTATCTGAGTTCTATCGCCCACTTAGCTAGCCTTCGGGTTATGCAATATGTTTCTCAGTTGCTGGTCCGTCAGGATTTTAATCTTATGTGCCTGGAAGTACGATCGTAGCTTCCTCGAGGCTGTTACCAATGCCAAAGCACACTTCTTAATGGGAGAATAATTTAACTCAGCTGCATGCAACATCTTGCTCACATAGTAGATAGGCTTCTGAACCTTGTTATCCTTTCGATTGAGGATGGCACTCAATGCTTGTTCAGATATTTCAATGTTGGCATTCTGGATTGAGGGTCCAAAATTTCAGATTGGTTTTCAAGCTTTGACTTGAAGTTTCAACCATTGGATCTTATCTGGAGGTTCATGACCCCTTCAAGTTTGGCCTTCATAGCTATCCCATGGCCTTCATGGTTAATAACTCGTGTTCCTTATCCTAGGATTCGAGGTTGACGTTTACATGTTCATCGTTAGTGTTCATATGTCGACTACCAAGTATTCACGACCTTTCTTTTGGATTGATGTCAAACTAAAGGTCTTTAGGATCCCTTACTTGACTTCATGTCTTTCACGGCTTGTCTCGAATCTTAGTTCTGATTTCAGGGTTTTCAAACCTATCTTTGTTTCTTGTTTTTTATCCGGGGGTCCTTCAAGGACTTAAACTCTTAGTAACTCTCGACCTTTTAGGGTTTTTATTTATGCGTTTGTTTGTTTCCATTCGTGTATTTTTTTATTTTCGGTACTTGGTCATCTTTGACTTACACACATCAGGTGTTAGGTACATAAATAAAATCACATAATCAATGAATGGAAAACAAACTTGCATTAATAATTTGAGATGGGTTCAACCCTTACATAGAATACTACTGTCCTACTCGGAGCAACATGCTCTGCGATGGTTTCATCGAACCTTATTTCTACTTCTACTAGATAAAATATGAAGCTAAAAACTACTAGGATAATTTGAACCCATCGGGGCTTTGCAAGACTAGGCTTGCACCACTTGATTTTATTTTTGATGCTCCAATAAAATTGAGCACTCACTACTCCTTCTGGTCACCTCATTCTTATTCTGAAGTTCACTTACAGCTTGGGGTACAATCTCCTGCCCCTCGATTTCTTGGTTGCCAATGATGCATTCAACCGCGAAGTCAGTTGACGCCTTAGCCTTAATGGCTGTCCGAGGTTTATGTGTGATGTCCTCTGCTGGCCTTTCTTGATGTTCCTTATCACTACAAACGTCCATGTCTTCAATCGGAAGGACCTGCCCCCCGACTCCATCAGGCCTTAACGCGGCTACATAACAGCTCCTAGCCATTTTCTGGTCACCTTTTTGTTCTCCTACACCATTCCTGGTTGGAAACTTGATCTTCATGTGATAGGTTGAGGCCACAGCCTTAAAAGCATGGAGTCCAGTCCTCCCGAGGATGGCATTGTAGGTGGAAGACGCTTTGATAACCAAAAAGTTCAGCATCTGAGTGGCCTCTGTTGGCTTCTGTCCGATGGTGATGGGCAACAGAATAGTTCCCTCAACTTTAGTCTCTACTCCGCTGAATCCATATATAGGCATGTTAGATAGGGTCAACTGAGAGTCGTTGTATCCCATTTTCACGAATGCATCATAGAACAAAATGTCCACTGAAGCTCCATTGTCTATCAAGACTCGCTTCACCTCTGAATTCCCAATCATGGGTGTTATGACCAGCGGGTCGTCATGGGGGAACTTCACCCCTTCAAGGTCTGAATCATCAAATTCGATTGTTACTTCGGTTTTTGCACGCTTTGGTGTCTCTCCGACAATATGCATCACTTCTCGGGCATAAGCCTTCCGAGAGTTCCTAGTCGTCCCGGCCGCAGTCGGGCCTCCTGAGATCATGTTGATCACTGGCCCTCGGGGCTGTGGGGTGCGATCCCGATCGTCGTCGTTCCTATCATACTCTCTTCTCTGATTACCACGATCTTCACCCTTAGTGAAGTGGCCCAACTTCCCTTTACGGATCAAGAACTCGATCTCATCTTTGAGTTGCTTACAATCATCAGTGTCATGCCCTACATCCTTGTGGAATCTGCAATACTGATTTTTGTTCCTCTTTGTGGGATCACCCCTGAGTGGCTTCGGCCATCGGAAATCCTTATCCTTCTCAATGTCCAATAGGATTCGACTCCTGGGAGTGTTCAACCTTGCATACTCAGTGAACCTTGGTCCTTGGCTCTTCTTAGGGGCAGAGTCGGAGTCCTCACTAGTTCAGGGATACTTGTCCCTAGCATCATATTCCTGGTCATCATACTCCTGGTCTTGCTTTCGCTTCTTGGAGTTCCCGTTGCCTCCATTGCCCAACGTGGCTTCCTTCTTCATGCTATCCTCAGCCTTAATGTACTTATCAGCCCTTCGTTGGAGCTCATCCATGTTCTCAGGGGGATGTTTTGCCAGTGACCTCTTAAAAAAGAGATCCGTGGTTCCATGCTGCAGGGCTACCATAGCCACCTTATTTTCCAAATCAGTGATGTTTAGGGTCTCCTTAGTGAATCGCTTGAGATAATCTCTCAGGTTCTCGTTCTTCCCCTGTACTACATACATAAGGGATGCAGAGCTTTTCTCATGAATTCTTCCGCTAATGAATTGACTGACAAAAGCGGTACTCAATTCCTTAAAAGAGCTAATTGAATTTGGAGGTAGACGGCTATACCAACGTTGCGCCATGCCTGACAGGGTTTGGGGGAACGCCCTACACTTAAGGGCATCGTTAGCAGGCTGCAATAACAATGCGCTCGTAAATGTTCTCACATGAGTTGCGGGATCCCCCGTTCCATCATAAGCTTTTATTGTGGGCATCTTAAACTTTCGGGAGATATGCGCGTTCATCACCTCCTCAGTGAACGGAGGGGTCGGATCATCGAGATCTCCTTGTGGCATCAAGTCTTTGGGGTTACTCTTGGGGAGTTCCACCCTTATAGTCCCTCTGGTTGGGGCTTCAGCCCTTCGGCGTCTCCTTGAAGACCTCTCCAAATCTATGAAGGGAATCCCTCCTGAAGTCGGAGGAGGTCGAGTCTGATTAGGGTTCTGTCTTTCTTGCTCCCTTGCTTGGTCATCCTTCAGCTTCTGAATCTCGGCTTCATAAGCCTTAATTCTCTCTGCGATTGTTAAAGGACCATCACGGTTTGCTGGATTCCTCCTCAGAGGTTCCTTACTAGCGCGTCACCTCCTTGGGGCTTCGTCTCGATCATCGTCTTCAGACGACGAATCGTCAGTATAGGGGCCAGAGTAGTCAAGATACTCTCGATCTCGGATCTGCAAGGCATGACCACTGGGTCCAGGAAGGTAGTTAGGCAGGCCATACATTGGGTTAGTACTCACGGGGAGATCCGTAGTATGGATCTCTACCCCTGGTGGTGGGCGACTGGGATCAACTAGAGGAGAAACCAGCGTCTGGAGGGCGCTGGTTCCTTGACCAGGATGGATGACCAAAGGCAACGTCCCCTCAGCATGGGAATTCGTCCCTAGAGGTTGAGAAACCTGAGTTTGAGTAATCACCCCTGTGGCTGGGGGTATTTGTTCAGTAACAGGCGGAGCAGAGCTTAGAGGTAGAGCCTCAGTAACGATCGGCTCGGTAGTGCTTGGTGCTGTTCTTCGTGTTTGAACCATGGTTGATGTCTTTTTCCCACAGACGGCGCCAAATGTTGTGGAATAAAAACTAGGTTATGAATATTGCGGCTAGGGTTTAACTATATTCAATGCAAAGGGTGGTTGAGCTTCGAGCTTTAACGGCTGCTTCTGCGTTCGAGACTTAATCGGTCCTCACAGAATGCCTACGTATCTCTGTATTAAGAGAATCAAGCCAATAAAACGTAGTTCTGAGATGAGGGGTCTGACCCTTTATATAGGCTGAGAAGCCTTAGAGTTGTATTAGGGTTAGGTGACTTGGTGGGTAAGTCATCCTAGAGGAAAGTTCTAGACTCCTACCTTGTAGGAGTCTGTTTCCTTGTATGAGTATGCGCCTCGGAGGCTACTCCTTGTAGAGATAATGTCCCTATCTGACACTTATTGCTGAGCTGTTTATTATCCCTAATATTAATTACGAAATTAATATTGTAAATAGGATTTGGGCCCATATGGTGGGCCCCACGTTTGGACCATTCTAGGTCTAATTAATGCCACATTAAATGTGTCTTTAGGGCTTACTTTCAGCCCACATCAGTCCCGTAAGAGGGCTATATTAAGCTAGAAGGGGGGGGGGTTGAATAGCTTAATAGCCAATTTAAAAATTATTATGGTGTTTTAAAATAATTTTCCCTTTTTGAAACTTTACCAAGTCGTTTATGCAGTTTATAAGTGCAGAAATAAAGGACAAGGAAAGAAAATACCACACAGGAGATTTTATCCTGGTTCGCGATGGCGCAACCCCTAATGGATTCGCTCACCCCTACTCCAGTCCTCGAGCTCCTCTCCGGACTCGAGATTTCTTCCACTATAAAGAGACTCCTTTATAGTAGGCGGAGAAGCCTTACACAACCTTACAAATATTTATCTTGATACGTAACTACCCGCTACTACCTCAAAATAAATGTAATACCCACAAGATGTCTTGGACCGTAACTCCCCGTTACTCCCTCAAAGTCGTTGTGAAACCTACACAACTTATCTTAGACAGCAACTCCCCGCTACTTCTTCAAAGTTGATGTAGAACCCTTGGTGTAGTCTTTGAATTCCTCGCTTTTGCCGGTCTTGGATCTTAGATGAAAGGTCTTGGGTCTTTCCTCTTCTTCACGGTGCAAAGGCCACTAACTCCCCGCTAATGCCTAGGACTTGGGTCTTAGAACGAGAATCACCTCACTTCAACTTCACCTCACTGCAAAACTTAGGAAACAATATCTACGAAACAAACCGTAATATAAAGAGAGGTTTGGACTTAATATGTCCTAAGGTGACTATAATATTCTTACACGAATATTAATTATAATTAAGTTCAATAAGCCTTTATTTGCTTATGACTTTATGATACAATACTCCGTGTAGTGAGATTTAAATATATCTCGGAGTTTGTGAATATTTAAGTCCTTTAAGCTCGTAGGCTTATAAGGCTTATAATCGTATACTTTGGCTCGTCTTTTATAAAGATCGAAGTATACTTACAATTACTTCTTTGTTGAAAATACGTCTATTTTCGAAATATTGTAAAAATCAAGTCCTTGTTATGCTTTATAGCTTAAGGATCTTTGGTGAACAACTTCTCGTTCGATATAGTCTTGTTATAGACTATTCGTATTTATATTTTAAACGAGAGTGTTACAATATTACTTTAACAATTTGTACTTGAATATAATTTGGCCAATTAAAACACAACACACAAATAAACGCACACGTACAGAAAAGTAACTCGCTTTATCTATAGGATAAATCGAGGGCCGCTATTACGCGTTAAAATAGTGCGAAAAGTAAAATCACTCACAAGTGTGAGGACGAGAATAAAAAGTGCGAAAAGTAAAATCACTCACAAGTGTGAGGACGAGAATAAAAAGTGCAGAAAGTAAAATCACTCACAAGTGTGAGGACAAGAAGAAAAGGTGCGGAAAATATATAAAAGGCTTGCGCCACGCTATTACGCGTTAAGATTAACACACACGTACGAGTAATTAAACACACCACACAACAATAAAATATTAATGGCCAAAGTAAGTGCATTAAAGATTTAATTATGGCTTTGAGATTCTTTTCCCCCGGAACACTAAGGTGATAGAAGGGAATCAAATCAAGCTCGATGTATTTATTTGACCGTCGTCAAATATAGATCCGATATAAGAGCTTAATAAAGAAGATAAGATGAAGGTATAGAGCTCTTATACGTATATAAAAATGGTCGGTTAAGACTCGAATAATGAAGCTAAAAATTACCACTTCTGGAGATCGCCGGAAAAAGTTCGCCGGAAAAATTCGCCGGAGGTTCGGCCGGATTTTGGCTTATGGTCGAACTTTGGGCAGCCCTTCGGGAGGCCGGATAGTAGTGGTAGAGGAGCTTGATTGGTGGGAGAGAGCTTGGTTGGATGAACTAAGCTTGATGGAACAAAAACCTTGGATATATTTGAGTATATATAGGAAAGAGAAGGTTTTTGAGATGAAGTGGGTGTAGAGAGTGTTTGGATATATTTAGAGAGCTTTCACTTCAAAAATCCCAGCAATTATTTGGCTCTTTAGCTTGAAGAAAATGGTTGGGGGAAGGGGTTTATTTATAGGAGGAGTTGGGTGGAAGGAAGGGTGAGGATTGGAGGAAAAATGAGTGGTTGAGATTGAAAGCACTTGGATTGATGAGGTGGAAAGTGGTTTTGTGTTTCTTTGGAGTGGTATTGTGTTTCTTTGCAAGTGGGAGTGGTATTCTACACAAATATCCCAGCTGTGTTTTGAGCTCTAATTAATTGTATCGGACTCATATCAATTAACGAATAAATACGTAACATATTTCGTTAATTAAATACCCGATTAATACGAAAATTCCTAATAAATAATTCTAAAATTATGGAGCATTTAGGAATATCATAAAATGAAATTCTGGAAGTTTTGGTCAACTATGGTCAACGTTGACTTAGTCAACTGTGGTCAAACGTGGACCCACTGTCTCGATTTTCGTGCCCGGACCAAAATTCTCAGAAAATTACGAAAATTTTACCATGCATTGAAAATAACATTTAAGTGATCCATCTCAAGTTTCAAGTCATTCTAGCAAGTGGAAGTATTTTATTTGGATTTAATACGATTAAATCAGGTTTCGGTTCCGAATAAAATACGATTGGTCTTTCCGTGAATTAGATAGATCTTTTGACCAATGTTATGACTTGAATAAATACTTAGAATATATTTCCTAATATATAAAATATATTGAGAGTGTAGGAAATATTTTTGAGTATTTAAAATAATTTTCTCCGAAAATGAAATAAATTTAAGATATGGGAGAAAAATTACTCTAAATATTTCTGGCACGAGATAAAAATGAGTATTAATATTCTACCACTGAACATTAATTTCTTGAGGATAAAAAACATTTTGAGTTCGAAGCGGAATATTTTTGAATAAAAACTGATCGTTTTTAAATATAGCACGAGTTCTCTAAAGAATATTAATCCTTGAATATTCTTTGTTCGAGCCTGTCGCCTTATTAATTTCGCAACGGAGATCTAAAAAATATCAAATATCAATATTTCTTTTTCGATCTTATTGCCTTGGTGTAGAGATATATTCCATAAAAATGTAATTTAATTTTTCGCAATAATGGAATATCTCGTATAATTAAAGATAGATATTGCTAGAATTCGACTTTTGACTTTTGACGGAATCAATTAAATTAATGACCTAGTGGAGAGGATAACTAAGTGTAATTAAATTTTATGTTAAATCGTACAAATACCAAAATAAATAATATATCGAAGATATCCTTTCAATCTTCCCCTTTTTGGTATTTGCCAAACAAAACATAAAATTTAAAAATTTACCCATGTGTGCTTCCCCTTAGTGTATGCATGAGTTTAAAAATATTTTAGACTCGATTCGAAGCACTCGGTAACTCTTATTCTCCACTAATTGATTCCTGCAAAACAACTTATGAGATACATAAATATTGTTAGGCATAATTCATATAAGAAATTTTGAAAATTTTAAATTAAGGATCTAAATTTCTCTTCCCCTTTTTGTTTGGTATATTACCAAAAATGTCTAATTTTCTCTTCCCCTTTTTAACTAAGCGTACCAGTTTTCTTCTTATATCTTCTCCTTTTTGGTGTAAATTTTGATGTTTTTATCAAAATTTAGTGCTTCCCCTCACAATATGATTCGTTTTTGAATCAAAATCATTTTTACTTTCCTTATCTCTTCCCCTTTTTGTAACAATATAACTTGGTGTATCACCAAATTGTTAAATTCTTCTTCTTCCCTGTTTTGAAAACTTCGGTTAAGGCCAATTGAATTGGTATAGTACCGAGTTTTTCTTTTTGATCAATTATCTTTTCTTTTTCCTTGTGGCTTTCCCTTGAAATATTACAGAATTTCTTTCTCTTTTCCTTTTCATCTTTAATCGTTGAAGAAATTGTTTTTAGTAAATAAATCGTAAACTCTTTTTCTTTTGGTGTGGTACCAAAATGATTTATTTATGCGTGAATACTTAATTTGGTATGTTACCAAAGTTTAAATGTCACTGACTTTAACTCTTGATCAAGTTATCAGTTTTACTAGCTATTTTATGGCAATGTTACAGCCGTGTTTTTGACACTAAGCCTGTATATGAGACGTGTACATAATATAAAACTTTAAACAGTAAACGATGATAATGTTTCGTACAAAGTCAGTCAATCTTACTAAGTAAATTCTTATTACAAAGTTTTTGACTACTGTCTCTAGAATTCATATAATCATAAGTCATTCAGATTTACAAGAACATAAACCTTTTCAACTGTAATCTGAACAATCATATTGTTTTCTTTTCTGAATCGAAATTTCCATAACCAATGTTGAAGGCTGATCTTGAAAGTCAGTTCTTCGTACATATCTGTAGATGCATGCTGATACAAAATCAAAAATATATATGCACTACTGTCAATTAGTCATGCTTACTTATTTCTCAAACTTTTCCGAATCATCTAGAATATATTGACATAATTTAGATAACTCACTTAGATAAAGATGATTGTAAAACTTGTAGACCAAGTATCCAAGAGAGTCAATCTAACTTGTTGTAACATAATTGGAAATTGCACAATATTCACTATTGATGCATTATATTTAAACGGTTCATAATGCTAGATCGTACCAAAATTTGCAGTTTAAGACAGATATAACCAAAACAGGTGCAGTAAGCAAACTTCAGTCAATGCAATTATTATATACATCAAAAGAGTTCTAATTCAATCAGTGTGGTTCACTGATTCATAGAGAACTTGATTGAATTGGTCTTATTCCAAGCAGAATGCAAAATAACAAGAACTTAAAAATATAGCAAATTAAGTACTACAGGCTGAAGTCTTTCAAACAGAGGTAAACAACACAGATTTTTAAGCTCAAGTATCAGCACACAGTAGCACAAAACATGCAGGCACACAGATCATTTCATAACAGGATCAGAAGCAACAACACCCAAATCTTCACCTAAATCAGGCAAAGCAGCATAAACTTTATCCATTTCATCACTGGTACCAACAGAAACCAATTCATCCACCAACTTTTTCTCAATATTCTTATCAGATTCATCAACAACCATAGGCTCAACAGTCTTACCCTTGTTCTTATGGATTATACCCTCTAGGTTTTCAACCCTAATGTGAAGCTCGTTGTTAGACTCTTTAAGTATGTCCATATCTAGGCTAAGTTTGTTAAACTCTTCCCTAAGAATAGCATAAGCATCTGATTTGGGAGCAAGGGATGGGATAACAATCTTATTAGGATGACTAGTTTGACAGTTTTTGAGAGAGAGTTTAGGTTGAACTAAACTATCAATAGCACAATAGTCAACTTTGTTCAAGTGCATCCTAGACATGTGTATATAGTGAGTTTCAAAAACAGAGGTTAAAAGCAAACCATAGGGCATGTAGTCCACATTAAAAGCATTTATCATGTTCAACACAATTACATAATTGAGATTAAAATCAATGGAATTGGACACAATTTTAAACATCACTTTGAGGTCAACAAAGTCAAAGAATTTGTCATGTTTAGGCTTAGGCAGAATGTTTGACCTTAGGACTATAGCAAGTTGTTGAAACCTAGGCAAGAAATGTCTAAAATTTATAGTAAATTCCCTAACACAAAGACCCTCAGGCACATCCTCTTCACAGAAAACACCAAGAAACAACTCAAATTCATTTTGGTTAAAAACAAACTTTTCAAAGATATTGACACAATGAAGTTCAGATGGTTTGTTTCCTAACCTAAGAGACTTATTAAGAACATTGTGATCCACATAAACATTCTTACCATTCACAAATGAACTTAAGTAGAAAATCCCATCAACCCTTTGTTGCACTTCCATATTACCATAAAATTCAGCAATGATATGAGTGTAGTAGTTTTGACCTCTATAAAACACATAATTTTCCCATCTATTTGAAGTGAGTAAGCTATGAATGTCTCCATTTGGAGGAACAAACACCATCATTCCAGGTTGGTTATTGTTTAGCATTCTATTAAGCTTGCCAGTATTGGACAACCTTACTAGAGTGGGACTAGGAGATTTGAGGTTTGTTCTAGGCATGTGAGAATTGACATATTTATCAGAAATGGGCACAGCTTGAAACATAGGGTTAGGGTTTGGATGTCTAAACACAGGTAGCTTATTACTGTGAGAGAAATAAGCAAATTCATTTAGGTTTGAGGAGGGTTCTTGTTTGATTTTCTTGTGATAATGTTCCTTTGAGTTATCTGGGTGACAGTAGGGTGTGAAGGGAGCAAATAGGTTGTGGTTGAAGTTTTTCCTATTCATGGTAGGAAACAGAGGAAAGAGTTGAAGGTTTTTGGCTTTTGGGTTGGGCTTTAATGGTGTGTATTCCATGAAATGGAGACTAAGTGCAGGTGTGTGTGTTAATACTTATGCATGCATGGATATATATATATATATATATATAGTCAGTCTACTCAAGTAAGGATAGATAAGCATGCACACATTTTTATCTACACAGAAGTGGTGATGCAGGTTGGTGAACATATAGTACACATAATAAATGGAATGCAGGGCATACACAGACAGGATTCATGCTTATATGAGAGTATGCAGCTGTAAAACATGAATTTTGACATATGTGAATGACTATATACTATATAAATATCTGATTTTGCATGATTTTTCAAGACCAAATCCGAGTATGAGAGTGCAGATAAGTGACAACTTCAGTGTAAGATTGTGCAACTCATGATGCAGTATGGTACATAAAACAGTGATTTAATTAATTAAGATGCTTTTGAAAAATATGGATAGAAGGATTTTTTAGAGTTTGTCAGGCATATGTATCAATGCAACTATAATAAACTCACAGAATATTACAATTAAGCACATAAAGTAAACTTGTAAAGATAGTATGACAGGGTTGACAATTTTGAGTATTCATGAAAGGGGACAGATGGATGACTCTGTTTCAAAAGTTATCTCCTATAGACAAACTTGAAATCTCTAAAGTCCAGGTGAGGTCATTCTCATTTAATGCCAAGCTACCACTTTTAGTACTTATGAGAATATATTAATGACTCAAGGTTATATATATTACAAATGATTGATTGAAAGAGATATGCACACCAGACCACAAACTTTCTTTCATTTAAGAAGCACAGATCACATATTGACCAAGTCATACAACATAGGCAAGTGTGTATTGCAAACCAGGGCACAGATACCACTTTACAGAACATAGTTTAAGATTAAACAAGTATAAAAAAGTAAGGCATGAATCTTATTTCATCTATGTGGCCGTTGCACCCCAGTGTCCAGATACTAGGCCTCTCAAAGGGAGTCCTAGCCAAGGCTTTGGATGAGGGCAAGTGTGTGAGTGTATGCATGACTGTATATACTAACTGGAATTGTAAACTTAGTTAGCATAGTTGCAATTGTGAGCTGACAGCTAGATAGGAATTGAGGTTATCAGAAAGGTCACACACATTTAGTCAGCATATATAGAAACCACAATTTGCATTTTCAACATTATATTGACCATAGTCAAACCAAACAGAGAGGACCAAGATAGACAATTCTAATTTCTCAAATTTCTCAGTTGACCAAGTCAAATAACACAATCCAGAATTATAAAGCATTTAACATCTATATTATAACCCACAATCTGTTCATTTTAATGTGTCCTGACCAGCACATGTATTTGACTAAGTCAAATTTCACAAATTCAATCTCAGGCATTAATAAATCAAATTTGCAAATATTCTTTAAATTACCAAAATCATCATTATTCTTTTGTTGTTACTACGAATATCCAGACTAGTGAATCATCACACATGTATATATCAATAAGATCCGAATCATAGCACTAGTTTTTACACAATCGAGAACCCAGCTGTATCAATACTTAAACTGATATACGAGTTACAGAGATTCAACCATATACTTATTTATAGAAGAGGTCCATTTCATCAAGTACGACAGTTCAAGCAAAGGTCACTTATGTAATCACAAAGTTTTCACAGAGAACACGCAACATAGTGAGTTTAACCGAAGTTATACCTTTGCTCGAGGCCTCGTAGTCTTCTCGAGTACTTACCAGTCCTAAAACTCTAAACTCGCACGAGTTTGAGTTGAGTCACTGAGTTGAGTCACTGAGTTAACTCACCGAGTTAACTCACTGAGTCGCACCGATTCTTCCGATTCAAACCATTTCGAGGCTTGATTTAAAGCTTATTAGCCCAGTAAACACCTTAACTAGGAGTTTCTTCATCATTCCTGCACAAAACACTCAAGAGAAAGTTAGGGTTTTGAATGAATCGTAAATAAACTTGAAATCAGGTGCTCAAGTGTGTGTATAGAGTGTATATATGTATATATCTGTCGATTTTGATTCGTAAATCGATATTAATTGAGATGATAACGACTTAATTTTCAAAATCATTTCGATTTATCCTAACTCAGCTTTGATTCGTACAGATTATGAGATTAATCGGTACAAGGGATGACAAATAGACTCGATTTAGTGTTTAGAGGCTTGAAATCGATCAAGAAATTAGGGTTTAGATCGGAGTTTTGCGAAGAAGCGGCGATAGAGCTCGAGAGAGAGAGGTTAGAGATTAGGGTTTGAGAGAAACTAACGCGGCTTGAACAATACACGCGAAATGAGAATTGTGTGTATAATTTATATATATATTTTATGAATGAACGGCCAGGATTAACTTATCCTTATAATGGACGGCTTAGATGCTAGGGTTAAATGTATTGGGCTGGGTCAAGCTGAGTTGGGCTGGTCCAATTAATATGGACTGGGTCAAAAATATACTAATAATCTGAAAATAATATGAATGTATTTTCGAAAAATATTTTTGTAAAACTAATAATAATAATTATTATATATATATAGGTATATAATAATTTATTACGATTATTTTAAAATATACTAGTGTTTTGATTCTTTGTATTTTGAGATAAATATCATTCATTTAGTATCTCAGAAATATTTCCGAAATTAATTCCGATAAATATTTACTCGAATAGTTCTCGATAAAAACCCGATCGATAAAGTTTCATATGTTATCATTATCGATGAATCTGAGTTTTTAGAGAAACAATTATCCCGAAAGATGTATAATTCGTGAGATGACTATAAATAATGATAAATTTTCTCACAAGAATATATAAATATTGATAATATTGATATATAAATATAAACCATTATTTTGGAATTTCCAACATTCCTAAATCCAAACGGAGTTTAGTGAATCGTTCGGAATTCAATGGTTTCGTGAATATGTCTGCGAGATTGTACTCAGTTTCTATATGAGTCATTTTTATATCGCTTTTATTGACATGATCACGTAAGAAATGATGTCTCACATCTATATACTTAGATCTTGAATGTAACACGGGATTTTTGCTAAGATCAATAGCACTCGTGTTATCGCATAAGATTGAGATTACATCAAATTTAGTATTATAGTCGGCTAATGTTTGCTTCATCCATAATATTTGAGCACAACATTTTGCGGCCGCTATATACTCCGCTTCCGTAGTGGAGATAGATATCGAATTTTGTTTCTTGGAAAACCAAGATACTAGGCATCCTCCCAAAAATTGACATGTACCACTTGCACTTTTTCTGTCGACCAAATGCCCGGCATAGTCCGAATCAGAAAAACATACTAAGTCGAATGGTACTCCTTTTGGATACCAAAGACCTACGTCAGTGGTTCCTTTTAAATATCTCAATATCCGTTTTACCGCGGATAAGTGAGATTCTTTTGGTGCTACTTGAAATCTAGCACACTTACCGACACTATATTGAATATCGGGACGACTTGCGGTAATATATAGCATGCTACCAATCATGCCTCGATATTTCTTAGTGTCAACGGTTATTCCGTTGGGATCTTCTGTTAATTTATCAGAAGTCGACATGGGAGTAGATATGGGCTTTGAGTTTTCCATTTCAAATTTCTTTAGCATTTCTTTACAATATTTCGATTGTGAAATATGTATGCCTTCATCAGATTGCTTAATTTGCAATCCCAAAAAGAAATTCAATTCTCCCATCATACTCATTTCGAATTCTTTGCTCATATTATGAGAGAATTCTTTACACAGTGCATCATTGGTTGATCCAAAAATGATGTCATCTACGTATATTTGTACAAGCAAGATATCATCTTTTTCTTGTCTTGTAAATAAGGTTTTATCGGCCGTTCCCATTTTGAAATTGTTTTCTAGTAGGAACTTGCTCAACCTTTCATACCAAGCTCTTGGAGCTTGTTTTAAGCCGTATAAAGCTTTGTATAATTTGTACACATATTCTGGATGTGTGGCATCTTCAAAACCGGGAGGTTGTTTAACATAAACTTCTTCTTCTAATATCCCGTTTAAGAAAGCTGATTTGACATCCATTTGGTATACTTTGAAATCTTTATGACACGCGTATGCTAATAGCATTCGAATTGATTCAATTCGTGCTACGGGTGCATAAGTTTCATCAAAGTCTATCCCTTCCATTTGGGTATAGCCTTGAGCGACTAATCTTGCTTTATTTCTAACAACTGTTCCGTTTTCATCTAACTTGTTTCTAAATACCCATTTGGTTCTAATTATGGAAGTATATTTGGGTTTTGGAACAAGTTGCCACACTTTGCTACGAGTAAATTGTAGTAATTCATCTTGCATTGCCGAGATCCAATCCTCGTCTAGCAAAGCTTCTTTAGCGGTCTTAGGTTCTATTTGTGATAGAAAACTAAGATGATTCACAACGTTTTGTACTTGTGACCGCGTTTGAACTCCTTTATTCAAGTCTCCAAGAACATTATCTAGTGGATGACTTCTAATAATAGGAATTTCTTTTGGAAGTTCTACTTCCGTTTCGGCTAATTCTAATGGATTTCTTGGGATGGGAGTTCCAAGATCCATATTTTCGAATTGTCGAATAATATTTTCTACATCGTCTTGTTCAACTTTGTCGTTTTCAACAAGATCTTTGTACTTAGATGGTGGCTTTCTTTCATCAAATGCAACATTCATAGATTCTTCCACCACAAGTGTTTTAAGATTGAATACTCGATAGGCTTTGCTATTTGTAGAGTATCCAAGAAATATACCTTCATTTGATTTAGGATCAAATTTGGTAAGATAGTCTTTCGAGTTTAATATGAAGCATTTGCAACCAAATACTCGAAAGTAACTAAGCTTCGGTGTTTTGCCAAAATAAAGCTCATAGGGAGTCTTTTGAGATATTGGTCGTAACAAAACCCGATTAAGAATATGACAAAAAGTTGACATTGCTTCAGCCCAAAAATATTTAGGTCGACGATATTCATTAAGCATAGTGCTTGCCATTTCTTGTAATGTTCTATTTTTCCTTTCTACAACTCCATTTGATTGTGGAGTGTATGGTGCGGAAAAATTATGTGTGATTCCATTTTCATCACAAAAGTTCGTAAAACTAGAATTCTCAAATTCTTTACCATGATTCGTCCGTATATAGACGATGGTACTATTTTGTTGATTTTGAATCTTTGTACATAGAGAAGAGAAAGATTCAAAAGCATCACTTTTTGATTTGAGAAATTCTGTCCACGTGAATCGTGAATAATCATCAACGATTACTAACGTGTATGAACAACCTCCGAGACTTTGTATTGGAACCGGACCAATAAGATCCATGTGTAAAAGCTCGAGCGGTCTAGAGGTTGATACCATGAATTTAGCTTTGTGAGATACTCGAATTTGTTTTCCAATTTCGCAAGCTTCACAAGTATGATCTTTTTGATAATTTAATTTTGGTATACCTCGAACATGATCTTTAGTTGATATATTTTTAATCAACTTCATGTTGGCATGTCCTAATCTTCGATGCCATAACCAAGGGTCATCGTTTGTTGTGATTAGGCATACATTCTCATTCTTGCTCATGTCACATGTGTAGACATTTTTGTTTCGAGGGCAAGTGAGAATCAATTTCCAATCTTTATCTAAAATACAACAATGAGTAGTATAGAAAATTACCTTGTAATCATTGTCGCAAAGTTGACTTATCGAGAGAAGATTATACTTTAGTCCCGTGACTAGTTGTACATTTGAAATCTTGAAGCGACTATTCCCGATGTCTCCGATGCCGACAATGATGCCTTTACTACTATCTCCAAATGTGACACTCCCCACAGTGACCTTTTTAATGTTGTTCAATAGTGACTCATTACCGGTCATATGTCTTGAACAACCGCTATCAAGGTACCACATGTCTTGTTTAGCGGCAAGACAAACCTACAAAATAGATCAATTATATTTATGAGTACCCTTTTGTCTTGAGGGTCCTGGGGTTAGTCTATCATAAATAATATTTGAATTTGCATGATAAAATCTAGGCATAGAATAATCATTGTTAGGCATATAGACATTTCTAGATGCATGATGTCTAACATGATGTTGTGGATATCTAGCATTATCATAAAATCTAGAATTAACACGATGCATATTATTTCTAGCATTTGCAAAGTAGGGAGCATTTTGAGGATAAAAATTACGAATGGGAGCATGTTGATTTCTAGATGCATACCTACTAGCATTGTTATAGTGCATTGTGTTTCTATTTTGATGCATTCTAGGTTGTTGAAACCTTTGGTACATTTGACCATTATAAGCATTTTTGTTAAATGGTACTTGTTTTTCAACCTTTGTGTATGGTCTTGATCCTTTACGAATCCATACATGCTTCCCCTTAAATTCACCACTCTTGAATTTGCAATAGAGAACCGAATGTCCATCTTTGTTGCAATAAGTACATTTTAAAGTTTGTGGTTTTGGAGGAGCTATTATAGGTTGCACTCTTGGTTGAACAACTTCTCTAGGAGGAGCGATTCTATCGTATCCTAGACCTTCACGGTTATAGGAGACTTTTGAGTGTACCATTTTATCTAACATCTCATTGCCTTTAGTAAATCTTTGAACAACAGTTTCAAGATTTTCTTTTTCACTTTGTAAGGCATTAATCTTGTTGTTAAAGAATCTTTCTTGATCCATAACTTGAGATATGAGTTTGAAATTTTCTTCTTTTAATCTTTGAGTTTCTTGTTGTAATTCTTTTTCTTTTAACTCAAAGATTTTTGATAGCTCATTCTCTTTTTCAAGATTGGTTTCATGAGATTGAGACGTTGCATTATTTCGAACCATTGATTCGTTTTGAATCTTTAAGTTCAAAAGATCAACATTAAGGTTACTAATGTTGTCATTGAGTTGCAACTTCTCATTTTCTAACTCTTCTACTTGAAGTACTAATGCTACATTTTCTACTTCAAGATTGAGAGCGTTGTCTTTGAAGTTGTTTACTTCAACTTTTAAGAGATGATTTTGATTATTTAAAAATGTCATTTCATTCTCATTTTAAGTTTGTATATCCATCATCCGAGTAAACTCTTTGCTTTGATTATGATACATTTCTTCGAGTTTCATTTTCTCGGACCATAATAGATGGAATCTCTTATCAACATCTTTATATTTATTGTTGATACCTACTACAAGCTCAATTAAATCATACTTACTCATATCAACTAGATTCAAATTAGATTCATCCAATTGCAATTTATTTGAGATGTAGTTGAGATTAGAACTTACCTCTTGATGAGAAGTGGAGGCTCCCGTTAAAGTAGCTTCATCCCCGATAGCCATTAAGCATAAGTTGACAACTTCTTCACTGGCTTCCGGAGCTTCTTCATCTTCACTTAAATCTCAACCGTTTTCCGCCACGAGAATTCTTCCTTTAGAGATCTTAGGACATTCTCTTTTGAAGTGACCCGGTTGCTTACACTCGAAACACACTTCTTGTGTTTCCTCCGGAGTTTGTTCTTTATATTTTGGAGGAGTGTAAGTAGGATTATTATTGTTGTTGGCATTATTATAGGCATTTGTATTTTGAGTGCCTTTGCCTTTATTATAGCTCGTTGTTGGAAAATTACTCTTATAGTTAGGACTATAATTTTGGGAGTAATTAGGTCTTCCTTTAGAGTTAAAAACTCTTTGTTGATTATTCGATTTAAGGATGCCTTTTCCGTATCTTTGAGCTTTGCTTTGTAGCACACGACGAAGTTGTCTTGTTAGTAAAGCAATTTCGCTTTCATCGAGATCTTGGAGTTCTTCGTTCAACTCCTCGTCGTTTTCATTTTCATCAATTAATATAGCTTTTAAAGCCATAATTTTCTTTTTGTCTTCCACTTTAGGAATGACCCTATCCGGAATATTGTCTTCTTCGTATGCACGAAGATTTCCGAATAAACTATCAATGTCATAATCATTTAGATTATGCATTTCTTTTATAGTGGTAACTTTAACTGTTGAGTATTGAATACGGTAAAAGAATACAGAGGGGGGGTGAATGGATTCTTGAACTTTTCTTGGATTGAGTCTATGTAGCAGATAAGTGCCTGTGTGTGTAGAAGTGAAGGTGCGGATAAAGAAACAACACAAGACACAATATCACTTTAATCTAATGTATTATTAGATAAAGGTTGCTACAATCTGTGAATACAAATGGTAGTATTCTCAGCTTCGTTTTTCTCAGAGAGATATAGCTTACAGTGTATGAAAAAAACTTGACTCACAAAAGTTACTAAGTTATGAAGTGAGGCTGTGTCCTTATAGAACATGGATACAGCCTACTTACTGCAAATAAGGAAGCTAAACAAATTACTTTCTAGTCTGTCTATCCTTTTTGAGTAAGTGTCCAAACGGTTACAGATTTGACTTTGCAAAGCCTGTTTAGATCAACTTCTTTAGCTCCTTATCTCTTCTATATCTCTCCAAGCTTCCTTGTAGGCTTTCCAGAGCACGTTACAGATTGTGGTCCATAAAGTGCATTGGCTTGTTGCAGGTTTCTGACTTGTACAATTTCTTCAGTATTTTGTCTCCAAGAATGTATTCGAGAAGTGACTAAGTAAGTGATTCGAGAACTAGAATTGACTTGGTCGATAACTCTGAGTTCTCGAATACTGTTATATTGACATATCGAACCACTTCTCGAATAGCTCTTTTCCATCAGGATTCCTTGAGTTGTCGAATAGAACATTTGACTTATCGAATCCTCGAGATATCGAATAGCTTTCTGAGTCCTTGAGATATCGAATGGAACTTTGACTTGTTGACTCTTTGAGAACTCGAATACCATCTTGACTTGTTGACTTCTTGAGTTCTCGAATAGAGTAGTAGACATATCGAATCCCTGAGATATCGAACAGTGTATTCAGAGATATCGAATAGTGTCTTGAGATATCGAATCCCTGACTTCTCGAATGCTGGACTTCTCGAATAGACAAATATACTTCTCGAATTGGTACTTAGGCAAATTCTTCATTTCTTCAAATCCCAACTGTGATTATTTGACAGTCTTTAACTCCTTGCTTGAGGCATGAACCTTGGAACTTCTTTCAAGCATTATTCTAGACTCTATTTGTACAATTACACAACTAGGATTTGATGCCTACTACAAGTACAATACAAACAGAAACTCTACAACTAGAGGTTCCCTCAGTTAAGAGGTCATGTAAGTAATGCAAAGCATTACAAACAATTAGGCTTGTTATTAGATGTGTACAGGCATGCCTCTGTAACTAACAATCTCCCCCAAATTGTGAGTGAGACCCTTAGTCACAATTTCATGTCTGATAACAAGCCTAACATACATAAAGATAAAGCTTTTAAAAGTACAGGTATGAATTTGATTGAAGAAATTACATAGAAGTATTCTTACAAGTTATGAGGAACTACTTAGCCATATCCTTTTGGATTCATCTTTTGAGCTTTGGCTTGCAGATTCTCATTTTTCATCCTATCTTCAGCTTCTTTGGCTTTCTTCTTTGCAATTTCTTCCATGGCAAGAATGATATCTTCCATTGCAGTGAGTTCTTCAATTAGAGGAGAGCCTGAGAAATCCTTGAGCACTTCATTTAGCTGTTTCTCAGAGTAGGAACTGATGTAGTCCATTCTAATCTTCACATTTCTACCATATTTCTTGTACTCAATGATGTAAGGATTAAACTTGACTCTGCACAGACCCATAGCTCTCAACTCATCAGCCTTAGCTTCCATTGCAGCAAACTCCTCCTCCCTTTTCTTTCGTAGCTTTTCACTGTTCTTTCTCATTTCTGCCTGGTGATCTCTTTTCATCTTGACAAAGTCAATTAACTCCAGCTTCCACACCCTTTCCACTCTGTCTTCAGAATCCAACATTGCAATTATCCTTTCTATGTCATACAGCCTGCCCCAGTGCTGGCATGTTCCTTGTCTGAATTTCTTCTGTCTTCCATCAGAATACTTAACTTCAAGAAAATCATCAACAATGGCAACATGATAGATTCTTTGAGCCCATAGAAACTGCAGTTGGTCTTCATCATAGCTTTCATCCAGAGGTGGTAGGTTTAATCCTGGGATAATTGTCAGTGCCTTAGATTTGGATAGCTTCACCTTTCTTGCAACATGTTTAAATTTCATTCTCTTGACATGGTTGCTTGGCAGAAATCTTTGACCTTTGTTGGTAGACCATAGTAGTATTCTATTAGCAGTTTGCTTTCTGAAACATACACATGGTTTCTTGACTTGAATCTTCTTCTCCTCTTGAGGTGGCAAAACAGTTGCAGAAGCCATAGATGTAGATTTTGCTAGGTCACCACTAACAGTATTCACCCTAGACTTAGAGTCTTGTGATGTGGTGAGGTTACTGCTAGCAATGCCTAAGGCTTGCTGTTTTCCAATCTTCCTCTCATAGACTCTTCCTTGGTCATCATCATTCTTCTTCTCTTTGTCCCCCTTCTTCTTCTTGTCTTCATCACCCTTATTTCTCCTGTGATGTCTTCTCCTCCCATCACCTTTGTCTTCAGAATCATCATCCTTATTTCTCCTAGGTTGAGCCATCTCTGGAATTTCACCAGTTGCAATATAAGTTCTGAGGATGTGCAGTGCCTCAGTTTCTTCAGCATTTCTGGCTCCAACCTTCTTCTGTAATTGATCAATGATAGCAATGATCAGTCTGTGATTTCTAGTGGTGAGATAATGGGGAATGACCAATTGCTTGATATCTTCAATTCTGGTGCCAGACTGATAAATGATTGTCCATGGCTTCTTGATCACTTCTGGTAGCCTTGAAGGTTGGTCATTCCTCAAGTCATCAAACAGACTTTTGTTGTTCTCATTCTTCTTCTCAATAAGCTCAAGTATGGCATCTATCTCTGAGTGTTTCAGTTCTTGTAGAGTCTTGTATGTTAGATGCCATATCTTCAATTTGGATATCATCACTATCTCCTTAATCCATAGATTATTGACTTTCTTAGGAATGACAGTGATGCAATCAATCTGCTTCTTCAGCTCCCTCAGATAGAACTGAGTGTCACCAACCTGTTCCCTTGTGGCTTTCAGAAACTCCAAGAAGGCTTTATCATGATAAACATTGGAGTTAGCAACTTCTTGTAGTTTGGCCTCAGTAACAACTTTAACTTCTACAGGCTTGGCACTCTCAGGTAAGGTTGGAGGTTTGTCAGATGGCATACTCCCTGCAACCACTGTTGTAGTTATGGATTGCTTTTGTCCTCCAGGAGTAGTGATGTGCACAGTTGGTAGAGTGACAACTGGCAAGGTAGATGGAGGCTCATCCACTTTGGATTTTCCTTTGCCAGGCACATTAGGTAGAGATTTTGAAGAAGCTCTTTGTTGACCACCCTCTTTTATTATTATGCCTTTCTCCCCCTTTGTATTTGAGTTCCCTTTCTCCCCCTTTGTATTTGAGTTCCTTGTCTTCTTCTCCCCCTTAGGCTTGTTGTCAGGCACTGAGGCCGTAGAAATGTCCTTTGGGATTGAAGATTCATCAGGGAGAGGGAGACCCATATGCTTCATCATAGCAGCTAACATGGATTGTTGATGCAGAAGGACATCAGCTGTGGTGGATGCTTGAGTGTCCAACTGATCATTTAGAAGTGCAACCTTGTCTGTAAGATGAGCATTGGACTTAGTGAGAGTAGCCACCTCCTTCTCAAGTGCATCTACTTTGCTGAATAACTCAGTAGATTTGAAGCCAGACAGGGATTGTTCTTTGAGTCTCTGCACTTCAAATCTAGTCATGTCATGTACCGGGACTTCAGTAATCAGTCTATCTCCATATAGATTTTTGAACATGGTCCTCAGCATGGCATTGGCATCTGTGGTCTGATCAGACAGAATTTGAAATTGATGCCCCAGACCTGTGATAGTATCCTTTAGCAGAGCTAGCCCATTGTCCATTTTGGTGCAGGTAGTGTTGCAGTGTTTGATGTCCTTGAACACACTGTCTAGCTGAGGGAATTTGGCATCAAAGGTCCTCTTGATTGCTTCTACTGTGGTGGTGGTCTTATCACACACTCTATTGACCTCAGTCTTAACACCTTTTCCAAGATAATGTGCAGCCTTGAGGAATCCCTTGTGTGTATCATTCATAGCCTCATACACTTCACCAGGGGTCAGAGATTTGGCATTGGAACCCAGTGAAGTGAGGTATTCCTCCCTGAGATACTGAAGTGCTTCATCAAGAGTAATATCATATTTTCCTTGCAACCAGGCATCTATGTTGCCATCTCTCTCAGCATCATCAATGATCTTTGTCTTCTGCACCTCCACATAATCCTTATGGCATAACAGAATAGCCTCATAGTCTGGATTAGGCATGTTTGCAGTGAGAAGGTTCTGAGCAATCTTTGTGAACTCAGGAATCTGATCCACAATTAAGCTTTGAAGTGCTTCAACCGTCAATTGTTGTGGAACAGACCCTGATCCTGAAGCACTGTCATGTTGCACAGGCTTCAGCCATTGTGACATAAAGTCAGAGCTAGAGCTAGGCAAGCTAGACTCCTCAGTTACAGATGCAACTTCTGTAACCGGATGGATTGACGCTACTACTGGTGTCACCACAGAAGTGGGATGAATTACACCAGCAGTTGACACAGGCACAGAGTCTCTAGTAAAAACTAGTGGAACCTATGTGTTTGTGATGGTGTCATCAGGAGATGCCTCAGCATGCAATCCCTCACCATCTAAATGTGGGTTCTGAGTGGTGAGCAAAGTGTCATGCACTAAGTCACTTGAAATTATTGGCTCATCAAGAGAAAAGAATTCTTGATGATCAATGCCTTGCATCTCAGTTGCCTGAGTTGCAGGTTCCAAAGAAATTTCAGAGTTAGATTCTGGAAGAGAAGTGTGTTTAAGAGTAGATTTTGGCAACTTCCCCTAAGAGATAGAGGGAGTTTCAAATGTGATGTGCTCTCCACTCAGTGTTGTCCCAGCCTTATCACTCCCATGTGCTGACTCTATACAAGAAGGTGCATTGGGGAGGATGCTTGATTCTATAGGTGCACCCTGTTGAGAGGATACACCTAGTGAGCTGTGTGCCCCTGATTTTACAACTTCAGCCATTTGTGTGACTGATGAGGTGGTCTTAGTTTTCTTCTTCTTTGTCCTGTGTAAGGGTGACTCAGGTTCCTCACTTCCTAGACCTAATTCAACAGCTAATGCTGCTTCAGATAAGATATTTAATGGTGCAGACATTACTTCTTTTCTCTTCTT
This sequence comes from Kitagawia praeruptora, assembly GCA_037693485.1. Classification (NCBI taxonomy): domain Eukaryota; kingdom Viridiplantae; phylum Streptophyta; class Magnoliopsida; order Apiales; family Apiaceae; genus Kitagawia; species Kitagawia praeruptora. The sequence goes on along the minus strand of CM075351.1, from coordinate 108,745,736 downwards.
TTTACTAACATCACCCTTTTGAGAGGATGATGCAGTTGGCTCAGTATGAGGTAGAGTGTTTGGTTGAGAGGGTTGGTTAGCAGGCCCTGGGTTAGCATTTTGTTCTACTTGCTTGGGCTGTGCTAACTTAGATTTTGCATCAAATGTTGGCATGTTGTGGGGATAAGTCCTAAACAAACTCTCCATATGGGGAGTTATGTTCAGTCTTACATCCACATCATTCCTAGTCTCCAAATTACCAAAAATGAGTTTGGTCATGGACTTAGGATAGCCTATTTTATTTTTATCAATCCCAGGCAATTCAATCAATGAAGCATTTTTATAATTAAGTACAGATTGAATAAAGCGAGGGAAGAAAATATCAGTACCTCTCTTGGATGTGTTCTTACCAAGTCTTCCATATAGTTCTTGGAGGATGATTTGGCCAACATCAATCTTCTTTCCATAGGCCAAAGCATATCCAATTTGCTGCACAGGTGCACTGATTTGATCAAAGCTTGATTTCCTGGCAGTGAAGACTTGGAGAAGAGTTACAAACACATAGCTCCATTCTTTTCTCAGATTCTTCCTGTTTAGCTTTCCAAGATTGATCCCATCTGAGTAGTTGATGAACTCAAAGAATTCCTCTAACTCTGCATTAGTGGCCAGTCTGTCAAATGACTCTTGTTGTAGGCCTAGTGCTTGGTTCATGTCTGCAGTAGTGATAGTGATTTCCTTGTCTTGAATCTTGCAGTAGATGATATATGAAGTGATTGCGTTTTCCAGGGCTACAACCTCCACAATAGAAGTGCCCCAAAACTGTTCCAGGATATCTAGATACAGAGTTGGGTTGGCAGAGAGTGCATCCTTGATATATGACTCAGCCATCCATTTCACAAAGCACTTGAAGTTGGCATTGGGTGCTTCAACATCACTAGTGAGAGCGATGAAGTTGGTGTTGAACTTTACTGTTGCCATTTGTGTAGAAGAGAGGAAAGAAATTGAAGATTGAAGAAGAAATTTGGCTTTTCGTAGCTAGGGTTTCAGGGGTTTAGAGAGTGTAGATGCTTGAGAAATCGAATGAAATGAATCGAATAGATGTGAAATTGTATAAGTATGAAGTACTTGAATTGTCGATTAGCAGAAAGTTTTGTATCGACAAGTCAGGCATTCGAGAAGTAGAAAACAACTATTCGAGAAGTCAAGAAAGGCTTAATCGATAACTCAAGCAGATAGAAACTCACAGCTGGCAGTTATCTAACTTAGAAATAATTCTAAATTAAATAAAATATGTTTTTATGAGTGAATTAAACTTTTAGACAAAAGTCCAAAATCGGTTAAAATTCAGCGAGAATTCAGCCTTTTCAAATGATTCGAGAACTCAAATATAGTGTTCGAGAACTCAATCATTCGAGAACTCAGTTACTATATTCGAGAAGTCAAGAATACCTCTATTCGATATCTCAGAAAGACTCTATTCGAGAACTCAAGAGTACTCTAATGAGACTTATTAGAGATGTCGAATAGTGAATCATTCGAGAAGTCTGACTTATCGAGCTATACTCATCACTCATAAAAATTTGATTTTCACTATCTTTTAAAATTTACCAGACATATTCATTGAAGAATATCCTAGCAAATTAAATAGTGATTTTCTCAAAATTTCATAGAAATTTTAAGTTAATAGAAATATGATTTTCAACATATGCAACAGATTTGAAATATTAATAAATCATATTTCAGCCAACACTTACTCCAAAAATATTGAGAATTTAGATAAAGTAAGTGTTTACTGCTGCAACAATCTAGATGGTGTATTCACTTAGCCAGAATCTGAAGAATTCAGCATTCCAATCTCACTTACCAACCTTGTGAAGGTGGCTTCATCTAATGGCTTAGTGAATATATCAGCTAGTTGTTTATCTGTAGAGACATAATGCAACTCAATGGTTCCATTAGTTGCATGTTCTCTTATGAAATGATATCTGATGTCAATGTGCTTTGTTCTAGAATGATTGACAGGATTGGCAACTATAGAGATTGCACTTGTGTTGTCACACATGATTGGAATTCTTTCCAACACAAGTCCATGATCTCTAAGTTGATTTCTAATCCAAAGCACTTGAGCACAGCAACTTCCAGCAGCTATGTATTCAGCCTCAGCTGTAGAAGTTGACACAGATTGTTGCTTCTTGCTATACCAAGAAACTAACCTTTGTCCAAGAAACTGGCAGCTTCCTGAGGTGCTTTTCCTATCCACTCTGCATCCAGCATAATCAGCATCAGAATAACCAACCAGATTGAACCCTGTGTCCTTAGGATACCATAAACCCAAGTTTGGAGTGCCCTTCAGATATCTAAAGATCCTTTTTATTGCAATCAAATGTGATTCCTTTGGATTTGATTGAAATCTTGCACACAAGCATGTAGCAAACATGATGTCTGGCCTACTTGCAGTGAGGTAGAGTAGAGAACCAACCATGCCTCTGTAGACTGAGATATCTACTTTCTTGCCTTTAGCATCTTCATCCAGTTTAGTGGCAGTGGCCATGGGTGTCTTGGCAGGTGAACAATCTTCCAAGTCAAACTTCTTCAATAAATCCTTGATGTACTTGGTTTGACTGATAAAGATACCATCCTTCCTTTGACTGACTTGCAACCCTAGAAAGAATGTCAACTCTCCCATCATACTCATCTCATATCTGCTCTGCATGAGTTTAGAGAACTTCTCACACAGCTTCTCATTTGTAGAACCAAAAATGATATCATCCACATAAATTTGGACTAGGATAATATCATCACCATGCTTCTTGTAAAACAGTGTCTTGTCCAATGTGCCTCTAGTGAATTGATTCTCAAGAAGAAATTGTGATAAAGTATCATACCATGCTCTTGGAGCTTGCTTAAGTCCATACAGTGCCTTAAGCAATCTGTAGACAAATTCTGGGAAATGTGGATCCTCAAAGCCAGGTGGTTGTTGCACATAAACCTCTTCTTCCAACTCTCCATTTAGAAATGCACTCTTGACATCCATCTGATAAACTTTAAAGTTTGAATGAGCAGCAAATGCCAAGAATATTCTAATGGCTTCCAATCTAGCAACAGGGGCAAATGTCTCATCATAATCAATGCCTTCCTGTTGAGAGTATCCTTTTGCAACCAGCCTTGCTTTGTTTCTTATTATTACACCATCTTCATCCATCTTATTCTTCAGAACCCATTTTGTTCCAACAATGGTTCTATTCTTTGGTGCAGGCACAAGTTCCCATACTTTGTTCCTTTCAAATTGATTCAGCTCCTCTTGCATGGCAATAATCCAATCTGGATCCAACAGTGCATCATCAAGTTTCTTAGGCTCAACTTGTGATAGAAAACATCCATAGAGGCACTCATTTTGAGTTGCTCTCCCAGTCCTTACTCCTGCATTAGGATCTCCAATGATTTGCTCTGCAGTGTGTGATCTATCCCATTTCCTCGAGTGTTCAGCCTGACTTCTCATTCTTGATGTTGCTTCATCATCCACATCATGGTCATCCTCATTTCATCCCCCTGTGAAGTTGCCATTACTCACAGGTGTGTCTTGGATGCTTGTTTCTCTACTATCGATTGGCACAAATTCCTCTCTTGTATCATTAATCACTTGAGTTTGTTGAACTTGAGTTTCAACTCCAGTTTTAATCTCTTCATCAGAATCATCTAGATTATCAAATCTCAATGGATCTTTGTCTTCATCATTGGCTTCTTTTAGTCCAGGTAGTTTGCTGTCATCAAATGTAACATCTGTGCTTTCCATAACTTTCTTTTGACTGATGACATAAACCTTGTATGCAATTCTTTCCATAGAATAGCCAAGAAAAATTCCTTCAAATGCTTTTGCATCAAACTTTCCAACATATTCAGAATTATCCTTTAGTACAAAGCATTTGCTTCCAAAAGTATGAACATACTTTAGAGTAGGCTTCTTTCCAGTCATCAAGTTGTAAGGTGTCTTTCCAGTGTTTTTGTTGATGAGGGTCCTGTTCTGAATATAGCATGCAGTGCTCACAGCCTCAGCCCAAAAACATGTAGGCATTTTTGCATCAAGTAACATTGTTCTAGCAGCCTCAATTAGAGTTCTATTCTTTCTCTCAACAACTCCATTTTGTTGTGGAGTCCTTGGAGCTGAGAATTGCTGAGAAATGCCATTCTCTTTGCAGAATGCTTCAAGTGTGGCATTTCTGAACTCTGTTCCATTATCACTCCTCAGTGCAATTACACTTGCATCGTTTGCCTTTACTTCCTTGTCAACTTTCTTTATATGCTCAATAATTACTTGTGGAGCCTCATCTTTTGATGCCAGAAATTCCACCCATGTATACCTTGAAAAATCATCAACCATTACCAGGGCATACTTCTTTCTTCCAAGTGACATTATGTTGACAGGCCCAAACAAATCCATATGGATGAGTTGTAATGGCTTGGTTATTGATGTCACTGTTTTTGACTTATGGCTTGATCTTTTCATTTTTCCTTTTTGACAAGCCTCACACACTCCTTCTTGGCAGAATTCAAGTGTGGGCATGCCTCTCACTAACTCTCTTTTGACTAGAGAATTAATGGCCTTGAAGTTCAGGTGTGATAGTTTCTTGTGCCACAGCCAACAATCTTCATTTGATGCTTTTGAGTAAAAGCAACAAATTTTGTCCTTGTTTGCAGAGTCCATATTGGCTACAAACAGGCTTCCCTTCCTTACTCCAGATAGAGCAAAATCACCAGTCTTCTTGTGGGTGATCAAACATTCATCTTTGTCAAAATTCACTTTGAATCCTCTATCAGTAAACTGACCAACACTTAACAGATTATGCTTGAGCCCCTTGACTAGTGCTACATCTTCAATGATGACATTTCCAACTTTCAGCTTGCCATATCCCAATGTGTTACCCATGCTGTCATTTCCAAAAGCAACCATTGGGCCAGCCTTTTCCTCATACTGTGATAGCAGGGCCATATCACCAGTCATATGATTTGAGCATCCACTGTCCAAAATCCACATGACCTTCTTTTCACTTTCTTTGCCCTGCAAACACAAAGGTATTACTTTTCCTTTGGTACCCAAACAAGTTTGGGTCCATGTGACTTAGAGACAGTTTTATCATAAACAACATGCTTGTCAACTTTCTTAGTGTTAGTCTTCTTGTCACTGTTGGAAGTCTTAGAACCTGAAGTTTCAGACTTAGGTGACAGAGGTACCTTCCTAGCTTTAGGAGGACTTGAAGACTTTGACCTTGTGTAGTGTGTGTGAGAATTGTGACTGATACAACCATCAATGAACTGCCTTCTTAAATTAAAACAACTAGTCATAACATTCATATTGCATGGCATACAGTCAAATTTATCACAGAAAGGTGCATCTCTATGACTTAGAGGCACATAACAATCATAGAAAGGTTTAGACACACTACCAACAGGTTTCTTGCATGCATGAGTTAAATGATTGGTACTGAAACAGTTCTGACAAGTTTTCCTAGGGGCATTAGGCATATAAGCATAGTTGTTATCCTTGTTAATCCCTAACTTGCCATTTCTGTTCTGTTTCTTCTTAGTCACTTCCTTTTTTGATTCACTCTTCCCAGCTGAGACAAACTTAACAAACTTCTTAGGTCTTGGCCTATCAACTACTGGTTTCTTGGTCTTTGACTTGACACTCTCATTCTTAGAGGATGCTTGTTGTTCACTAGATTGTGCCTCATCCTCATCATTCAACATTTGCTTGATGAGTAAGGCATCCTCATCAATTTCAAATGTTGATTCCTTAAAAATTGGATTTTCAGTTTTTCTCAAAATGCGAGGCACTTTCTCATGAACATCTGTGTCCTCTTCAATGACAGCATAGCCTTTCCTTTGTTTGAGAGAGTCATAGTCAAGTCCAATAGCTGCTTTGGGATTAGCTTCAATTTTCTCACAGTAGGATTGCACTAAACCAGATGATTTCTTGAAAGTTTTTAGTTTGAATTCATTCTCAACTAATTCATCCCTAAGAGCCTTCTCTACTTGACTAGCACGTAAAACCTTGTTCTGCAAATATTCAACTTCTTTCTTAAGGTTTTCTACTTGCATAGTAGTTAGCTCAAGTTCCTCATTCTTTTTGGTTAATATTTCATTTCTAGTAGACAGTTTAGCAATCTCCTCATTAGCAGCAGTCATACTAGTATGAATATTAAACATTTTAACAGATAGTTGTTCGATCATGCATTTATACTCAGAAACAGACATGTCTATAGTAGTGAGAGATGGTACCTGAGAATCAGATGAAGATGAGTCATCCTTGGAGTTGGCCATCAAGGCATAATTGCAGAAATCTTGTTCCTCTTCATCACTCTCAGAATCATCCCAACACTTCCCTTCAGCTATGTAGGCCTTACCATGTGTCTGCTTTTTCAGAAGGGCCTCATACTTAGCTTCGAGCTCAAGATAATCTCTATCCTTCTTTTTAGGCTTCTTGCATTCACTGGCAAAATGCCCTAGGTCATTGCATCTATAGCACCTTACAGATGACCTATCCACATAACTGGTTTTGAACTTATTTCTGTTTGGTTTCACAGGTGCCTTGTTCTTGTTGGCTGAATGGTTTTGAGTTTTGGGTTTGAAGGGTTGATTTCTTTTAAATCTGATGTTTGGAAATTTTCTGGCCATGAAAGCATATGAAGTATTTTCCATCCCATCAAGTTCTTCTAGAGTGTAAAACTCTTCTTCTTCTTCCTCCTTTTCCTCAACAGGTTCACTCACCCCAGCTTCAGTTTCTTCATCATCTGCCACCTCCTCTATCCTTAGTTGGCTTGTAGATGCTTCTAGGTCCAGAATGGATTTGTTGACAATCAAGGCACATGATGTGTTTATCATCCTACCTTGGTTGGCTTGGATAGCCCTTTTTTGGAAGCAACTCAAGTTCATGAGTCTTTAGGACTCCATAGAGCACATCATAGGTGACTTTGTTCAAATCTCTCTCTCTTAGAGAAATGACTCTTTGCTCAAGATGATTTGGTGAAGATAACAGAAATTTCATATTTAACTCCTTGGTGCTGTAAACCTTTCCATTCATCTGCAACTCAGTAACTAGCTTGTGAAACCTTTCAAACATTTCAGTGATGCTTTCCTTGGGCTGTGCCATGAAAGCTTCATACTGTGTGACCAGTATCTGTTTCCTGTTTTCCTTAACCTCATCAGTCCCTTCACACAACACCTCAATGTGATCCCACATCTCTTTAGCAGACGTGCATGATGTAATGTTTGCAAACATTGACATGTCCATGGAATCAATGATAAGCAACATGAGGTGGCTGTCAAGAGCAACCTTCTCCCTTTCTGACTCTGTCCACTTTGATGGATCCTTGGCCTCATAAGATCTTGGGATAGTTATTGTAACGCCCCCCAAATCCGGGGTCAGTAGATTTGGGCGTCACGCTAACAAACTCAATAATTCTAACAAAAATTGGGCATGATGTATTCGTAAATACAACATAAACCTGCTGAATACTAAACTAAAAATCTGAAATCAAAATAAAACTGAAATAAAAATAAAACTCAATCAAAAGCTCTTTGACCCCAACTCCCAACTCAGGATCTTAGGTTACAGTTCTAGAAACAAGAAAACCCAAAACCAACTTAAATACAACTCTATATACAAAACTTATACAAACTTAAATCACTGGTATAACTTCGAATAGAAGTATACCAGGCCAACTAATCAAATACATACTATAACTACTAAAACTATATATACATACAACAAATCATACTTTAAATCCGAATACCCTGATCCACGTCAGCTTCAAACAGCATCCTGCTTCTTCTTTCCACTTTCTGAACTGCGCAGGCTAAGCCTCGCCAACTAGCTTACTGAAAAGATAGATTTTTAAAAACAACAAGTGTGAGCCAAAGAATGCTCAGCAAGTTAATAATATAGTGAAATAACGATATTATGATAATTCATTGATGAGCAATATCAATGAATACTTTAACTCAAGAGATCATTCAATTTTCAATCATAAAGTAAAACTTTTCCATTTTCTTCAAACTATACGGCCTCAGATAAAACTTTGAGAAAAAGAATATCAAGAAATTCCCCAGATTATTCTTACTCCCCTTTCACGTACAATGCTACTCGAGAAGGGAATAACTGGAAAACTTCTATCCATCCTTAATCTCATTGTTTTACTGAACTTCCAAATTTTATCAAGATAGAAAGCAACTAACTCTAATATCCAAAATTCCGAAATTACTGACCATTTATCTTGAAACATATATATCTTATCAAAACATTCCTTTTTCACTACAACATTTCTTTTCTTAAAACCATTCCCTTTTTAAAACATACCTTTAATAAAACCTTAAAAAAACAATTAAATTGATTTTATTATTCTCCTGATTACGGACAATACGGGTGATCAGCCACGTAAAGTCCACATTCCTTTGAAATAGGGTTCCCAATTAGGCAACACATTGGCCTTTAATGCTGGACTAGGACCACCCTAGCCTCTTACGCTAAATAAAAGTGCTGGACTAGGACCACCCTAGCCTCTTACGCTAAATAAAAGTGCTGGACTAGGACCACCCTAGCCTCTTACGCTAAATAAAAGTGCTGGACTAGGACCACCCTAGCCTCTTACGCTTTTCCAATTTATAAACAATTTAATATTAATAATTTAAAACATTTCATTTTTAAGTCCTTAAACTCACTGGCAAAAGACCAGCCCAGTATAAGGAAATTTTAAAATCATCTTTCAATAATTTAAACCATTTTAATGAACAACTTTAAAAGATTACGGGCCAGGGAAGCATTTGATATAAAAAAAATTATGAACAATACAACAATAAGATTCAGGGAAACATTTGGTATGCAGAATCATGAACAGCAATAAGGTTAAGATTCGGGGGAAACATGTAATATAAGGATTTATAAATGACAAAGCAAATAGATGAAACTAGGCACGGTATAATTCAGCAAGACAGAATCGTATATTTATAAGGAAACATTAATCAATTAAAGAAATGAAGCAAATGTTACGCTTTCTATAAATTTAACAACAATTTATAAGATAATCCTGGAATAAGGGAATCTGAAGTTCAAGGGAATATTTGAGTAATACATTGGTTATAAACAAATGAAAAGTCGTTGGTTAATAAAGAGTAAAACAAGGGTTAGGGTTCTATGATTTAATTCAGGGGTTATGAAGTTGGTTACGCTGGTATGGTTTAAATGAATAAACATCATGAAAAGGCTAAGATAAAACAAGGCATAAATTATAAGTCAAGGGTTATTGTTCAACAAGAAACAAGGTAAATAGTAGGGTACATAAATTTAAATAATGATTCATAAGGGTAAGTAAGGTACATGTGTTTCAATAATAATTTATAAGAAACAATAAGGTATAAAGGGTTCAACAATAATTAAAAAGGGCATAACAGTAAGATATAAGAATTTAAACAACAATTCGTAAGCAGTTCGAGCAATCTGAATTCCAATACAGAGTTCAAGTCACTTGGAACAAAAGGAAAAGGTATAGACACAGGCAAAATGATTTGAAAGAATATCGAATAAATAACAGAAACAGTTTCACATCACTTGAACGATAAGTGAGGGATAGTATACTTGCCTCGATTCCAATGCATCGATTCGCTACTTACTATACTTCGGTCTTTAATCGACATACATTCATTTTTCTTTAATCGTCTCGTCAACACGCTCGCTGAGACCATATCAAATCCCTAATTATACTCGAAATAATAATAAAGTACTATTTAGCACATAAACAACCCAATCGATAACTAATTACTTACAACTCGCAAAGCAATACTTACATAAATATATATCCACACCTCATTAATCATCACATATATACTTAAATACTCATACACATACATGCCTTTAAATCTTTAAATCAAGTAATTTAAATAACTTTAAATACAGGGGATTTTTAGAAAATTTCGGCATGACCTATTCGTTTATCGGACTATGGGCACAGCCCCTCAAATACAATTCAATCCTTGTTTTTACAAAAATAAAGCTGCCTCAACTTGCAGCAACATAAAAGTAAACAAATAATGAAAAGTACCCGCCCAGACATGCGGCACCTAGCACATAATAATTAACACTACTACTTACGCTACGCCAATGATCGTATTTCTCACGCATTTTAATGATACACGTGACAACCAATCATTGATGTTCGTAAGCCCTAGGGAACAACCCCTAGCAATAACTATTACTTACGCTATATCAATGATCACATCACTCAAGTATATTAATTATACTCGTGATAGCTAATCATGGATATTCGTAAGCCCTAGGGATTAGTCAAAAAGAATTACACAAGTCCTTTAAATATTGACATTTAAAAACTTGTGATCTTCTCATAACCCCTAGCACAATTCTAATTATTATAAAATTCTAACATTTAACATGTATCACGTATTCCCATACTTACCAACACCAAGTAATTGACGATTGTACATTCAACAAATGCTAAGACTTGATTTATACCATTTAGGATTTAGCACATAAACATTTACCATTTAGTCAACTCGTATAAACTCCACAATTAATGCCAACATCACCATTGACCACCGATAATCGTTAAACCCGAATATTCTCGATACCACAAAATGATTCCAACAATTACAACTAGCACTTAACAATTAGCACTTGAACCTTTATACTTAGTAAGATCGTATAACCTCTAAATATTATTCGACCCTCACATTTTAACAATTAACATTTAACAACAATCATCCTGTTTCGAATCAAATCACCAAAAATTAACACAAACTCATCTCGCACTTTATACCATCAATCGTAATTAACAAATATCGACCCTCCGAATGAAATTTCGGAATTTAATATAATCACTAAAATTAACACATAAACTCACAAATTAAATCTACTTTAATCACAACAATAATCTCATAATTTAAACTAATTAAATTACAACCATATACTCAAAATTCCACATAATCTAATTACTAAAATTAACACCATAAAACTCACAATTTAAAACTAATTAAATTACCACAATTTACAACTAATTAAATTACGGTAATTAAATACATAATTAAAATACAAAATTATACCATTTTCGGCGCCACCCTCGACTGAACAGCTCGCCACCACACCTCCGCTGCGTTGCTACCCATCTGCGTAACCTGCCAACTGTTCATCTACCTTCCTTCGCCCTCGGCTGTCGAACACGCCACCACCATAACCTCTTCTTGCATCCTCCGCGCACCAGCTGCCAGTCCGCCACCACCACCGCCGGCCGCCGCGCGGTGTGGTCGCCTCCCCCTCCCCTCTTCGAACTCGCACACAGCACACATACAACCTCACACATACACACACACACACACCCCTGCATATATATATATACACCTCTCTTCTACCTTCAATTTAAATCCCCCATCTCTTAATCCCTCATTTTTCTTCTCTTCCCAAATCCTCTTTCTTCTCTTTCAATTTCTTCTCTTTCCCCGTTTTTTTCTTTTTGTCTGCATTTTTTTTTCTCCAGTGTTCTTGAACCTTCCTTCTGCTGGGCTCTCTCTCTTATTTGGCCTAGCCCAACACTCTTTTTATTACCACTACAATTCATTTCGGGCCCAAATACATTCTAATAAGCAACTTATAAAAATCACAATTAAATAAAACTTTCGGAAAATTACACTTTTCATTTTTAAAATAAAGAATATAAAATTATGAGCACCCACATATTTTTAAAATATTTTTCGGATAAAAAATGAATCAAATATGAATTTTCAAAGTTTTGATCCTTTAAATACAATAAAACTCTTAAAATCATTTTAAAATACCACAACACCCAAATAAATCCACCCAACAATTTTAAAAACTTAATAAATAAATAAAGATAATTTTACAAAAGATTTGATGATTTTTAAGCACTCCGATAATTAAATAAAGATTTTTTGAAGATCAATAATACTTGATTTAAATATTTTTAAATCACTAAAAACACCAATAAAATACTGGGGCACACATTGGCACACATAACTCAATATATACTCATATGAACTCAATACTAAATATCGTTGAATTCCACAACGATATTTTCAAATCCAATTCCATCCTTTAAATACTAATTAACATAATAATAAAATAATAATAATAAATCCTAAAATAATCTGGGATCTTACAGTTATGGTTCCAACAGTCTTCTCTGGTATCTCTTGTTGTGGAACAAAAGGACCATTCTTGAGAATCTCAGGATACAAGGGATGAGAGGCTTTAATGAACAACATCATCTTTATCTTGCAGAGGTTGAAGTTTTCTTTGTCAAACTTAGGGACCTTCACCGTTCCTGTAGTCTTTGGTGTATTCGAACTCATGATCGTTTTTCTGTTTTTGAATAAACAGCCCTCTCTGATACCACTTGTTGAGTAATGAATACGGTAAAAGAATACAGAGGGGGGGGTGAATGGATTCTTGAACTTTTCTTGGATTGAGTCTATGTAGCAGATAAGTGCCTGTGTGTGTAGAAGTGAAGGTGCGGATAAAGAAACAACACAAGACACAATATCACTTTAATCTAATGTATTATTAGATAAAGGTTGCTACAATCTGTGAATACAAATGGTAGTATTCTCAGCTTCGTTTTTCTCAGAGAGATATAGCTTATAGTGTATGAAAAAAAATTGACTCACAAAAGTTACTAAGTTATGAAGTGAGGCTGTGTCCTTATAGAACATGGATACAGCCTACTTACTGCAAATAAGGAAGCTAAACAAATTACTTTCTAGTCTGTCTATCCTTTTTGAGTAAGTGTCCAAACGGTTACAGATTTGACTTTGCAAAGCCTGTTTAGATCCACTTCTTTAGCTCCTTGTCTCTTCTATATCTCTCCAAGCTTCCTTGTAGGCTTTCCAGAGCACGTTACAGATTGTGGTCCATAAAGTGCATTGGCTTGTTGCAGGTTTCTGACTTGTACAATTTCTTCAGTATTTTGTCTCCAAGAATGTATTCGAGAAGTGACTAAGTAAGTGATTCGAGAACTAGAATTGACTTGGTCGATAACTCTGAGTTCTCGAATACTGTTATATTGACATATCGAACCACTTCTCGAATAGCTCTTTTCCATCAGGATTCCTTGAGTTGTCGAATAGAACATTTGACTTATCGAATCCTCGAGATATCGAATAGCTTTCTGAGTCCTTGAGATATCGAATGGAACTTTGACTTGTTGACTCTTTGAGAACTCGAATACCATCTTGACTTGTTGACTTCTTGAGTTCTCGAATAGAGTAGTAGACATATCGAATCCCTGAGATATCGAATGAGATATCGAACAGTGTATTCAGAGATATCGAATAGTGTCTTGAGATATCGAATCCCTGACTTCTCGAATGCTGGACTTCTCGAATAGACAAATATACTTCTCGAATTGGTACTTAGGCAAATTCTTCATTTCTTCAAATCCCAACTGTGATTATTTGACAGTCTTTAACTCCTTGCTTGAGGCATGAACCTTGGAACTTCTTTCAAGCATTATTCTAGACTCTATTTGTACAATTACACAACTAGGATTTGATGCCTACTACAAGTACAATACAAACAGAAACTCTACAACTAGAGGTTCCCTCAGTTAAGAGGTCATGTAAGTAATGCAAAGCATTACAAAAAATTAGGCTTGTTATTAGATGTGTACAGGCATGCCTCTGTAACTAACATTAACCTTCCAAGTAGGAGGTAAAGATTTGAGAACTCTTCGGTTCTTCTCATTTCAAGAATAACTCTTTCCGAGTTGAGATAGTTCATCGATTATACGAGTAAATCTTGTTTCCATATCGATGATATTTTCTCCTTCTTGGAGTTTAAAGTTCTCGTATTCGTGGATTAAAGTATCCATTCGAGAATCTTTTATATCAATGGTTCCTTCGTAGGTAACCACTAATTTGTTCCACATTTCTTGTGCGGACTTGCAATTGTTTACCCTTTTATATTCTTTTTCTGCAAGTGCACTTGTGAGAACCATTTCCGCTTTAGCGGCTATATTCATCATATTTTCCTCGGCGAGAGTGTATTCACTAACCTTCTTTTCAACAATGATACCGTCAACTGTTTCGGTAGGAATAACAACTCCGTCTTCTATGGCCATCCACACTTTGACTCCTTGAGATCTAGCATAGATGCGAAATCTCGTTTTCCACGTTACAAAGTTGGTGCCATCAAATAGAGGAGGGCGAGAGCTAGATAGGCCTTCACCGCAACCGATGGTATTTAGATACGCCATGTAGGATCACTTTTTGTTGTGCCTGTAAATCTGCAATTCACTCAACAAACACGTTAAAAAGTACCGCTCTGATACCAATTGTTAGGTCTCGTAAGAGGGCTATATTAAGCTAGAAGGGGGGGTTGAATAGCTTAATAGCCAATTTAAAAATTATTATGGCGTTTTAAAATAATTTCCCCTTTTTGAAACTTTACCAAGTCGTTTATGCAGTTTATAAGTGCAGAAATAAAGGACAAGGAAAGAAAATACCACACAGGAGATTTTATCCTGGTTCGTGATGGCGCAACCCCTAATGGATTCGCTCACCCCTACTCCAGTCCCCGAGCTCCTCTCCGGACTCGAGATTTCTTCCACTATAAAGAGACTCCTTTATAGTAGGCGGAGAAGCCTTACACAACCTTATAAATATTTATCTTGATACGTAACTACCCGCTACTACCTCAAAATAAATGTAATACCCACAAGACTTGTCTTGGACCGTAACTCCCCATTACTCCCTCAAAGTCGTTGTAAAACCTACACAACTTATCTTAGACAGCAACTCCCCGCTACTTCTTCAAAGTTGATGTAGAACCCTTGGTGTAGTCTTTGAATTCCTCGCTTTTGCCGGTCTTGGATCTTAGATGAAAGGTCTTGGGTCTTTCCTCTTCTTCACGGTGCAAAGGCCACTAACTCCCCGCTAATGCCTAGGACTTGGGTCTTAGAACGAGAATCACCTCAATTCAACTTCACCTCACTGCAAAACTTAGGAAACAATATCTACGAAACAAACCGTAATATAAAGAGAGGTTTGGACTTAATATGTCCTAAGGTGACTATAATATTCTTACACGAATATTAATTATAATTAAGTTCAATAAGCCTTTATTTGCTTATGACTTTATGATACAATACTCCGTGTAGTGAGATTTAAATATATCTCGGCGTTTGTGAATATTTAAGTCCTTTAAGCTCGTAGGCTTATAAGGCTTATAATCGTATACTTTGGCTTGTCTTTTATAAAGATCGAAGTATACTTACAATTACTTCTTTGTTGAAAATACGTCTATTTTCGAAATATTGTAAAAATCAAGTCCTTGTTATGCTTTATAGCTTAAGGATCTTTGGTGAACAACTTCTCGTTCGATATAGTCTTGTTATAGACTATTCGTATTTATATTTTAAACGAGAGTGTTACAATATTACTTTAACAATTTGCACTTGAATATAATTTGGCCAATTAAAACACAACACACAAATAAACGCACACGTACAGAAAAGTAACTCGCTTTATCTATAGGATAAATCGAGGGCCGCTATTACGCGTTAAAATAGTGCGAAAAGTAAAATCACTCATAAGTGTGAGGACGAGAATAAAAAGTGCGGAAAGTAAAATCACTCACAAGTGTGAGGACGAGAATAAAAAGTGCGGAAAGTAAAATCACTCACAAGTGTGAGGACAAAAAGAAAAGGTGCGGAAAATATATAAAAGGCTTGCGCCACACTATTACGCGTTAAGATTAACACACACGTACGAGTAATTAAACACACCACACAACAATAAAATATTAATGGCCAAAGTAAGTGCGTTAAAGATTTAATTATGGCTTTGAGATTCTTTTCCCCCGGAACACTAAGGTGATAGAAGGGAATCAAATCAAGCTCGATGTATTTATTTGACCGTCGTCAAATATAGATCCGATATAAGAGCTTAATGAAGAAGATAAGATGAAGGTATAGAGCTCTTATACGTATATAAAAATGGTCGGTTAAGACTCGAATAATGAAGCTAAAAATTACCACTTTTGGAGATCGCCGGAAAAAGTTCGCCGGAGGTTCGGCCGGATTTTGGCTTATGGTCGAACTTTAGGCAGCCCTTCGGGAGGCCGGATAGTAGTGGTAGAGGAGCTTTCTTGGTGGGAGAGAGCTTGGTTGGATGAACTAAGCTTGATGGAACAAAAACCTTGGATATATTTGAGTATATATAGGAAAGAGAAGGTTTTTGAGATGAAATGGGTGTAGAGAGTGTTTGGATATATTTAGAGAGCTTTCACTTCAAAAATCCCAGCAATTATTTGGCTCTTTAGCTTGAAGAAAAGGGTTGGGGGAAGGGGTTTATTTATAGGAGGAGTTGGGTGGAAGGAAGGGTGAGGATTGGAGGAAAAAGGAGTGGTTGAGATTGAAAGCACTTGGATTGATGAGGTGGAAAGTGGTTTTGTGTTTCTTTGGAGTGGTATTGTGTTTCTTTGCAAGTGGGAGTGGTATTCTACACAAATATCCCAGCTGTGTTTTGAGCTCTAATTAATTGTATCGGACTCGTATCAATTAACGAATAAATACGTAACATATTTCGTTAATTAAATACCCGATTAATACGAAAATTCCTAATAAATAATTCTAAAATTATGGAGCATTTAGGAATATCATAAAATGAAATTCTGGAAGTTTTGGTCAACTATGGTCAACGTTGACTTAGTCAACTGTGGTCAAACGTGGACCCACTGCCTCGATTTTCGTGCCCGGACCAAAATTCTCAGAAAATTACGAAAATTTTACCATGCATTGAAAATAACATTTAAGTGATCCATCTCAAGTTTCAAGTCATTCTAGCAAGTGGAAGTATTTTATTTGGATTTAATACGATTAAATCAGGTTTCGGTTCCGAATAAAATACGATTGGTCTTTCCGTGAATTAGATAGATCTTTTGACCAATGTTATGACTTGAATAAATACTTAGAATATATTTCCTAATATATAAAATATATTGAGAGTGTAGGAAATATTTTTGAGTATTTAAAATAATTTTCTTCGAAAATGAAATAAATTTAAGATATGGGAGAAAAATTACTTTAAATATTTCTGGCACGAGATAAAAATGAGTATTAATATTCTACCACTGAACATTAATATTCTTGAGGATAAAAAACATTTTGAGTGCGAAGCGGAATATTTTTGAATAAAAACTGATCGTTTTTAAATATAGCACGAGTTCTCTAAAGAATATTAATCCTTGAATATTTTTTGTTTGAGCCTGTCGCCTTATTAATTTCGCAACGGAGATCTAAAAAATATCAAATATCAATATTTCTTTTTCGATCTTATTGCCTTGGTGTAGAGATATATTCCATAAAAATGTAATTTAATTTTTCGCAATAATGGAATATCTCGTATAATTAAAGATAGATATTGCTAGAATTCGACTTTTGACTTTTGACGGAATCAATTAAATTAATGACCTAGTGGAGAGGATAACTAAGTGTAATTAAATTTTATGTTAAATCGTACAAATACCAAAATAAATAATATATCGAAGATATCCTTTCAGCTTGGGATGTAAACTCATCAAAATCTGATTTCTAGATCTTGAGATCGAGCCCAAAAAGTAAATATGAATTTTTATAATATTAATAAAAAATTAAATAAAATTCAACTGTATCCTTTTTTAGTTAAATCCTTTTCATAGTATATTTTTTTAAAAAATTTAATTCTAATACAATCTTTTCTAGTAAATATCCTTTTCAGATTATAATTTTATTTTTAATATGATATAATCTTGATCGTTTATTTTTAAAATGATTAGATTCGATGGTTTAGATTAAGGAAAATGCTAGGTACCCCAATTAAATTAGTTCCCAAAAATTTTTCCAAATGACAAGTGTAACAATTCAATTGGTTATAATAATAATGGCCCCCTTACATTCACACACCAGTCACCCATTCAAAAATTTTCAATATGTCATGTAAGTTTTGCAACATCAGTTAGGAGTAATTTTTGGGTACCAATTTGGGATATGTAGCATTACTCTTAGATTAATTTGGTAGTACATTGACAAAAATTATGGATAAGATCCCTCTTATGCTTATTATATATAAGGATATAATATGATATTAAAATTATTTAAATTGATTTTGAAAATATTTGATTCTAAGTAATTGAAAGACTCTAAAAAAAATTGTGTAACTGAAAGTGTATGTAATTGATATTAATTGGAGTGTAATTATAAAATAGTTTGTTATTAAGTAAAAAAAATTTGTATGCATTTTAATTTATTTTTTCATTTTTTGGAAGGTATTAACAAACATTTTTGGAAGGTGTTAACCAACCAACCAACCAATTATACCCTGTTTCGCCTATAATACAGATAGATAGATTGTCGCAGCTATGTGTTGGAGATGTCAGGAAATAACTGATCAGTCGCCAATTCCAGAAATAAAACTACTCTCTTCATCCCAAAAAACTTTTCCTATTTTAGTTGGATATGTTTGACAATACATATTTTTTATCATTAATATCTTTAATTTCGTATTAGTATTAAATAAAAACTTTACTGTATTAAAATATTCATAAATACGAATTAAACAAAATCACTCATGATTATAATTTTATAAATTATACGTAAATTAATAATAAATCGCTTATAATAAATTGTATCAAAAATCAAAATGAGAAATGCTTTATAGCACGGAGAGAGTAGCATTCAAGTCTTGGATGCATGACGGTGTTAGTAGAAAGTGTAAGCTAGCACAGAAAGATGATGATGAATAAATTCCGTTCTAGATGTTGAATTGTCCTAGAAGCTCTTCTCCCGTAAAAACAATGCTGAATAGTGAATACTACAGATTTCGCACTTCCCTAGTTTACTGCAAATTAAATAATACTAACTCATGAGCCAATATCTAATCTCATCATCAAACTGTTGGCGTAATGAATATTTTTGATTCCAAAATTTTGATTTCTTCTTAGCAAAAAAAAAAAAAAAATTTGATTTCGACTACATATTCAATCTTTGACTACTGGATGAATATTCTGCCGACAAGGTAGGTTTCTGTTAAATATGTGACCTTTCTTTACATCTTGATTTTAGCAAAATAGGTAATTTAATACTCCCTTCGTTTCAAAATGTGTGTGTTGTTTCTTCTGGACACGTTTACCAACACACATTTTTAATCGTTAATATCTTCAATTTCGTATTAGTATTAAATATAAAAACTTCACTGTATTAAAGTACTCATAAATACGAATCCAACAAGATCACTCATGACTATATTTGGTCTTATAGATTATGGGTAAATTAGTAGTCAATCATTTATAATAAACAGTATCCAAAGTCAAAACAGGACACATGATAAGTGGATTTATATCCACTTGGAACATTCTAAATCGGCTTAAATTGATTGTCTTGGGTTCAAGTTTCTTGTAGTTTTGATGTGTTTTGTTTAGTTGTGCAGATTTACAAGGATATTGATTATGGTGGATGTTTTTGTCGTTTTTGGAGATTTAATTTATTAAAATTCGGATTTATTGGGCTGCACGCGTGAGATTCACTGTTTGGGCCATATCTTGAGTTCTATAAGTCTGTTTTCAGCCCGTAAGCAGTCCACGCGAAGATAACGAGATTCTCTATCATTCTAAGGTGGTCCAGAGGCCCAATTACGTCTGGAACGGCTCTGGAAAACAGAAGAAAAGTCAGCTACGAATTTCCCATAAAAAAACTAGGAAACGTATCTTGCAGAAATTCTATTATAATTCTGTTTTGGTATTTTCTTGCTGGGCAAGATGTCTAGAGCCTATATAAACACATCCAACCCTTGTAAATTGTATTAGGAAGATCATCATCATTAGGAGTAGAATTATTACATATCAATTACTTAGATTTATTTGTATCTTTTCATACTTTGTTTTTATCATGGTTTCACTTGATCCCATGATGACGAGAGGTTCGATTATGAACTAATCGTTATCATGGGATTCTAACGGAGTTATTTATGGAGCTTTAGTATCTTGATTGCTTTAAAGATCTGTGTGTGACGTATATCTGATATCCTCGTATGGTTGTGCTTATTGAATTTAGATGCGTAGCTAACATCTAATTTGTTAATCTCTTGCTAAACGAGAGTGGATCTTGAGATTTAGAACTTGCCATGCTAGCATAGGATAGGTTGATGTTAATCATCATGATTTGTGGCATGATTAGAGATAATATGCTACCCTATGTGATCAATGTGGATAACTTGTGCTTCAACCTCTATGTTTTCAAATTCTATAGAGATATAGGGTCTAAACATAATAGGTGCCTATTCATCTTCTATCTCTTTTGTGGATGTATGTGTAGATTGGTACTAGTATACCGAGAGGTAACTTTTACTCTTTTCGTGTTATCCGATCAGATATCATAACCATTGCATATAGTGATTAAAGGCGTCAGATCTAAGCGAAGTATTTAATGAAGTTAGGATTCCATGGTTTTTCTTGCAGACGTAATTAGATTTTAATTCTTGTTAGTTAGTTAATTCGTAGTTTTGTTAATTTGTTTTTTTAGTTAATTTAGATAGTTAAATCCCATATTTGTTATTTGTCTTAGCAGTGCATAATAACCATACATTGTTGCATAGGTGCATCTACTGAATTAAAACCATAACCAGATCTCTGTGGGAACGAATTTGGACTTAACCTTATATATTACTTGTGACCACGTACGCTTGCGTGAATTTGCATAACAAGTTTTTGGCGCCGCTGCCGGGGATCATCGGTGTTTTATTTTTGGTTTATGTGCTTGTCAATAGTGGTCGTTAGAGTTCACTGACTCAGATTTCTTTTTCTCATCTATTCTTGTAGTTAGTTGGTGTTTCAGGTACTTGTCAGAGAGCGTTGACGTTGAAGATGGATTTTCTAACTTACTATGGAGTTCAGCAGGTGGCTAGTGTTTGTGAGCTATGTGCGGGCGCACATGAGACGTATCAGTGCTGGAGCAACCAAGGTGGTATTCGACAGCCTCAACAATGTGAGCGGTGTTTGGGCGTTCATGATCCCTCACAATATTGTTACTAC
Source organism: Kitagawia praeruptora (assembly GCA_037693485.1). NCBI lineage: Eukaryota > Viridiplantae > Streptophyta > Magnoliopsida > Apiales > Apiaceae > Kitagawia > Kitagawia praeruptora. The sequence continues at coordinate 108,724,678 of CM075351.1, read as the reverse complement.
GGAGGAGTTGATCCATATGTCAGTTATGAAGAACAACCATATTTTCAATACTATCCTCAACAGTACCAGCAAGATGTTCCAGATATGTCATATGTCTTTGGTAGTGAAGAGTTTCAACATCAGCAACCTACTCCTACTTTTCAGTCAGATGATGATTTGAAGGAGATTAGGAAGGAGATTAGGATACTTGCAGAGAATAATGAGAAGCTTATCAAATCTATGGGGACATTAGCTGCTCAAGTTTTGAGAGTCTTGGAACAAGAGAATCAACAATTCATACCAGAAGCAATTCCAGAAAATAACGATGACTTGGAGCAAGGTACTGCATGCTTAATTGAAGAAGACAAATTCCAAGAGGAGGAGAGTGTTCATAAGCCATGTGAGGAATTTGATCAAGCTAGTGAGGTGGATGATTTGGAAAGGGCACCATTTGAGACAGACACTGATGAGCTACGCAAATTTCAAGAATTGTATTGTGCGAACCTAGAAGACACTGTTGGGCTACGCAAATTTCAAGAATTGGTATGTGCGAACCAAGAGGTTGATGATCATGAGAAAGATGCAGGTCTTCTACTTGTCTCAGAATTTAAAGATGGAGGTAGCGCATTAGAGCCAATGGAGGAAGTTCTAGTTGAGGAACCAAAGGTTTCAGCAATTTACATTTACCCTCCTCCATTATATTCAAGCGAAGCCCGCGAAGGTGTGTTGTTCTACAAATTGTCAGATTTTGGGTCAACAGATGAAGGCATTGAAAGAGGACATGGTTGTTACCTGAATAGGTCAAGCGAGGAGAAGGAGCAGAAAGTGTGCCGCCGAGATGATGATGAAGTATTGCGAAGAGAGGACCAGGCGAACTATTATCATCCTTAATGGAAACTTGGAAGTAACGTCAAGCTATTGACGTTAAAGAAGCGCTTCGTGGGAGGCAACCCATGCATTAGTGTAGAAAAAAAAAAAAATTTTTGAGTGTTGAAAAAAAAAAAAAAAAAAAATTTGAGTGTTGAAAAAAAAAAAAAAAAAAAAATCAAGAAAAATCGAATTTTTTGGTGTCACGCAGGAGCAACCTGCGTTACAGGGCAAATTGCGCCCCTGTTGCGCAAGTTGCGCCTGCGCAACTGGAAGGGAGGCAATTTGCGGGGCTGACGCGCAACTGGCGCTGGCGTGTCTGGAAGGAGGGCAAGTTGCCCCCACGCTGGGCAACTTGCGCGTGGTTCTCCAGTGGTGAAAAAATTTTCAGCTTGTTCCTGTGCTTGTGTGCGTGTGTTGCTGTTGTGTTTAATTGTTTATATTAAAAAATAAATCCTTGTCACCCCAAATTCTTTTTATACCCCCATTCTAAACCTATTCTAATCCTATTTCAATTCCAAAACCCCCCATCTTTTCTCCAAAAATTCTAAACCTATTTCTATTTTAATTCTTATTTTTTATTATTATTATTATTATTATTATTATTATTATTATTATTATTATTATTTATTATTATTATTATTATAGTTTATTATTTATTATTATTATTATTATTTTCTTTATTATTATCTTTATTATTATTATTATTATTATTTATTATTATTATTATTATTATTATTATTATTATTATTATTATTTTATATACACACCTATACATACAAATCCAATTCCTCTTCTATTTTCAATTCTAAAGAGGAATTAATTGCAAGTTCACCTCTTTGATTCGTATTGGGTAAATTTTTTTTCTCTAATTTTATTTTTATTACGAATTTGTGTTCTTGTCAATTGTGGGTTTTGTAGTACTCAGGCAAGGTGGCTAGTCTATGGAGCTCGTGCGCAATATCCTCTACCAGATTCATCCGAGGAGGGTGACTGCTTCGGTATTCAGGTATGTTTTCTGCTATCCTTTGTATTTACTTCCATTCAATGAGGGCATTGAATATTTTAAGTTTGGGGGTGATTTGAGGGATTAGTAGATGTTGTATAATTTGTTCATGTAGGATTTCATGCTTTGCATATTAGTAATATTAAATTATGCATTTATGTTTGTGTTATCTACGTTTGTTTCATGTAGGACATTCTGTTTTTATTTTCGTATATCATGTGAGTTCATAATAGTTTGCATTTGCACCCATACTTGATAGGAATTTTGTGTTGTTGACGCTTTTGTTTGAGAAGTGATATGCTTTGTTCTTGTGCACACACATACACTAGTAAGTTGAAGCTAGTAGACTTATTGAATGTTGTAAGTGATTAGAAGGACATGAATATGTGCAAGATGATTTAGTTTGCATGCTTTGAATACAAGTCGGTGCGTTAGAGAGATTTTTTGTTTGGGATTGAGTATGTTTTTCCACCAAGTGAGATTTTGAGCCTTATTGCATAATATCTGCAATTTATTCGTTTTCTTGAGTGTCCACGGATTGTTTGCATTGCTAGCAGTTGTTTGAGGTCTTTCTTGAAACGCATGACATTATTTGACGATTAAAATGATAAAGGCATTTAGGAATAACCGCATATTTTCCCATATTACCATACCATGTTTACATGATCAATTAGTTAACCCGTTGAGCTTAATCCTATTTTTTCGGTGACATACCACATTACTTGCCTAGACCTTTTTCTTGTATTGGCCTTACATTAATTTGAACCCACATTGTCAAAGGCTAGTAGAGTGCGTAAGGGAGTAATAAGGTGTGCAAGGAGGGGTTTATTGTTGGTCATACTTTTGGGGGAAATATTGAAATTGGGTTTGTGTACTTGATAGTCGACATATGTAATAAAATTATGGGATCATTGTTATTGTTTATATTATTGTTTGTGTTCTATTTAGCTCTCGAAAAAAAAAGAGAAAAAAAAAAGAAAAAAAAAAGAGGAAAAAAAAAAAAGAAAAAAAAAACAGAAGAAAAAAAATATTATGAGAGCATGTTTGTGTTGTTATGATCCTATTTCAGTCGACTAGTCGAGTGTTTGTTTTAATAAAGATTATGTGGGGGGAAATATGGTGTTGTGTATGAATTATTATGGTACTTATTAGCTTTTGACACTTCACCTGTTTTGGATTATTTGACATACCTTGTCCCTAGCCCCATTACAACCCAATTAAAGACCTTTTGATTATCGTCATTGATGTATGTTGTGTTAAGAGTTAGATTGATACCAAATGTCAAGCGTGTTTATGATTTTGTTGGAATTGAGTGATACACTTACCCTTGTTCTTGAGTGAAAATTCTTTTGTGAGTGGATTGTGAGTGTTTGCTTGTTTTTGCGTATGAGATCCCGAGTTTTGTCTCAAAGATGTACTCTTGTAGGCTTAGCATGTTTACTAACTTATTCTTACACTTGACATGGGCTTGTGAGAACTTATGCATGTTCATTGAGTAGACTATGTGAATACTTGCACTTTCGACACCAAGACATTGCGTTATTACTTTGATTCTTAAGTTGATATGGCATGAGAGGATTTGAAGGTATGGTAGATTAGATTAATTGCATTTGCATATTAGTTGCATTCATGCATTGCATTGCATTAGGTTAAATGGATTTTGTGGGTACATTCGCTATAGGCCCTCACGAGACCTTACTCGTCCACTAGGGCTGCCTAGGGGTTTAAAGGGCTTGTTGCATGATAAGTGCATATTTTTGCATATTTTTATTACCTATTTATTGCTTGAACTCGTATTTTAATAATTTATTTTGTTGCATTTCAGGAAATTCGTGAATAAATAAAGAAATGGCAAAATAGAGAAATAAAGTGCAAGGAAATGAAAAAGAGGAAGAAAAAGGACCAAAAAGAAAAAAAGGAAAAAGAATTAGGAGTTTGGTGGAAAGGGAATCTTGGAGGACACATGGAAGGTGGAGATCATCCCAACACACTTAAAAAGTGTATGGCCAAGATCAACTCTACCAAATCTTAATGGGGAAGGAATCTTTTAATGGCTAGGATTACACCACCACACAAACCAAATGTAGGGCCAAGATTTGCCCACACCCCCCCTAAACCCTAATTCTCATCCTATAAATACCCCCTCATTTCCCTTGTATTTCTCAACTTAGATTAGAATAGGAGTAGTGTAGGGTAGATTTAATTTCTTGTTTTTGTAGTTTCAAATCTTGTAAACACTCTTTTTTATTTTAATGCAAATTTCAATTTCCCTTTAATTTCTTGTCTTGCTCTTTCGTTATTGTTGCCTTGTTTCGTTATTTTCGTAAATCCGTTTAGTGGACAAAGTAGCGAAATGCTAACCACTAGGGGTTGAGAGTAACGAAACTTTAATTTCATGTTCGTAGTTTTAATTCGTAGTGAAGCCCCTTTAAAAATCAATTTTATTGTGGGTTTTAATTTTAAATCATCATTTTAGTGTAGTTTAATTTTAATTTCGTAATTGATTTGTTAATTTTCGTATTTAATTTTTGTATATAAAAAAAAATTACAAGATTACAGATCGTATTTTCTGTTCTTTTATTCGAAGCAAATTTTCCCCTGTTTTTAGATTTACTCAAAATCCAGCCCATTCCCTTCCTCTTAATCTTAAAACCCAGAATCTTCTTCTTATTTTTCGTATCCAATCCCTTTCCATCGTCTTCTTCACAAAACACTCTCTCTCTCTCTCTCTCTCTCTCTCTCTCTCTCTCTCTCTCTCTCTCTCTCTCTTTCGATTCCTATACACACCCCCAACCCCTTCTGATCACCTTCCCCTATTTTCGTTTTCAGCATTAGTTCGATCCTCCCCTTCTTATTGATTTTTTTTTTAGTTACGAGTTACTGTCACGGAGTTGCACATCGAGTTGTAGTCGGGTTTTTGTTCCGGTTCTTGCTGTTTGCATTGATGTCGATCTGGGTTTGTCAAGTTTACTAGCTTTCTTAGTTTCATTGTTAGTTTGAGTTTAGAATTGTTGTGAAGGCTGAGTTCATGATTTGATGGTTGTTAGCTTGATTGTGGTTGTGATTTGAGTTCCTGCATTTTGTTTAAGTTACTAGGTCGTCTGAATTCTCTGGGTTGTGTTTAGTTATCTGTTTTCGTCTAGTTTTCTGCTTTCCGTTGTATTCTTTGTCGTTTCTGGTTTGAAATTTGTTTGTGGGTTGAGTCTGCGAATGGGTTCTTGCGTTGCTATTGGTTGGACGAATTGTTTTAGTGTTAAATTTGTAATAACCTTTTGTTTTCACTGTCATTACCGAGTTTATTCTTTGTTCTAAAAATCGAAGTCTTGCTGCGGCTTGTTTGAGTTTGTGTCGAGTATAGTAGTTTAGACAAGTCTTTGAATCCAATTTGTTGTATTACTGAGTTTCCCGAGTTTAAATCATTGAGTTCGCTCTGAGTTTTCCCGAGTCGAAGTCTTCCTCGTCTGTTTGTGACTTGTTTCCTTGCTGAGTGTAGTTTCTGAGTTGAATTGTTATTCGCTGAGTTATGTCGAGTCCGTGATACACTGTTAGAGTCCATAGCCTTATCCCCCTGCTTGTTTGCTGTCGTAGTTAGAGTTTAGTGTCTGCATTTCTGTATTGAGTTGCTGTCAATTTTCTGAGTTGTTTCCGGTTCCTGTAAAATGTGCTGAAATCTGAAGGTGCTCTGTTTTTCATTGCTTTAATTAAAATGCGTAATTTAAAATTTTGGTTTTAATTCGAATTTAGGATTTTTAGAATAATTTAGTTTTAGATTAGTTTAAGAATTTTTTTTGAATTAGGAATTAGAAATAGTATAAAATTGAATTTTCCAAAATCAACGGTCCTAATTCGATTAAATTGAGAATTGCGAAAATATTAGTCCCTGAGGAACGAATCACAAATTTTACAACGAAACGAATTGTGCGCTTGCGATTCAAATGTCTTAATTTTTAGCACAACATTGCATATGCCAAATGCAACCATGATCACCTACGGAAGTGGTACTAGTTAGTTAGTTAGATGTAATTGTTTATGCTTGAGGACAAGCATCGGTTTAAGTTTGGGGGTGTGATAAGTGGATTTATATCCACTTGGAACATTCTAAATCGGCTTAAATTGATTGTCTTGGGCTCAAGTTTCTTGTAGTTTTGATGTGTTTTGTTTAGTTGTGCAGATTTACAAGGATGTTGATTATGGTGGATGTTTTTGTCGTTTTTGGAGATTTAATTTATTAAAATTCGGATTTATTGGGCTGCACGCGTGAGATTCACTGTTTGGGCCATATCTTGAGTTCTATAAGTCTGTTTTCAGCCCGTAAGCAGTCCACGCGAAGATAACGAGATTCTCTATCATTCTAAGGTGGTCCAGAGGCCCAATTACGTCTGGAACGGCTCTGGAAAACAGAAGAAAAGTCAGCTACGAATTTCCCTTAGAAAAACTAGGAAACGTATCTTGCAGAAATTCTATTATAATTCTGTTTTGGTATTTTCTTGCTGGGCAAGATGTCTAGAGCCTATATAAACACATCCAACCCTTGTAAATTGTATTAGGAAGATCATCATCATTAGGAGTAGAATTATTACATATCAATTACTTAGATTTATTTGTATCTTTTCATACTTTGTTTTTATCATGGTTTCACTTGATCCCATGATGACGAGAGGTTCGATTATGAACTAATCGTTGTCATGGGATTCTAACGGAGTTATTTATGGAGCTTTAGTATCTTGATTGCTTTAAAGATCTGTGTGTGACGTATATCTGATATCCTCGTATGGTTGTGCTTATTGAATTTAGATGCGTAGCTAACATCTAATTTGTTAATCTCTTGCTAAACGAGAGTGGATCTTGAGATTTAGAACTTGCCATGCTAGCATAGGATAGGTTGATGTTAATCATCATGATTTGTGGCATGATTAGAGATAATATGCTACCCTATGTGATCAATGTGGATAACTTGTGCTTCAACCTCTATGTTTTCAAATTCTATAGAGATATAGGGTCTAAACATAATAGGTGCCTATTCATCTTCTATCTCTTTTGTGGATGTATGTGTAGATTGGTACTAGTATACCGAGAGGTAACTTTTACTCTTTTCGTGTTATCCGATCAGATATCATAACCATTGCATATAGTGATTAAAGGCGTCAGATCTAAGCGAAGTATTTAATGAAGTTAGGATTCCATGGTTTTTCTTGCAGACGTAATTAGATTTTAATTCTTGTTAGTTAGTTAATTCGTAGTTTTGTTAATTTGTTTTTTTAGTTAATTTAGATAGTTAAATCCCATATTTGTTATTTGTCTTAGCAGTGCATAATAACCATACATTGTTGCATAGGTGCATCTACTGAATTAAAACCATAACCAGATCTCTGTGGGAACGAATTTGGACTTAACCTTATATATTACTTGTGACCACGTACGCTTGCGTGAATTTGCATAACAACACACAAATTGAAACAGAGGGAGTATGGTATTAGAGCATCTCCAATGGTATTGGCTAAGTCCATTGGTTAAATTTCAAAAAAATAATAGTTGGCTAAAATTTACTGAACCTGTAGAGTGTTTTACTCCAATGGGGATCAGCTATAATGATTGGTTATATTTCAAAAAAGGTATGATTATTATTATTAATAATTTTTTTGGTCAATTATGGGAAGAAAATGGGCGGGAAATGACATGACATTTGCTACAGATCCCTAGTGCTTCAACAAATATGGCCAATATCAAAAAAATATAAAGGATTGGCTAAATTTTTAGACAAGGGGAATGCCCCATTGGAGTGATGAACTTTTAACATGTTATGCATAATTTTCAAATTTGGTAAGTTATTTAAAATTTTAGCTAAGGGTTTTATTGCATTGGAGATGCTCTTAGAGTTATGGATGTAGAAAATTTCAGGTTCCAGTTTTTTACCCCAAAAATATTGAAATTATGTGTTATGATAACCTAAAAAGGGACAAGATTTCTCATATAGGTGAAAAATAATCTCTAAAGACATAATTAATGTTGCATTTATTAGCTTATTAATAAAGCTCGAAATCCTAATTGGGCATTAAATTCGTAATTAGTGGTTAAGCCTAAGAAACAGCCCAAACCGAGGACACCTAGTATAAGCTTGTTTCTAACATGTGCCTGATCTGTAAACTTGGAACGTTCTAGAATCAATAGACAAGAAGTACCCTCCAAGGCACCTAAATGGAAACCGACTCCTACAAGGCCGGAGTCTAGAATCTTCCTCAAGGAAGTGGCTTGTCCATCAAATCTCCTAACCCTATCACGATTCTAAGGCTCCCGAGGCCTTTGTAAAGGGTCAGACCCCTCACCCTAGAACTACATTTTTGGCTTGATTCTCATCTCTGAGATACGTAGGCATTCTGCAATTATCGCCTAGTCTCGAACGCGTAACCAGCCATTAAAGCACGAAGCTCATGAACCCCTTTGCATTAAATACATATAAACCCTAGCCGTAATTCGATAACCTAGTTTTTATTCCACAATATTTGGCACCGTCTGTGGGAAAACAACATCAACCATGGTTAGCACGCGAAGAACGACCCCGGTCTCAACCGAGGCGCCCTTATCACCTCTGTCCCACCTGTCGTTACATCCGCTCCACCCGTTGTTACGGAACAAGGGTCTGTACCCCCATCAACAGGGGTGATCACTCAAACTCAAGTTACTCAACCAATAGGGACGACTCCCCATGTTGAGAGAACTTTACCAGTGGTCGTCCATCCAGGACAGGAGACTAACCAACTTCAGATGGTGGTCTCCCCTCTAACCAGTCATCCACCACTCCCAGGAGTTTAGATCTCTTCCACCGTGCTCCCTGCATACACCAATCCAGTATATGGGATTCCTAATTATCCTCCGAATCGGAGAGATCCTGGACCAAGCGGTCATGCCCTACAAATACATGAACCACCTTATACTAGAAGTTTGGCCCCCCCTTGAATAAGGATACTATGATTACTCCGGTCCTTATACAGAAGATTCATCGTCGGACGATGACGACCGTGATGAAGCCACGAGGAGGCGACGCGCTAGCAAAGAACTTCAAAGGAGGATGCAAAGAATCTATGATGGACACCCTATGACAGCTGCTGAGAAAATCAAGGCTCATGAGGCCGAGATCCAAAAACTAAAGGATGATATAGTAAAAGAGCAAGCAAAGCAGAATCAGAATCGACGTCCTTCAACTTTAGGAAGGATTCCCTTGGTTGATTTGGAGAGGACCCCACGGAGGTAGAGAAGGGTTGATGTCCCAACCGGAGGAGCTACTAGGGTAGAGACCCCCAAGGGTGATCCTAAGGATTTGATGCCACTTGGAGACCCTAACGATCCCACACCTTCGTTCACTGAGGAGGTGATGAATGCACATGTCTCTAGGAAGTTTAAGATGCCTACAATAATGGCGTACGATGGAACGGGCGATCCCTCAAACCATATAAGGACGTTCTCAAACGCACTGCTGTTGCAGCCCGCTAGTGACGCTCTCAAGTGTAGGGCGTTCCCTCAATCCCTGGAAGCATGGCTCAAAGATGGTATAGCGGATTGCCCGCAAACTCGATTGGCTCTTTCAAGGAGTTGAGCACGGCTTTTATCAACCAATTTATTAGAGGGAAAGTCCACGAAAAAAGCTCTACATATCTTATGTAAGTAAAACAAGGAAAGAATGAGAACTTGAGGGATTACCTCAAGCGCTTCACCAAGGAGACGTTGAACGTCCCCGATCTGGAGAACAAGGTAGCTATGATAGCCTTGGAGAATGGAACGATAAACACCTTCTTTCAGATGTCGTTGGCAAAGCATCCCCCTGAGAGCATGACGGAGCTCCAAAGAAGAGCGAGCAAGTACATAAAGGCTGAAGAAAGCATGAGGAAAGCGGAGGTTACCCCCATGGGTGTAGGAAACAGGAACTCTAGGAAGCGAAAGCAAGAGCAAGAGTATGATGCTTGGGACAAGTATCCCCGAACTAGCAAGGACTCTGACTCTACTCCTAAAAAGAATCTGGGACCAAGGTTCTCTGAATATGCCAGGTTGAATGATCCGAGGAGTCAAATCCTGTTCGATATTGAGAAGGATAAGGATTTTTGATGGTCGAAGGCACTTAGGGGTGATCCCGCAAAGAGAAACAAGGATCAGTACTGTAGTTTCCACAAGGATATGGGACATGAAACTGATGACTGTAGGCAACTCAAGGACGAGATCGAATTCTTGATCCGAAGAGGTAAACTAAGCAAGTTCACGAAAGACGATGATCGTGGAAACCAGAAAAGAGACTATGATAGAAGGGATAATGATAGGAGGGATAACGATCGTGATCGTAACCCATAGTCCTGAGGGCCAGTTATCAACATGATTTGGGGAGGCCCGATAGCGGCCGGCAAAACAAAGAACCCTCGAAAGGCATACGCCAGAGAGGTGATGCACATCGTGGGAGAGCCCCCGAAGCATGCTAAAACTGAAGTAGCAATCAGTTTTGATGATTTTGACTTAGAAGGGGTTAAGTTTCCCCATGACGACCCGTTGGTCATAACCCCTGTGATTGGAAACTCAGAGGTAAAACGAGTCTTGATAGACAATGGAGCTTCCGTTGATATTCTGTTTCATGATGTGTTTGTAAAGATGGGGTATAACGATTCTCAGTTGACCTCCACCAACATGCCCATATGTGGATTCAATGTAGTGGAGTCCAATGTTGAAGGGACTATTCGTAATCAAATAAGATTTTAGAACAAGCAATTCATGAGTTAGGAATAGAAACAACAATTCGTAAATATTTATCTTTAATTCAGAGGTGGTCCAGTAAGCAAAATCCAGTTGGAAGAGCCCAGAAACAGAGGAGTAAATATAGTTACGAATTTTAATTAAGGAATCATATTCAGTTATGGAATCCTGCTTGTAATTTATTTAGAGTATTAAAATACTTTTATTGGGCAAGACTTTTAGAGCCTATATAAACACATCTAGGGTAATCAAATAAGATTTTAGAGAAGAAATAAACCCACTACGAATTGGAGAGGTGAACTTGAAATTAACTCCTCTTTAGAATTGAATTTTTAGAGATTTAAAGAAATAGAAAAGGAATTGGATTTGTATGGATAGGTGGGTATAAATATAAGATGATGGATAGATGAGATTTAAAAATTTAGAGTGTGTAGGAGAGATTTAGGATGGGTTGGATTTGATGTAGGATAGGTGTAGGATTTAGGGAGTGAAAGAATTTGAGTTAGAATTGAATTTGGTGGATTTTTTGTTGGGAAAACAAAATTTTTCGGGAAAAACAAAAAAAATTATGGTAGAAGGGGTGTGTAACGCAGGCGCAACCTGCGTTACAGGGTTGCAGACTGCGGCTAATGCAGTAACGCAGGCGCAACCTGCGTTACAGGGGGCAAACGGCGCTGAAGGCAGTAACGTAGGCGCAACCTGCGTTACAGGGGGGCTGCCTGCGCGAAAATCACTGTTCATTTTATTTATTTTTTTTTTATAAGAGAACACCCAATTTTTTTTTTTTTTATTTTTTTTTTTTACACAACAAGGCTTAGGTTGAACAAATAACTAAGCAATTCTACTATATATGAAAGTGAAGGAAAGAAATACTCCCCTATGAAAAAGCATGAAGTGCACCGATCCTCCAATGAAATCTTGGGTTGCCTCCCAAGCAGCGCTTATTTAGAGTCATTAGCTTGACCTCCTCAAAAATACTCCGATAAAGGTGTAATATCCACTTTCTCGATCATAAATTCGCCACCACAAAAAGTATCAAGAGTGTTAGTGATTGTCTTTATCCTGCAGAAAGTCTCCAAACAAGCATCAGTAAAATAAAATATGTCATTAATAAGCAATAGAGAGAGTGCTTGTGCAGTTTTGGAAAACTTTGTGATAAAACAGCGATAAAATTCGACACCACGAAAATATTGAACTCCCTTAACATAAGGTGGAGGTTCTGGTGGTGGCTTTTCTTCACTCCTCACTTTCACTGGAGTCATTCGGACATCTTGGCTTATCACATCATTGGCTAATAAGACACTTCCATCTTCTCCCTCTTTTCGAGCTTGAAACGTAGGAGCCACTTTGTATGGATCCTCAACCAGAATTTGAGAAATATCTTCTTGGACAATATTTGTTATCACATCAACCTTGAAATAAGTGTTCTTGAGCAAAGAAGCCTTGTAAGTAGAGGCTAGATCGAGAGCAAATTTATCAATACATGGTAGCTGAGGCACAGGTTGTGGAAGAGAAATAACAACCATCTCTGTATTGCTTTCCTTTGTAGCCTCATCATCAATCACATAGTCCTTGGTAGCAGCAACATCATTGATCTCGTCATCGGTGGCATGCTCCTTCTCTTTATCAATGGCCTCATCATCAACATACATGGAGAAACTATCATATTCCTGATCGCTTGTGAGATTGATAGCAATCAGGTCCTCTTCGGATCGGATAGATGATGATGGTAAATAGTCGAGCTGCCCTGTAGTAGAAGAGTTAGCCAACTGTGCAATTTAAGATTCAATCGCCAAACTTTGAGTTTCTAATTCTTCAAAACTCTTTAGAAGTTTATTCAAGATATCCCACATCTCATTTGTCTGATCAGCTTGCACATCTACACTGGATTGAGAAACATGTAGATCTTCTTGTAGAGGAGGATATTGATATTCTTGTTGTGGCAGTTGCTCATATGACTGATAATATTGTTGCTCAAACTGTTGTTGATTATGATATGAAAAATTTTGAGCACCATTGTCCTGGTAGTAGAAATCTGGTTGATTCACGCATTCTTGATCAAAAGTGTTTGAATACTGATTGTACCCATATCCTTCTTCAAAAGAATTCATTTGTCCCAACTGAGCACTCTGAGAATTATAGACATTGTAAGAGCATTCAAAACCAAAGTGACACTGCACACCGCAAATTTGACAAAAGTTGTAAGTTTTAGGGGCCACTTGTGACATCTCATTGATACTCATTGGACGCATAGTGGGCTCTATAGGGTTGAATGAGACAATTTCTCGAGTATGTGCATCTACTAGGGAAGATAAGAGTGCAAAAGTATCAACTTCACCCATTGCAAACCTGTAAACTCTCAACAAAGCCAAGAAAACGTAAAATCTGCCTCAATTGGAACAAAAGTTCCAATGAGACAATGGAAACAATCTAAACAACTAAATTAAAATCAATAGAAACTCGCTGTCTCCCCGGCAGCGGCGCCAAAAACTTGATGTGTCAAAATATACCTAACCGCAAGCGCACGGTGTCTATTTCTAGTACAGATGGCAAGCGGGTCGAATCCACAAGGAGACAGGTTCTACTAATTCCTTTTCAGTTATCGCTAATTGTTTCAAGGGTCAAACGAATATGTGAAATTATTATTTAACTAATTAAACTAAATTAACACTAATTAAACAGATGATAAACAAATTATTTAAAACCTAGGGCAATCAGGTCCACCATGCTTACACAATTGGCTCTTAAGCTAAAGCAATCAATGTGATCCTATAACTAGAGTATGTTAATCTCTTCCAAGCATTAACACTCTCGAAACATTCAACACAATTAACCACTTTTAGTAATTTAATCAATCAGGTAATTAGAGTCAAGTTAATCTCTTCCAAGCATTAACGCTCTCAGAAATCCAATGATGCTTCCGCACTCAAATTCAATTCTGCTAATCGTATGTGTGCCTCTAGTAAGTAAATCTCTCGATCCATACCCCTATTTGCATATAATTAATCCATGATATCGGCCGATTACACAAATTAATGATTAAAACATATCAATCAGAATTAACCATAACCAATCAAACCACTATGAAAATCATGCCAATATTAGTGCAAACATGACTTCCCTTTAAGCCCTAGAAATAACTACTCGCTAATAATTAAACAAGTAAAACAACTAGTAAAACAAGAAAACATAATTAAACTAATAAGAACAAAGAAAAGATTAAGAGAACAAAACCTTCAAACTTCAATGTTGTCACCCAAAAGAAGAGTCATGGTGTTTCTCTACATCTCCAACCAATAATAATACTAATCTACTCTAAACTATATTATCTGATCTAATATTACATCCCTTTTTCTCCTCATAAAATAATATCATAGATGTGTTTATATAGGCTCTAAAAGTCTTGCCCAATAAAAGTATTTTAATACTCTAAATAAATTACAAGCAGGATTCCATAACTGAATAGGATTCCTTAATTAAAATTCGTAACTATATTTACTCCTCTGTTTCTGGGCTCTTCCAGTCGGATTTTGCTTACTGGACCACCTCTGAATTAAAGATAATTCCACAAGCTTCGCGTGGACAGTAAGATCGTCAAATTCTGACTTCTGGAACTCAAGATATGGCCCAAACAGTGCAGGCAGCCCGTGTAGCCCAATAATACGAATTTTCTCCTATTTTATCTCCAAAATAGCTCTTTTTGCTCCAAATCCTTCCAAGTCATGAATTCTTTATTTCCTACAATAAAACAATCAAATCTATTAAATAAAAATCCAAATCAATGCAAAACACAATAAATATGAGAATAAAATCATCTAAAATATATATAAAAATCATCTAAAATATATATGAAAATATGTGAAATTATAAATTAACTAATTAAACTAAATTAACACTAATTAAACAGATGATAAACAAATTAATTAAAACCTAGGGCAATCAGGTCCACCATGCTTACACAATTGGCTCTTAAGCTAAAGCAATCAATGTGATCCTATAACTAGAGTATGTTAATCTCTTTCAAGCATTAACACTCTCGAAACATTCAACACAATTAACCACTTTTAGTAATTCAATCAATCAGGTAATTAGAGTCAAGTTAATCTCTTCCAAGAATTAACGCTATCAGAAATCCAATGATGCTTCCACACTCAAATTCAATTCTGCTAATCGTATGTGTGCCTCTAGTAAGTAAATCTCTCGATCCATACCCCTATTTGCATATAATTAATCCATGATATCGGCCGATTACACAAATTAATGATTAAAACATATCAATCAGAATTAACCATAACCAATCAAACCACTATGAAAATCATGCCAATATTAGTGCAAACATGGCTTCCCTTTAAGCCCTAGAAATAACTACTCGCTAATAATTAAACAAGTAAAACAACTAGTAAAACAAGAAAACATAATTAAACTAATAAGAACAAAGAAAAGATTAAGAGAACAAAACCTTCAAACTTCAATGTTGTCACCCAAAAGAAGAGTCATGGTGTTTCTCTACATCTCCAACTAATAATAATACTAATCTACTCTAAACTATATTATCTGATCTAATATTACATCCTAATAATTTTCATGCTCAATAATTTGTCCCAAGATGTGTTTATATAGCCTCTTGATTTAGCCTCCAAGCAATTGCCTTCTTAGAGTTGGAATAGAAGATGGCAAGTTTCCCACTTCAAATTGAATTTCTGGAAACTGCTGGATTTTCTTGTAAAATTCGTAACTTATTTTTCTCCTCTGTTTCTGGGCTCTTCCAACTGGATTTTGCTTACTGGACCACCTCTGAATTAAAGATAATTCCCTAAGCTTCGCGTGGACAGTAAGATCGTCAAATTCTGACTTCTGGAACTCAAGATATGGCCCAAACAGTGCAGGCAGCCCGTGTAGCCCAATAATACGAATTTTCTCCTATTTTATCTCCAAAATAGCTCTTTTTACTCCAAATCCTTCCAAGTCATGAATTCTTTATTTCCTACAATAAAACAATCAAATCTATTAAATAAAAATCCAAATCAATGCAAAACACAATAAATATGAGAATAAAATCATCTAAAATATATATAAAAATATACTATATCAAACATCCCCACACTAAGCATTTGCACGTCCTCGGGCAAATAAGTGAAATAAAAACTAAGTCCTAACAAACATCACTTTCGTAGATGACACGATTGCATTGAGTATATGCAACAAGCCGTTAAACCCCTAGGCAGCCCTAGTAGGACGAGTGTTGTCTCGTGAGGGTTTATAGTGATTGTACCCACAAAATTCATCTAACCATGCAAAAGATCAATGCTAACACAACACCACACACACAAGTCCTCTCATGCCACATCAACTTAAGAATCAAAGTAAACATACGATGTCTTGGTGTCGAAAGTGCAAGTATTCACGTAGTCTACTCAACGAACATGCAGAAGGTCATAAAAATTCATGTCAAGTGTAAAAATCGTTGGTAATCATGCTAAGCCCACAAGAAATACATCTTTAAGTCTAAACCCGGGATCTCCTATGCCAAAACAAGTAATAACTCACCTTTCACTCAAAAACGAATATTCACTCAAGAACAAGGTTAAGTGTATCACTCAATTCCAACAAAATCATAAACACAACTTGACACTCGCAATCAATCTCACTCTCAACACAACATACATCACTGATGAAAATCAAAAGGTCTTTATTCGGGTTGTAGCGTGGGCTAGGGACCAGGTATGTCAAGAAAAGCTAAAACAGGTTAATGTCAAAAGCTAGTACCCAACAATAATCATTATTCAATTCCCTTTCTATTAAAACCACAAATACTTCCCCACACTTGGATTTTTCAATAACCCTTACATAATAACTTGACTAGTCGAATGAAGAAGGATCATACAAATATAAGAATGCTCTCAAATTTATTTTTTAATTTTTTTTCCTTTTTTTTTTCTATTTTTTTTTCTGTTTTTTTTTTCTTTTTTCTTAGAGAGCTAAAGAATAAACACAATGATCCATAGACATTTTTATGAATTTCGACTAGCAAGCATCAACCCAAAATCAATATTCCCCAAAAGTATGATCATCAATAAAGCCCCCCCCCTTTTGCACACCTTATTACTCCCTTAAGCACGATACTAACCTTTGACAATTTAGGATAAAAAATTACTGTAAGGCCAATAGAATAAAAAGGATAATGGCAAGTAATGTGGTGTGTCACCGAAAGAATAGGATTAAGCTCAACGGGTTAACTAATTGATCATGTTTAAAAGGTGTGGAAATATGGGAAATACGAGGTTAAACCTAAGTGCCTTTATCATCTCATCATCAAGTAATGTCATGCATTTCAAGAAAAATCTCAATTAAGTGCTAGCAATGTAAACAACATGTGGACACTCAAGCAAACGAAAAATCATGCAAAAGATATGCATATAGGCTCAAAACTCACTTGGTGTGACAAAACATAATCAATCCCAAGTAACAAGACTCTCTAACGCACCTACTTGTACTCAAAGCATGAAAACCAAGTCATCTTGCACATATTCATGTCATTCTAATCACTTACAACATCCAATTAAGTCTACCAGCTTCAACTTGCTAGTGTAAGTGTGTGCACAAGAACAAAGCACGTCACTTCTCATACAAAAGCGTCAATAACACAAGAATTCTACGCATGCATGGGTGTATCAAGGAAAATACAACAACTAATCAAATTGCATGGCTAGAATTATTTTTGGTATTTTTAATTTTTTAATTTTTTTAATTTTTTTTTTTTGAATTTTTTAATCATCGAGAACTCATCCCTACACTTAAGTAGTTCATTGTCCTCAATGAACAAATATACAAGATACAAAACTACAACTAAAAACAAAATAAAACTACACTAAAAAGAAAAGAAAGAAAACTCCCCTGGAATCAAGGTGTCGGGTGTGAAAACCATCCCTCATTTGCTTAGGAGCCATAACAACCAAAACTGCACTCAACAATAGCTTCACCAACAACCACCAAGAAATATCCTACCAAAAACCACCAAGTAATATCACACCAAAAATACCCAATTAACAAGAATATTACAAAACCCCAAATTGACAAGAACACAAATTCGTAATAAAAAGAAAATAGAGAAGATACCCCACTACGAATTGGAGAGGTGAACTTGCAATTAATTCCTCTTTAGAATTGAATTTTTAGAGATTTAAATAAATAGAAAAGGAATTGGATTTGTATGAAAAGGTGGGTATAAATACAAGATGATGGAATGATAGGATGAATAAAAATTTTAATGTGAAAAGAAAAATTTTTGAGAAGGTAATAGGGTTTAGGGATTAAAAAGAAAAATAAAAAAATAATAATAGTAATAATAATAATAATAATAAATAATAATAATAATAATAAATAATAATAAATAATAATAAATATGAATAATAATAATAATAATAATAAAAATAATAAATAATAATAATAATAATAATAATAATAATAATAATAATAATAATAATAATAAATATGAATTAGAATAGATATAGGTTTAGAATTTTGGTGGAGAAATGGGAGATTTTGTAATTGAAATAGGAAAAGAATTAGGTGTAAAGGGGGTATAAATAGAATGGGGTGTAAGATTTTTTT
Source organism: Kitagawia praeruptora (assembly GCA_037693485.1). Classification (NCBI taxonomy): domain Eukaryota; kingdom Viridiplantae; phylum Streptophyta; class Magnoliopsida; order Apiales; family Apiaceae; genus Kitagawia; species Kitagawia praeruptora. Next base: position 108,706,485 of record CM075351.1, on the reverse strand, counting down.
TTTTTCCTTATATAGCAGACAACAGCGCACAACAGTGACCAAGCGGCTGAAAAAAATTCTCCCTCCTGGAACACGCGCAACTGGCGCGCTTGTACAGCAAACCGCGCCCAGGTCAGACACGCAGGGGCAACTTGCGCGTCTTCTGCGCAAACTGCGCTTAAAGCAGTAACGCATGCGCAAGTTGCGTTATACAGCCGCAATTTGCCCTGAAACGCAGGCTCTTCCTGCGTTACACACGAAAAATCCGATTTTTTTATTTTTTTTTTTCAACAACAATCAAATTTTTTTTTTTTTAAGAGAACATATTTTTTTTTTTTTTTTGCATACAACACATAATTTTTTTTTAAAGAATAAGATGAAGGAATAATGTACACAACAAGGCTTGGAATGAACAAATAACAAACAAATTCTACTATATATGAAAGAGAAGAAAAGAAGTACTCCCCTATGTAAAAACATGAAGTGCACCGATCCTCCAATGAAATCTTGGGTTGCCTCCCAAGCAGCGCTTATTTAGAGTCATTAGCTTGACCTTCTCAAAAATACTCTGATGAAAACGGAATATCCAATTTCTCGATCATAAACTCGTCACCACAAAAAGTATCAAGAGTGTTAGTGGTTGTCTTTATCCTGCAGAAAGTCTCCAAACAAGCATCAGTAAAATAAAATATGTCATTAATCAGCAATAGAGAGAGTGCTTGTGCAGTTTTGGAAAACTTTGTGATAAAACAGCGATAAAATTCAACACCACGAAAATATTGAACTCCCTTGACATAAGGTGGAGGTTCTGGTGGTGGCTTTTCTTTACTCCTCACTTTCACTGGAGCCATTCGGACATCTTGGCTTATCACATCATTGGCTAATAAGACATTTTCATCTTCTCCCTCTTCTCGAGCTTGAAACGTAGGAGCCACTTTGTATGGATCCTCAACCAAAATTTGAGAAATATCATCTTGGACAATATTTGTTATCACATCAACCTTGAAATAAGTAGTCTTGAGCAAAGAAGCCTTGTAAGTAGAGGCTAGATCGAGAGCAAATTTATCAATACATGGTAGCTTAGGCACAGGTTGTGGAAGAGAAACAACAACCATCTCTGTATTGCTTTCCTTTGTAGCCTCATCATCAGTCACATTGTCCTTGGTAGCAGCAACATCATTGATCTCGTCATCGGTGGCATGCTCCTTCTCTTTATCAATGGCCTCATCATCAACATACATGGAGAAACTATCCTATTCCTGATCGCTTGTGAGATTGATAACAATCAGGTCCTCTTCGGATCGGATAGATGATGATGGTAAATAGTCGAGCTGCCCTGTAGTAGAAGAGTTAGCCAACTGTGCAATTTGAGATTCAATCGCCAAACTTTGAGTTTCTAATTCTTCAAAACTCTTTAGCATTTTATTCAAGATATCCCACATCTCATTTGTCTGATCAGCTTGCACATCTACACTGGGTTGAAAAACATGTAGATCTTCTTGTAGAGGAGGATATTGATATTCTTGTTGTGGCGGCTGCTCATATGACTGATAATATTGTTGCTCAAACTGTTGTTGATTATGATATGAAAAATTTTGAGCACCATTGTCCTGGTAGTAGAAATCTGGTTGATTCACGCATTCTTGATCAAAAGTGTTTGAATACTGATTGTACCCATATCCTTCTTCAAAAGAATTCATTTGTCCCAACTGAGCATTCTGAGAATTATAGACATTGTAAGAGCATTCAAAACCAAAGTGACCCTGCACACCGCAAATTTGACAGAAGTTGTAAGTTTTAGGGGCCACTTGTGACATCTCATTGATACTCATTGGACGCATAGTGGGCTCTGTAGGGCTGAATGAGGCAATTTCTCGAGTATATGCCTCCACTCGGGAAGATAAGAGTGCAAAAGTATCAACTTCACCCATAGTTACCCGAAACACTCAACAAAGCCAAGAAAACGCAGTAAAATTTGCCTCAATTGGAACAAAAGTTCCAATGAGACAATGGAAACAATCTAAACAACTAAATTAAAATCAATAGAAACTCGCTGTCTCCCCGGCAGCGGCGCCAAAAACTTGATATGTTAAATTATGTCTAACCGCAAGCGCACGGTATCTATTGTAGTAGATATTAGCAAATACGGGTCGATTCCTCAAGGAGATAGTTTCAATTTCAATTCAACTATTATCAATTGTTTCTAGTCACAAACGATTATTTGGGAATTTTATTAACTACTAATGCAAATTTAACAGAGTTTTAAATCAATTAATTAAAGGATCTAGGGCAATTCAGGTTCACCATGTTTACACCAAATAAATCACAAAAGTATAGCTTTTCAATGGGATAAAGTAATTAAAGCAATGGTTAATCTTTTTCAAGCTTTAACACTCTCAGAATATCTAATGATGTTTTCACACTCACCTTCAATTCCGCTAATTGTATGTAAGCCTCTAGTAGTAAAATCTTTCGATCTATTACTCCTATTGCAATCGATTAATCCATGCTATTGCGCAATTACACAAATTAAGAATTATAACATATCAATCAGAATTACTCTCTACCCATCAATTTACTAATCAAATTAAGCCCAAATCATGATGCAAACATGGCTCCCCTTAATACCCTAGAATTAAACTACTCACTCATTCTAGGATTAAAACTAACAAAAATAATGAAGAAAGCCATATAAAACATATACTAATAAACAAGATGAGATAAAGAGTACCTTAAACTTTGTATTAACGAAGAACAATGAATCCAAGCTTGATTAACCAAGTGTTTACAAAGGAAGAGATGAAGAGAGAAAAAACCAAAACCCTAGCTTTTTAAAAAGTAAAAGTATACGTATCTATGTCTCCCTCCCTCTATTTTCACGTCCTTCCTCTTTTATAATGAAACTCATTAATAAAATCTGATCTCTATCTCCTAATAAAAGTATTTTTAATATCCTAATCAATTTACAAAAAGATATCCATAATTAAATAGGATTTTCTTGTAAAATTCATCACTTATTTTTCTCCTCTGTTTCTGGGCTCTTCCAGTTGGATTTTGCTTACTGGACCACTTCTGAATTAAAGAAAATTCCACAAGCTTCGCGTGGACAGTAAGATCGTCAAATTCTGACTTCTGGAACTCAAGATATGGCCCAAACAGTGCAGGCAGCCCGTGTAGCCCAATAATACGAATTGTCGAATTTTCTCCTATTTTATCTCCAAAATAGCTCTTTTTGCTCCAAATCCTTCCAAGTCATAAATTCTTTATTTCCTACAATAAAACAATCAAATCTATTAAATAAAAATCCAAATCAATGCAAAACACAATAAATATGAGAATAAAATCATCTAAAATATATATAAAAATATACTCTATCAATTACTGTCTAATACATATATCCTATATACAAAGTGCTAAATCCTTTATAAATCAGGATATACAAGAAGTATAAGTAAAATTCTATTCTTAACATCACAACTCATGAATTATTCCTAACAATCTCCCCCTATTTATGCTTTAAGATCTGAAGCATAAATCTAAGTTGTGGATGTCAAAACATATAACAATACAACCAGAATAGAATTTATAAATTTAAAATTCATGAAGTTAAGTACCTCTCCTTCCTCAGATGTAGATAAAGTATCCAGTACTTAGACGAAAGAATTTTAACTATTAATGCTTCTGATCCTTTACCACTTCCCTGCTAAGATTAACCTCTGTCACTCCTAGTTCTTCTTTTTATTTCCCTTTGTCTGTTCTTTATCTCCCCCAGTCCCCCCAGTCTGGTGTTGTTGTTGTCTTTGAACTATTTTTATCTCCCCCTTTTTGACATCAGCAACATTAATTCCAAGAGATTCAGTAACAGAACAAATGAGATTCATCAGAACTTCTTGATTTTCCATAATAGTGACTTGATTATCTTCAAGTGTTTGAAGTCTTGATTTAATTTCAACTTGAGATTTCTGGATGTCTTGTAGAACTTCAGAATTGACTTCAATGTTGGAAGTGTTTGGAATATCTTCAGATTCAAGTCTTGTAGAAGAAGTTGCCTGTGTAGAATGATATTCAAGTAATAAAACTCGATTAGAAGTATCAACATCTTCACATTTCTGATCTGAAGCTGAAATATGATCATCTTCTCCTTCACCAGTATTCTGTGTACTAACATCTTCAAATCCTGACTCCTCCTTAGAGTGATCAGAGACTGTTGATGTCTCAATTCTTGCTGATATTGGAAGTACATACAAAGGAATATTCGGATCATTAGGAACTTCATCTGGTACATATGTATCAAGAGATTGTTTTATCCTGGCACCTCTTCTGTTAATGATTCCTGCAAGCCTCTCTTTTTGCTTCTGAGCTTTAACTTCTGGCTTTGCATTATGATGTGCTAGGTCATTCTTCTGATACATCTTGATAAAGGAATAAGTACTAGCATCCATACCAAGATTGTCAGACCAAGATTCAGGAAAAACCTGATCCCAGAAATCAAACGATGGTTTCCTAATTTTCTCTCCCTCACTATGGAGTTGATCATCCATACCTTCATTCTCACTTTGACTATCTAAAGTCAACACTCTTTCTACCTCACCTTGTGCCTGGTCAGGAGCCAGCCACTCTGATTGTGGATCTAAGTCCATCTTTTCAAGTGTATCACTCAAATTTGGATAAGTGCTCTCATTACCTACAGAAAAATAGGAGTTAGAAGAAGTTTTTATACCTGAACTCATATGAAGAGAGGGTTCCTCATCTGGCATGGGGCTTGAGGTTTTCTCCAAGGAGTGAGCTGCTATAATCTCTGAACCCCTACAGTCATCTTCTTTCCTTTCAGAGACTACAGGCTCCAGTATACCACTTTCAGGTTCTCTACTAGACTCTGATGTCTTCAGTAATACTTCATTAGACACCATAGTTAGTATGTCACCATCTTTAAGTGTTGTTTGCTGAGACTCACCCTCAAGGTGGATAGACTCTGACTGAATAATATTTGTTTGATCTTCAAGAAAACCAGTCAAAGTTATTCCATCCATATCACAGGGTTTCTCACTTGCAATTTCAGTCATCACAGAAGACCTTTCAACATCAGCTATCACAGCTCCTGAGTCATCCAACCTCTGACTAGATGGTTCTTGTGTTGCAGTGACTGTGATCTGATATTTCCTACTATCCACCACTGGTGCAATAGTATCTTTTGTTGACTGCTTTCCACTATCTACTTCCTCCAGTTGTTCACCTTGAGCTGAAGCATCTTCAATAATGACATCCTTGTCAAATAAATATGCATGTAGTGATTGAAGTGCAACATGCTTCGAGAGTCCAAATTTCTTGACTAATTGTCTTCTGACAGATACATAGAAATACATCTTCATTAAGTCAAGTCTTTGATGTAGAAGTCCATATTCATCTGGGAATAAAAGTTTTGGTACTCTTTCAACCAGAAAATCTAGAACAAGCCTTGACAACTTCACTTTGAGAGAAATTAGTCCCATAGCCAGTCTGTATGATAATGTAGTTTCCCATGAAGAATCAATATCCAGATCTCTATAGTCATTTGCTGACTTGATTATAGATTCATTTGTAGAAACCTGCATAATATTAGTTGGACTAGACTCTGTGTGTGTAGGTGACAATTGAATCTTTCTCCTTGTTCTCCTAAGATAGTGAGCAAAAAATTTATCATGAGAAGACTCAAGAGGTGTAGACACAGAAATAATCTTGGGATGAGATCCTTTTTCAATAGACACAGTATCCAGTAACTGTTTTCCCTTGTTAAGAACTACAGCCTTTTGGGAGACTGCAGCCTGGCTGTGACTAGGTGCTTCATCTCTTTGTCCTAGCTTAGAAAGTCGAATTGCAGCCTTCAATTCTTCTCTCTCAGCAAGAGATATATTATCATCATCTTCACTAGAACTACCACTACTTGACACAACAAATCTTCTCTTCCTTACAACTGATGTCTTTTGAGAAACACCAGAGGTTGGTTTCTTTGAAACAATAGGCTGTGAATTAAAACTTTGTTCTTGAATTGTTTCAGAGACTATAAAGTTTTGGGCTACTTGGGTAGACACAGGTGGGTTCTCCTCCAAATGAGATTCCTGAGCCATTTCACCACAAAAGAAAGAAGAATTATAGAGGGTAGAAGATGAGTTTTAAGAATTACCTGAACATGATGTGGATAATGAATTGCAGGTATTTCATCTAGATTCTTTTCATTGTCCTTCTTTATAATGTCAGAAAAAATTCTCTTTTGTTGTTCATAAGAAGAAACACAATGTTCCCTACCAAATCTAGCTTCAACATCAGGAATAAAATGGTTAATAAACATTTGCATAAATCTATGATAATAAACCATTTTCCTGTTTTGATCTCTTGACCCAAGTTTAATACTCATCTGACTTAAGATAATGTGGCCAATGTTAATTACTCTGTCATAAAGCAAACTATAAGCAATATGTGATGTAACAGAAGTAATTTGCTGAAAAGAACTACATTTACCAGTAAAACATTTAGCAATTTGATCAAAGAAGAAAGACCATTCCTTTCTAAGAAAAGACCTATTCAACTGGCTCATGTTGTCTAGAGGTCCACTATAACCTAATTCAGACAGCATAGTTCTTACATTATCATCAGATGGTTCACTTGCATAATTATCAGTAACAGGTAAGCAAAGTACTGAATTAACAACAGATTCAGTAATGTCAAATGAATCTTGTCCTAAGTGTAGAACAATCTTACCTGATTGATTCTGAGTAGAATCAATTACCTCAGCATTCTCCAAAGCTTGTGAAACAGCTGCTTGATTAATCTGTGGAGATGCTGTCAATGCATAACTTAATGGTCCATACGCCAGAAAGTCCATGATTGGATGAAAATCAGTTAATACTCCTTCCTTGTTGGTGATAGCTGCTACATGATTGTTCGTCATAAAATCAAAGTCACCAAACTTGAAAGTCACTGATTTAGGTAATCTTCTTTGAGCTGCCATTTTTGATCTGAAAAGAACTTTGAAAAATTCTTGAAATGAGTTAGTGATTCTGAAAACTCGAGAGTGTTTTTGCTTTAGAGAATATGAAATTAGAAAAAGCAATTACACAATTAAGATTTCAAAACAATATTTCACAAATCTTTCAGACCACTATCCCACGTCGACATGTAGATTGACAGGTGTCAGTCCCTGAAAAATGCGGTTACCCATGATTTTTGGAAAATAAAATCCAAAATTGATTTTCATGAAATAAATCAGGGTATTATCAAAATAAAAATCAATACTGATCAGCTTCCTTTTCCTGTTGTGACCTCCCATCAAAATAATCACAACATGCAATGTGATTTAAAAATAACAATTCTCAAATCCTGATGGTCACACTTGAAATCCTGATCAATATCATCCTGATTCCAGAGACTTAAACAAAGTTTCCACATGGCATTTTTCATCTGAAAAAGAAATAAACAATTAATCTGAACAATATCAAGTGGTTAGATATATTCAACATTTCTTGAAAATACAAGAAATATAGTCACACGCAATAATTAGCATCTGACTTCATTAAAACTTCCAAGTGACTGTTCAGCTTCTCACGTCTTTCTATAAAAGAAACAGACGTCTTATGTCATTTTCCATAAACCTTTCAATTTCTTTTCTTCTAAACAATGCTTCTCAAACCAAAATTCCATTCAAACCCATTCTCTAGATTTTTCACAGTCGATGAACATCCTATTCTTGATCATTTCTTTGAAGAGATAACTTTTCTCATTGAACTAATCATGGATGGATTGGTTTCCGATAATATCCAGAGGTTTCTCCTAGAACACCCATCTGTTGGATACAATCTTCACCTAACCTCCTCAAAACTTGAGGATGAAGAATTTGGTCGAGAGTCTGAGGTTGATCTTGATGGGGATGCTATACATTTAAGTTAGCTGCTCTCATTCAAGTCGCCCAGACAAGGAATCCAAGAATAAACGAGGCTGTTCAATCCCCTGATGGATTTCTTGAGATGCTCCTTGTCCTGTACCTCAGAATCCATATCATTAGACAAGTATAGGATTATCAGTAGAAGTTAGACAAAAAGATGTTGTATTTCATTTCCATGTATGTAATGCTTTCAATTAATGAAAATACAATTTCTTATTATCTATTTGTCTTTTGAATATTGAATGATGTATAAATTATCAGTATGCAAATATTAAAACTTGCTAGCATAGACTCAATACATCACAGAATTAGATTACTACACAAAGTAAACGTCAGGATCTGAAACAATTTTCACAATCCTGATACTGACACAATACTGATGACATCAGCATCCTGATAACAAATCTAATCCTAATGATTATTAACAAGTCTATCATACTGAAATTTATCAAGGCAAAGTGTTATAGCTAAAGCATTTAACAATCAAGTATAGATCCTGACAAGAATATCAAGTCTATAAGCTAAAAACAACATACCTTGCTACTTTTGCAGATGTTAAAGATCTAGAAATTTAACATTCCTAACTCACTTACTAATCTACTGAATGTAGTCTCATCAAGTGGTTTAGTTAGAATATCTGCAAGCTGTTTGTCAGTAGAAACAAAATGAAGTTCCACAGTACCATTCTCAATATGTTCTCTAATAAAATTATACCTGACATCAATGTGCTTAGTCCTTGAATGTTGAACTGGATTTTCTGCAATTTTGATAGCACTAGTATTATCACAAAATATAGGAATATTACTAAGTGTCATACCATAATCCATCAACTGATTTCTTATCCAAAGGAGCTGTGCACAACAACTGCCTGCTGCTATGTACTCAGCTTCTGCAGTTGAGGTTGAAACAGATGGTTGCTTCTTTCTTGCCCAAGAAATCAATCTATTTCCCAAGAATTGACATGTACCTGTAGTGCTTTTTCTGTCTATCTTACACCCTGCATAATCAGAGTCTGAATAGCCAATTAGGAAGAAATCAGATTCTCTAGGATACCACAAACCAAGATTTGGAGTTCCTTTGAGATATCTAAAAATTCTTTTCACTGCAATTAAATGAGATTCCTTAGGATCACTTTGGAATCTAGCACATAAACAGGTAGAAAACATTATATCTGGCCTACTTGCTGTTAGATATAACAATGAGCCTATCATGCCTCTATAACTAGTATTATCCACACTCTTTCCCTTAGGATCAGAGTCTAGTTTAGTTGCTGTTGCCATGGGTGTTTTTGCAACTGCACAGTCTTGAAAGTCAAACCTTCTTAAAAGATCTTTGATATACTTTGACTGATTAATGAAAATACCAGTCTCAGTTTGTTTGACCTGCAAGCCTAAAAAATAATTTAATTCACCCATCATGCTCATCTGATACTTAGACTGCATAAGCTTGCTAAACTTAGCACACAACTTTTCATTAGTAGAACCAAAAATAATATCATCAACATAAACTTGAACTAAAAGCAATTCACCTTTTATCTTTCTAAAGAATAGAGTTTTGTCAATCGTACCTCTTGTGAAGCCATTTTCAAGAAGAAATTTAGACAAAGTCTCATACCATGCTCTTGGTGCCTGCTTTAGTCCATAGAGTGCCTTGTCAAGTTTGTAGACATGATTTGGAAACTTTGGATCAACAAATCCAGGTGGTTGCTCCACATACACAGTACACTTCCTCATCAAGCTTGCCATTTAGAAATGCACTCTTTACATCCATCTGGTATACCTTGAATTTTGAATGAGCTGCAAATGCAAGAAACATTCTGATTGCTTCCAATCTTGCTACAGGTGCAAAGGTTTCATCATAATCAATGCCTTCTTCCTTAGAATAACCCTTGGCCACCAGTCTAGCTTTGTTTCTTACAATCATACCAGATTCATCTAGCTTGTTTCTGAAAACCCATTTTGCACCAACAATAGATCTATCCTTAGGTCTTGGTACCAGTTTCCAGACTTTGTTTCTCTCAAACTCATTTAACTCCTCCTGCATTACAATTATCCAATCAGGATCCTGTAAGGCTTCTTCAACCTTCTTAGGTTCATTCTTTGAGAGAAAACAACTATACAAGCATTCATTTTGAATTGATCTTCTAGTTCGAACACCACTATTTGGATCACCAATAATCAAATCTTCAGTATGATCCTTTGTCCATTTTCTAACAGGTGGTAAATTGACTCTGCTAGTCTCTCCCCCTAAGTTAGTGGTATCTCTTGTAGAAGAATTCTCTCTGCCTTCAATAACTCTCCTTTGATCAATAGAATCAGTAGATTCCAAATTGCTGCTACTTACTGATCTTTCCTCAGTAGTCTCTGAAGGATCAGTTCCTGATGGAGTAGACTCTGAATAGCTAGTCTGCTCCTGATGATCACTGTGTTCTTCTTGATTCATTTGCTCCCCCTCAATAGTAGCATTCCTTTGAGAAGCAATAGAAATTTCCTCTGAAGAACCTTCATCATCACCGGAGAGTATCTTAGAATTCTTCACATTTTCAAATTCCAATTTGTCATGGCTTTCATCAGTTTGCAGAATTCCAAATTTCTTATCATCAAATGCAACATGAATTGATTCCATAACAATGTGAGTTCTGAGATTATAAACTTTGAAGGCCTTTGATGCTGAATATCCTAGAAAGATTTGTTAGTTACAGAGGCATGCCTGTACACATCTAATAACAAGCCTAATTGTTTGTAATGCTTTGCATTACTTACATGACCTCTTAACTGAGGGAACCTCTAGTTGTAGAGTTTCTGTTTGTATTGTACTTGTAGTAGGCATCAAATCCTAGTTGTGTAATTGTACAAATAGAGTCTAGAATAATGCTTGAAAGAAGTTCCAAGGTTCATGCCTCAAGCAAGGAGTTAAAGACTGTCAAATAATCACAGTTGGGATTTGAAGAAATGAAGAATTTGCCTAAGTACCAATTCGAGAAGTATATTTGTCTATTCGAGAAGTCCAGCATTCGAGAAGTCAGGGATTCGATATCTCAAGACACTATTCGATATCTCTGAATACACTGTTCGATATCTCATTCGATATCTCAGGGATTCGATATGTCTACTACTCTATTCGAGAACTCAAGAAGTCAACAAGTCAAGATGGTATTCGAGTTCTCAAAGAGTCAACAAGTCAAAGTTCCATTCGATATCTCAAGGACTCAGAAAGCTATTCGATATCTCGAGGATTCGATAAGTCAAATGTTCTATTCGACAACTCAAGGAATCCTGATGGAAAAGAGCTATTCGAGAAGTGGTTCGATATGTCAATATAACAGTATTCGAGAACTCAGAGTTATCGACCAAGTCAATTCTAGTTCTCGAATCACTTACTTAGTCACTTCTCGAATACATTCTTGGAGACAAAATACTGAAGAAATTGTACAAGTCAGAAACCTGCAACAAGCCAATGCACTTTATGGACCACAATCTGTAACGTGCTCTGGAAAGCCTACAAGGAAGCTTGGAGAGATATAGAAGAGACAAGGAGCTAAAGAAGTGGATCTAAACAGGCTTTGCAAAGTCAAATCTGTAACCGTTTGGACACTTACTCAAAAAGGATAGACAGACTAGAAAGTAATTTGTTTAGCTTCCTTATTTGCAGTAAGTAGGCTGTATCCATGTTCTATAAGGACACAGCCTCACTTCATAACTTTGTAACTTTTGTGAGTCAAGTTTTTTTCATACATTGTAAGCTATATCTCTCTGAGAAAAACGAAGCTGAGAATACTACCATTTGTATTCACAGATTGTAGCAACCTTTATCTAATAATACATTAGATTAAAGTGATATTGTGTCTTGTGTTGTTTCTTTATCCGCACCTTCACTTCTACACACACAGGCACTTATCTGCTACATAGACTCAATCCAAGAAAAGTTCAAGAATCCATTCACCCCCCCCCCTCTGTATTCTTTTACCGTATTCAATACTCAACAAGTGGTATCAGAGCGGGCTGTTTATTCAAAAACAGAAAAACGATCATGAGTTCGAATACACCAAAGACTACAGGAACGGTGAAGGTCCCTAAGTTTGACAAAGAAAACTTCAACCTCTGGAAGATAAAGATGATGTTGTTCATTAAAGCCTCTCATCCCTTGTATCCTGAGATTCTCAAGAATGGTCCTTTTGTTCCACAACAAGAGATACCAGAGAAGACTGTTGGAACCATAACTATCCCAAGATCTTATGAGGCCAAGGATCCATCAAAGTGGACAGAGTCAGAAAGGGAGAAGGTTGCTCTTGATAGCCACCTCATGTTGCTTATCATTGATTCCATGGACATGTCAATGTTTGCAAACATTGCATCATGCACGTCTGCTAAAGAGATGTGGGATCACATTGAGGTGTTGTGTGAAGGGACTGATGAGGTTAAGGAAAACAAGAAACAGATACTGGTCACACAGTATGAAGCTTTCATGGCACAGCCCAAGGAAAGCATCACTGAAATGTTTGAAAGGTTTGACAAGCTAGTTACTGAGTTGCAGATGAATGGAAAGGTTTACAGCACCAAGGAGTTAAATATGAAATTTCTGTTATCTTCACCAAATCATCTGGAGCAAAGAGTCATTTCTCTAAGAGAGAGAGATTTGAACAAAGTCACCTATGATGTGCTCTATGGAGTCCTAAAGACTCATGAACTTGAGTTGCTTCAAAAAAGGGCTATCCAAGCCAACCAAGGTAGGATGATAAACACATCATGTACCTTGATTGTCAACAAATCCATTCTGGACCTAGAAGCATCTACAAGCCAACTAAGGATAGAGGAGGTGGCAGATGATGAAGAAACTGAAGCTGGGGTGAGTGAACCTGTTGAGGAAAAGGAGGAAGAAGAAGAAGAGTTTTACACTCTGGAAGAACTTGATGGGATGGAAAATACTTCATATGCTTTCATGGCCAGAAAATTTCCAAACATCAGATTTAAAAGAAATCAACCCTTTAAACCCAAAACTCAAAACCATTCAGCCAACAAGAACAAGGCACCTGTGAAACCAAACAGAAATAAGTTCAAAACCAGTTATGTGGATAGGTCATCTGTAAGGTGCTATAGATGCAATGACCTAGGGCATTTTGCCAGTGAATGCAAGAAGCCTAAAAAGAAGGATAGAGATTATCTTGAGCTCGAAGCTAAGTATGAGGCCCTTCTGAAAAAGCAGACACATGGTAAGGCCTACATAGCTGAAGGGAAGTGTTGGGATGATTCTGAGAGTGATGAAGAGGAACAAGATTTCTGCAATTATGCCTTGATGGCCAACTCCAAGGATGACTCATCTTCATCTGATTCTCAGGTACCATCTCTCACTACTGTAGACATGTCTGTTTCTGAGTATAAATGCATGATCGAACAACTATCTGTTGAAATGTTTAATATTCATACTAGTATGACTGCTGCTAATGAGGAGATTGCTAAACTGTCTACTAGAAATGAAATATTAACCAAAAAGAATGAGGAACTTGAGCTAACTACTATGCAAGTAGAAAACCTTAAGAAAGAAGTTGAATATTTGCAGAACAAGGTTTTATGTGCTAGTCAAGTAGAGAAGGCTCTTAGGGATGAATTAGCTGAGAATGAATTCAAACTAAAAACTTTCAAGAAATCATCTGGTTTAGTGCAATCCTACTGTGAGAAAATTGAAGCTAATCCCAAAGCAGCTATTGGACTTGACTATGACTCTCTCAAACAAATGAAAGGCTATGCTATCATTGAAGAGGACACAGATGTTCATGAGAAAGTGCCTCACATTTTGAGAAAAACTGAAAATCCAATTTTTAAGGAATCAACATTTGAAATTGATGAGGATGCCTTACTCATCAAGCAAATGTTGAATGATGAGGATGAGGCACAATCTAGTGAACAACAAGCATCCTCTAAGAATGAGAGTGTCAAGTCAAAGACCAAGAAACCAGTAGTTGATAGGCCAAGACCTAAGAAGTTTGTTAAGTTTGTCTCAGCTGGGAAGAGTGAATCAGAAAAGGAAATGACTAAGAAGAAACAGAACAGAAATGGCAAGTTAGGGATTAACAAGGATAACAACTATGCTTATATGCCTAATGCCCCTAGGAAAACTTGTCAGAACTGTTTCAGTACCAATCATTTAACTCATGCATGCAAGAAACCTGTTGGTAGTGTGTCTAAACCTTTCTATGATTGTTCTGTGCCTCTAAGTCATAGAGATGCACCTTTCTGTGATAAATTTGACTGTATACCATGCAATATGAATGTTATGATCGACTAGTTGTTTTAATTTAAGAAGGCAGTTCATTGATGGTTGTATCAGTCACAATTCTCACACACACTACACAAGGTCAAAGTCTTCAAGTCCTCCTAAAGCTAGGAAGGTACCTCTGTCACCTAAGTCTGAAACTTCAGGTTCTAAGACTTCCAACAGTGACAAGAAGACTAACACTAAGAAAGTTGACAAGCATGTTGTTTATGATAAAACTGTCTCTAAGTCACATGGACCCAAACTTGTTTGGGTACCAAAGGAAAAGTAATACCTTTGTGTTTGCAGGGCAAAGAAAGTGAAAAGAAGGTCATGTGGATTTTGGATAGTGGATGCTCAAATCATATGACTGGTGATATGGCCCTGCTATCACAGTATGAGGAAAAGGCTGGCCCAATGGTTGCTTTTGGAGATGACAGCATGGGTAACACATTGGGATATGGCAAGCTGAAAGTTGGAAATGTCATCATTGAAGATGTAGCACTAGTCAAGGGGCTCAAGCATAATCTGTTAAGTGTTGGTCAGTTTACTGATAGAGGATTCAAAGTGAATTTTGACAAAGATGAATGTTTGATCACCCACAAGAAGACTGGTGATTTTGCTCTATCTGGAGTAAGGAAGGGAAGCCTGTTTGTAGCCAATATGGACTCTGCAAACAAGGACAAAATTTGTTGCTTTTACTCAAAAGCATCAAATGAAGATTGTTGGCTGTGGCACAAGAAACTATCACACCTGAACTTCAAGGCCATTAATTCTCTAGTCAAAAGAGAGTTAGTGAGAGGCATGCCCACACTTGAATTCTGCCAAGAAGGAGTGTGTGAGGCTTGTCAAAAAGGAAAAATGAAAAGATCAAGCCATAAGTCAAAAACAGTGACATCAATAACCAAGCCATTACAACTCATCCATATGGATTTGTTTGGGCCTGTCAACATAATGTCACTTGGAAGAAAGAAGTATGCCCTGGTAATGGTTGATGATTTTTCAAGGTATACATGGGTGGAATTTCTGGCATCAAAAGATGAGTCTCCACAAGTAATTATTGAGCATATAAAGAAAGTTGACAAGGAAGCAAAGGCAAACGATGCAAGTGTAATTGCACTGAGGAGTGATAATGGAACAGAGTTCAGAAATGCCATACTTGAAGCATTCTGCAAAGAGAATGACATTTCTCAGCAATTCTCAGCTCCAAGGACTCCACAACAAAATGGAGTTGTTGAGAGAAAGAATAGAACTCTAATTGAGGCTGCTAGAACAATGTTACTTGATGCAAAAATGCCTACATGTTTTTGGGCTGAGGCTGTGAGCACTGCATGCTATATTCAGAACAGGACCCTCATCAACAAAAACACTGGAAAGACACCTTACAACTTGATGACTGGAAAGAAGCCTACTCTAAAGTATGTTCATACTTTTGGAAGCAAATGCTTTGTACTAAAGGATAATTCTGAATATGTTGGAAAGTTTGATGCAAAAGCATTTGAAGGAATTTTTCTTGGCTATTCTATGGAAAGAATTGCATACAAGGTTTATGTCATCAGTCAAAAGAAAGTTATGGAAAGCACAGATGTTACATTTGATGACAGCAAACTACCTGGACTAGAAGAAGCCAATGATGAAGACAAAGATCCATTGAGATTTGATAATCTAGATGATTCTGATGAAGAGATTGAAACTGGAGTTGAAACTCAAGTTCAACAAACTCAAGTGATTAATGATACAAGAGAGGAATTTGTGCTAATCGATAGTGGAGAAATAAGCATCCAAGACACACCTGTGAGTAATGGCAACTTCACAGGGGGAGGAAATGAGGATGACCATGATGTGGATGATGAAGCAACATCAAGAATGAGAAGTCAGGCTGAACACTCGAGGAAATGGGATAGATCACACACTGCAGAGCAAATCATTGGAGATCCTAATGCAGGAGTAAGGACTAGGAGAGCAACTCAAAATGAGTGCCTCTATGGATGTTTTCTATCACAAGTTGAGCCTAAGAAACTTGATGATGCACTGTTGGATCCAGATTGGATTATTGCCATGCAAGAGGAGCTGAATCAATTTGAAAGGAACAAAGTATGGGAACTTGTGCCTGCACCAAAGAATAGAACCATTGTTGGAACAAAATGGGTTCTGAAGAATAAGATGGATGAAGATGGTGTAATAATAAGAAACAAAGCAAGGCTGGTTGCAAAAGGATACTCTCAACAGGAAGGCGTTGATTATGATGAGACATTTGCCCCTGTTGCTAGATTGGAAGCCATTAGAATATTCTTGGCATTTGCTGCTCATTCAAACTTTAAAGTTTATCAGATGGATGTCAAGAGTGCATTTCTAAATGGAGAGTTGGAAGAAGAGGTTTATGTGCAACAACCACCTGGCTTTGAGGATCCACATTTCCCAGAATTTGTCTACAGATTGCTTAAGGCACTGTATGGACTTAAGCAAGCTCCAAGAGCATGGTATGATACTTTATCACAATTTCTTCTTGAGAATCAATTCACTAGAGGCACATTGGACAAGACACTGTTTTACAAGAAGCATGGTGATGATATTATCCTAGTCCAAATTTATGTGGATGATATCATTTTTGGTTCTACAAATGAGAAGCTGTGTGAGAAGTTCTGTAAACTCATGCAGAGCAGATATGAGATGAGTATGATGGGAGAGTTGACATTCTTTCTAGGGTTGCAAGTCAGTCAAAGGAAGGATGGTATCTTTATCAGTCAAACCAAGTACATCAAGGATTTATTGAAGAAGTTTGACTTGGAAGATTGTTCACCTGCCAAGACACCCATGGCCACTGCCACTAAACTGGATGAAGATGCTAAAGGCAAGAAAGTAGATATCTCAGTCTACAGAGGCATGGTTGGTTCTCTACTCTACCTCACTGCAAGTAGGCCAGACATCATGTTTGCTACATGCTTGTGTGCAAGGTTTCAATCAAATCCAAAGGAATCACATTTGATTGCAATAAAAAGGATCTTTAGATATCTGAAGGGCACTCCAAACTTGGGTTTATGGTATCCTAAGGACACAGGGTTCAATCTGGTTGGTTATTCTGATGCTGATTATGCTGGATGCAGAGTGGATAGGAAAAGCACCTCAGGAAGCTGCCAGTTTCTTGGACAAAGGTTAGTTTCTTGGTATAGCAAGAAGCAACAATCTGTGTCAACTTCTATAGCTGAGGCTGAATACATAGCTGCTGGAAGTTGCTGTGCTCAAGTGCTTTGGATTAGAAATCAACTTAGAGATCATGGACTTGTGTTGGAAAGAATTCCAATCATGTGTGACAACACAAGTGCAATCTCTATAGTTGCCAATCCTGTCAATCATTCTAGAACAAAGCACATTGACATCAGATATCATTTCATAAGAGAACATGCAACTAATGGAACCATTGAGTTGCATTATGTCTCTACAGATAAACAACTAGCTGATATATTCACTAAGCCATTAGATGAAGCCACCTTCACAAGGTTGGTAAGTGAGATTGGAATGCTGAATTCTTCAGATTCTGGCTAAGTGAATACACCATCTAGATTGTTGCAGCAGTAAACACTTACTTTATCTAAATTCTCAATATTTTTGGAGTAAGTGTTGGCTGAAATATGATTTATAAATATTTCAAATCTGTTGCATATGTTGAAAATCATATTTCTATTAACTTAAAATTTCTATGAAATTTTGAGAAAATCACTATTTAATTTGCTAGGATATTCTTCAATGAATATGTCTGGTAAATTTTAAAAGATAGTGAAAATCAAATTTTTATGAGTGATGAGTATAGCTCGATAAGTCAGACTTCTCGAATGATTCACTATTCGACATCTCTAATAAGTCTCATTAGAGTACTCTTGAGTTCTCGAATAGAGTCTTTCTGAGATATCGAATAGAGGTATTCTTGACTTCTCGAATATAGTAACTGAGTTCTCGAATGATTGAGTTCTTGAACACTATATTTGAGTTCTCGAATCATTTGAAAAGGCTGAATTCTCGCTGAATTTTAACCGATTTTGGACTTTTGTCTAAAAGTTTAATTCACTCATAAAAACATATTTTATTTAATTTAGAATTATTTCTAAGTTAGATAACTGCCAGCTGTGAGTTTCTATCTGCTTGAGTTATCGATTAAGCCTTTCTTGACTTCTCGAATAGTTGTTTTCTACTTCTCGAATGCCTGACTTGTCGATACAAAACTTTCTGCTAATCGACAATTCAAGTACTTCATACTTATACAATTTCACATCTATTCGATTCATTTCATTC
Organism: Kitagawia praeruptora; assembly: GCA_037693485.1. NCBI lineage: Eukaryota > Viridiplantae > Streptophyta > Magnoliopsida > Apiales > Apiaceae > Kitagawia > Kitagawia praeruptora. Next base: position 108,688,055 of record CM075351.1, on the reverse strand, counting down.
GATTTCTCAAGCATCTACACTCTCTAAACCCCTGAAACCCTAGCTACGAAAAGCCAAATTTCTTCTTCAATCTTCAATTTCTTTCCTCTCTTCTACATAAATGGAAACAGTAAAGTTCAACACCAACTTCATCGCTCTCACTAGTGATGTTGAAGCACCCAATGCCAACTTCAAGTGCTTTGTGAAATGGATGGCTGAGTCATATATCAAGGATGCACTCTCTGCCAACCCAACTCTGTATCTAGATATCCTGGAACAGTTTTGGGGCACTGCTATTGTGGAGGTTGTAGCACTGGAAAACGCAATCACTTCATATATCATCTACTACAAGATTCAAGACAAGGAAATCACTATCACTACTGCAGACATGAACCAAGCACTGGGCCTACAACAAGAGTCATTTGACAGACTGGCCACTAATGCAGAGTTAGAGGAATTCTTTGAGTTCATCAACTACTCAGATGGGATCAATCTTGGAAAGCTAAACAGGAAGAATCTGAGAAAAGAATGGAGCTATGTGTTTGCAACTCTTCTCCAAGTCTTCACTGCCAGGAAATCAAGCTTTGATCAAATCAGTGCACCTGTGCAGCAAATTGGATATGCTTTGGCCTATGGAAAGAAGATTGATGTTGGCCAAATCATCCTCCAAGAACTATATGGAAGACTTGGTAAGAACACATCCAAGAGAGGTACTGATATTTTCTTCCCTCGCTTTATTCAATCTGTACTTAATTATAAAAATGCTTCATTGATTGAATTGCCTGGGATTGATAAAAATAAAATAGGCTATCCTAAGTCCATGACCAAACTCATTTTTGGTAATTTGGAGACTAGGAATGATGTGGATGTAAGACTAAACATAACTCCCCATATGGAGAGTTTGTTTAGGACTTATCCCCACAACATGCCAACATTTGATGCAAAATCTAAGTTAGCACAGCCCAAGCAAGTAGAACAAAATGCTAACCCAGGGCCTGCTAACCAACCCTCTCAACCAAACACTCTACCTCATACTGAGCCAACTGCATCATCCTCTCAAAAGGGTGATGTTAGTAAATAGAAGAGAAAGGAAGTAATGTCTACACCATTAAATATCTTATCTGAAGCAGCATTAGCTGTTGAATTAGGTCTAGGAAGTGAGGAACCTGAGTCACCCTTACACAGGACAAAGAAGAAGAAAACTAAGACCACCTCATCAGTCACACAAATGGCTGAAGTTGTAAAATCAGGGGCACACAGCTCACTAGGTGTATCCTCTCAACAGGGTGCACCTATAGAATCAAGCATCCTCCCCAATGCACCTTCTTGTATAGAGTCAGCACATGGGAGTGATAAGGCTGGGACAACACTGAGTGGAGAGCACATCACATTTGAAACTCCCTCTATCTCTCAGGGGGAGTTGTCAAAATCTACTCTTAAACACACTTCTCTTCCAGAATCTAACTCTGAAATTTCTTTGGAACCTGCAACTCAGGCAACTGAGATGCAAGGCATTGATCATCAAGAATTCTTTTCTCTTGATGAGCCAATAATTTCAAGTGACTTAGTGCATGACACTTTTCTCACCACTCAGAACCCACATTTAGATGGTGAGGGATTGCATGCTGAGGCATCTCCTGATGACACCATCACAAACACATAGGTTCCACTAGTTTTTACTAGAGACTCTGTGCCTGTGTCAACTGCTGGTGTAATTCATCCCACTTCTGTGGTGACACCAGTAGTAGCGTCAATCCATCCGGTTACAGAAGTTGCATCTGTAACTGAGGAGTCTAGCTTGCCTAGCTCTAGCTCTGACTTTATGTCACAATGGCTGAAGTCTGTGCAACATGACAGTGCTTCAGGATCAGGGTCTGTTCCACAACAATTGACGGTTGAAGCACTTCAAAGCTTAATTGTGGATCAGATTCCTGAGTTCACAAAGATTGCTCAGAACCTTCTCACTGCAGACATGCCTAATCCAGACTATGAGGCTATTCTGTTATGCCATAGGGATGATGTGGAGGTGCAGAAGACAAAGATCATTGATGATGCTGAGAGAGATGGCAACATAGATGCCTGGTTGCAAGGAAAATATGATATTACTCTTGATGAAGCACTTCAGTATCTCAGGGAGGAATACCTCACTTCACTGGGTTCCAATGCCAAATCTCTGACCCCTGGTGAAGTGTATGAGGCTATGAATGATACACACAAGGGATTCCTCAAGGCTGCACATTATCTTGGAAAAGGTGTTAAGACTGAGGTCAATAGAGTGTGTGATAAGACCACCACCACAGTAGAAGCAATCAAGAGGACCTTTGATGCCAAATTCCCTCAGCTAGACAGTGTGTTCAAGGACATCAAACACTGCAACACTACCTACACCAAAATGGACAATGGGCTAGCTCTGCTAAAGGATACTGTCACAGGTCTGGGGCATCAATTTCAAATTCTGTCTGATCAGACCACAGATGCCAATGTCATGCTGAGGACCATGTTCAAAAATCTATATGGAGACAGACTGATTACTGAAGTCCCAGTACATGACATGACTAGATTTGAAGTGCAGAGACTCAAAGAACAATCCCTGTCTGGCTTCAAATCTACTGAGTTATTCAGCAAAGTAGATGCACTTGAGAATGAGGTGGCTACTCTCACTAAGTCCAATGCTCATCTTACAAACAAGGTTGCACTTCTAAATGATCAGTTGGACACTCAAGCATCCACCACAGCTGATGTCCTTCTACATCAACAATCCATGTTAGCTGCTATGATGAAGCATATGGGTCTCCCTCTCCCTGATGAATCTTCAATCCCAAAGGACATTTCTACGGCCTCAGTGCCTGACAACAAGCCTAAGGGGGAGAAGAAGACAAGGAACTCAAATTCAAAGGGGGAGAAAGGGAACTCAAATACAAAGGGGGAGAAAGGCATAATAATAAAAGAGGGTGGTCAACAAAGAGCTTCTTCAAAATCTCTACCTAATGTGCCTGGCAAAGGAAAATCCAAAGTGGATGAGCCTCCATCTACCTTGCCAGTTGTCACTCTACCAACTGTGCACATCACTACTCCTGGAGGACAAAAGCAATCCATAACTACAACAGTGGTTGCAGGGAGTATGCCATCTGACAAACCTCCAACCTTACCTGAGAGTGCCAAGCCTGTAGAAGTTAAAGTTGTTACTGAGGCCAAACTACAAGAAGTTGCTAACTCCAATGTTTATCATGATAAAGCCTTCTTGGAGTTTCTGAAAGCCACAAGGGAACAGGTTGGTGACACTCAGTTCTATCTGAGGGAGCTGAAGAAGCAGATTGATTGCATCACTGTCATTCCTAAGAAAGTCAATAATCTATGGATTAAGGAGATAGTGATGATATCCAAATTGAAGATATGACATCTAACATACAAGACTCTACAAGAAATGAAACACTCAGAGATAGATGCCATACTTGAGCTTATTGAGAAGAAGAATGAGAACAACAAAAGTCTGTTTGATGACTTGAGGAATGACCAACCTTCAAGGCTACCAGAAGTGATCAAGAAGCCATGGACAATCATTTATTAGTCTGGCACCAGAATTGAAGATATCAAGCAATTGGTCATTCCCCATGATCTCACCACTAGAAATCACAGACTGATCATTGCTATCATTGATCAATTACAGAAGAAGGTTGGAGCCAGAAATGCTGAAGAAACTGAGGCACTGCACATCCACAGAACTTATATTGCAACTGGTGAAATTCCAGAGATGGCTCAACCTAGGAGAAATAAGGATGATGATTCTGAAGACAAAGGTGATGGGAGGAGAAGACATCACAGGAGAGATAAGGGTGATGAAGACAAGAAGAAGAAGGGGGACAAAGATAAGAAGAATGATGATGACCAAGGAAGAGTCTATGAGAGGAAGATTGGAAAATAGCAAGCCTTAGGCATTGCTAGCAGTAACCTCACCACATCACAAGACTCTAAGTCTAGGGTGAATACTGTTAGTGGTGACTGATAAGTGGATTTTATATCCACTATTTTGCATTCCATTCGTACTTAAAACGGTTGCGAGTTCTCAAGTTTCGTGTTAGTTTGATGTGTTTTCATTTAATTTGTGTAGGTTGCATAGTCGGGCGGCATTGGTGGTGTTGGTGAAGTATTGGTGGTATTATGTGAGATTAAAGTAGAAATTACATGAAGTCCAGGGCAAGAGAACTCGGGAATTTGAGCTCAATGCGCATTCATCACTGTTTTGGCCATATCTTGAGTTCTAGAAGTCCGTTTGAGGCCCGTAAGCTGTCCACGCGAAGAGGAGAGAAATATCTACAAATCTGTCCAGGGGTGCACAAGCGCGAGGAAGAGCGCAGCTGCGCGGTCATAAGGCGCAAGGGCGCTTCGTGTGATGCGTTTCCAGGAGGCAAGTGGCGCAGCGACGCTCCTAGCAAGCGCAGCAGCGCTCGAGACATCATTTTCCAGGGGCCAGGAGGCGCTATATCGCTCTAACAGGCGCTGTAGCGCTTGAGCAGGTTTTTGCAGATTTTTAACTCCTTAAACCGGGTCGATTGTCTTGGGCCTATTTTATTAGGGCATCTATATATGTTATGTTAGACCTAAAAACATATCGATCATTTTTAGTTAGAGTTTGTTCTTCATATCATTATCATCTATCAACACTTTTCATCTAGATTTTCGTAGAACAATTTCCAGGGAGAATCTCCAAGCTAGTGACAAGCAAGGAGTAATTTTTGGATCTTTTGGATACTCTTTCTCATTATTGGGGATTTAATTCTAACCCTATTTCTCTTTTATTATTATTTGTTTTCTAGAATTATGTTATCAATTGAACCCATGATGGCGATGAGGTCGATTATGGGCTAAATCGTTATCATGGGATTTTAATGGATTTTTCTATGGATTCTAGTAATTGAGTGTTATTTATGCCTTGGTGTGTGATGGATTGAATTGATTTCCTAGTATGATTATGCTTATTCGTTATAGGTGAGTCGCGAACACCTGTAATTGTGTGTTGATCCTGGTGAATGCGAAAGTGGATCTAGGGTTTAGAACAATTCATGCTAGCATAGGTTTTTGCATGTGAAGAACATGTATTAATTTGTGGTGTAATTCTAACCGTCTTGCATTGACTATGTGGTTTAATGGATGCTTGATTTTTAACCGGTATGTGTTCAATTGCTATAGACATATAGGAACTACACATATTTGGTGACTACTTGACTTCTATCAATTGTGGATGATCAGTAGGATGGTATATGCACAACGAAAGTTGGTGTGTATCAGTTTAGTGCATCTAATCAGCAATCAACTCTGTCACATACCGGGTTAAGGGGCATAAGATTCTAGATGAAGTAGTTAATGAAATTGAAATCCCATGTTTGTTTATTATAAAGTAAAAGTTAAGTTATTTTCTCGTAATTTCCATAGTTGGCAATTAGTCATTAGTTAATTAAAACCAATTTTGTTATTGTCTTGGCAGTGAGTGTAAATCATAAACTGGTGTATAAGTGAACAAAACGAACAAATTGAGTCTCTGTGGGAACGAATCCTATTTACCATATATTACTTGTTGACCACGTTCTCTTGCGTGAATAAGTGCGAACAAGTTTTTGGCGCCGCTGCCGGGGACTCGGTTCATTGTTTGTTTAGTTTATGATCTTGTCATCAATTTGGGTTAAATTCACTGACTCGGACGTTTTTTTTCTTTTTATTTGATGGATTATTGGGAGCAGGAATTCGTAATTGTTTGTGAGCTGTGTGCAGGTGGACATTACACTCATCAATGTGAGTATAACAGAAACCGGCCAAATTTTAGCTAGGACTACAATCAGAGTGGTATGGAGCAATCCCAATATCCATCCTACCCGTTCCAAAATCAGCAGTTTGAAGATGAGCCATACAATCCAGGGGGAATTCAGCAGCAACAGGGGCAACAATTTCAGCATCAGTATGCCCCAGTGCATCAACACTTTCAACTTCCTGAATTTCAGCAGCAGCAATTTCAGACTTGGTCTATCCAACAGTCGACCGAAGAAGCTGAATTAGAAGAATTGAGGTTGATGGTTAAAAGCAATGCATTGTCTCTCCAGACAATAGGAGATCAGATTGGTCAAATTGCAAATGCATTACAAACATTGAATCAAATTGCAAGTGACACAGAAGGCCTAGCTGTAGAGGAGGAGGACAAGAACCTTCCTATCAATCTTAACTGGCCTTTCTTAGCCACGGGTGAGACCTTGATCGATGTTCAGAAAGGAGAGTCTGAGGGCGAAGATGAGAACGAAGCAGAACAGGAAGCTGACAAGGAAGAAAGGCCAGAAAATGCAGTTCTGAATATTTAGCCGCAACCACATCCTTTGCAATCTGAAAATGTTGAAGATGTTGAGAAGAAAAATTTTGAAATTGTGTTAGTTGAGAGCCATGAACTTGTTGAGGTGTCTCAATTAAATTCTGAACATGAAGGATATGTGGAAGACTCTTCAACAATATCAATGGAGGATGTTCTGGTTCATGATAAATTAGAGGATAATTTGTATGAAGATCCATTGGGGTAGCCTATGTTTCTAGAATTGGGACCTGAGAATAATGAAGACGAGCATCTAACGTTGTTAGAGGTTAATTCACAAAGCATTGGAATGATGCATTGTTTCGAGTCACTAGAAGTGCTATCTGCAGAAGGCAACCCTCCAAAAGCCTCTATCAAAGAACCACCTGATTTGGAACTGCAGTTGATATCCTCTCAATATCAGGAGTTTGATTCGAGTTCATTTGTATCATCTTCTATCATTATCTCAGCAGAATTACCTCCGGACAAGAATTTTAAAAGGGTTATTTCAAATTTTCGTGACAGTATGCGCTCTGCAGATATGCAAATTTTTTTTTGTGGACAATGCGATTGGTTTTGTTGAGAAGCAGAGAAGGTTGACATCTCCAACCTTATCTACTATTATCTCAGCAGATTTACCGCCTGATAAGGAAGAAGTACATTTGGCGGCTTTACAAAAGCATACAGGTAGTGGATGGATGATTTCAGATAATCAGGATATCATCTATTCGTTGGTTATTCAAATATGGTGTGGGAACAATGTCACGGGCACTTTGGAAGAGCGAAGGAGGTTGAAGCTTGTCGTCAATGACGTTGCGCCGAAGAAGATCATTAAATGGCCTTATAGAGATACGGTGCAGAAAATTTTCAAGAGGAAAATCGTGGCCAAGTCTAGCTAAAGACGTTAAAGAAGGCGCTTCGTGGGAGGCAACCCATGATTTCTTGCTTTCGAATAAAACAACAGTTGTGTTGGAGTCTTCACGTCTATCCACCACCAGACACACCACCCGAGGAGGGTGGAGATGCCGACGACTAGGGGAGTATCTCTTGTACCCTTTAATTTTACCTTCAATGAGGACATTGAAATTTTTAAGTTTGGGGGTGATTATAGGGTATCAAGAGTGATTGCATTGCATATAGTTGCATATTCATGCTAGTTCATGTTAGTATTTGTGCATTTAGTTTTACCATGCCATTTAGATTGCATTTAGGATGCCATGTCATATAGCTTTAATTAGGATTGTAATATTCTGTTGTTCATGCATTTCATGCATTTCATATGATTCCACTTGAGTGTCTGTTTTTGGCTCGATAGGTCGACGTTAATTTGAGTGTGATGACAATGAATAGAGGGTTGATTTAAGTACTTATGAAATTGACTTGCGTGTGTCGGGAACACAATCTTTTCACGATCTCACTGTTTGCTCTTGGGCTAGATCGAGTCATACCTTGTTTGGCTGTTGAGATTTAATCACCTATTTATATCTAGAATTTTTCTTATTCCCTTGATGGCGTAGGAGCACTTAAGTATAAGTTTGGGGGAAAACAGGGATTTCATGCTAGTTGTATTAATTGTTAAATAATGGCTAGGTGTCAAATGGCTAGTAGCCGACTCATATTTATATGAGTAGTCTAGGGTTGGAAATGAGAAAGGCTCATTCCAGATCGCATAAAAAAAAATTTATAAAAAAAAGAAAAAAAAAAGAAAGAAAAAAAAAAGTCATATAAATAATTTAAATGCATAATTAACCACGAGTGAGCTCTTTAATACTCGAGTTATTAAGTCTGAGGGGACTTAGTCCTAGTGACCTAAGGCTTTTATAATCTGGGATCCACTGGCCTAACGCTCGCTACATGGGTATTATTGTATAAGCCTTTTGGGGTCTCATTCATTGCACGGTTAAATAAGCATGCGTATTGTATATAGCGTCGTAGTAACAAAGCATGAATCCTTGTCTACCTTGAATGATGATGGCGGTGTCTCTGAGTCATGGAGTGTCAAAAGTCCATTCTGTTTATAAACATGTGATTGTTTTGGCGAAGGATGAGTTATGCCTTTTATCTAGTTTCGAGAGTATATCCAGTGAGAAATGCACACACCACGTTTCCGAGCATGTATTGTTAGTATACGGGGCCTTAGTCGAGCTCTGTTTGGAGTTGTTGCATTCTTTGAGGCGTTTGCTTGTTGAGTTGGTTTCGGTAACTTTTGTGGGATCATTGCATTAGGACATCGCATTATCATGACATTTAATTTTTAGTTGCATTCATTCATCATTTTAGGGTTGAGTTTGCATTGCTTGAGGATAAGCAACGGTTTAAGTTTGGGGGTTTGATAAGTGGATTTTATATCCACTATTTTGCATTCCATTCGTACTTAAAACGGTTGCGAGTTCTCAAGTTTCGTGTTAGTTTGATGTGTTTTCATTTAATTTGTGTAGGTTGCATAGTCGGGCAGCATTGGTGGTGTTGGTGAAGTATTGGTGGTATTATGTGAGATTAAAGTAGAAATTACAGGAAGTCCAGGGCAAGAGAACTCGGGAATTTGAGCTCAATGCGCATTCATCACTGTTTTGGCCATATCTTGAGTTCTAGAAGTCCGTTTGAGGCCCGTAAGCTGTCCACGCGAAGAGGAGAGAAATATCTACAAATCTGTCCAGGGGTGCACAAGCGCAGCAGCGCGGTCATAAGGCGCAAGGGCGCTTCGTGTGATGCGTTTCCAGGAGGCAAGTGGCGCAGTGACGCTCCTAGCAAGCGCAGCAGCGCTCGAGACATCATTTTCCAGGGGCCAGGAGGCGCTATAGCGCTCTAACAGGCGCTGTAGCGCTTGAGCGGGTTTTTGCAGATTTTTAACTCCTTAAACCGGGTCGATTGTCTTGGGCCTATTTTATTAGGGCATCTATATATGTTATGTTAGACCTAAAAACATATCGATCATTTTTAGTTAGAGTTTGTTCTTCATATCATTATCATCTATCAACACTTTTCATCTAGATTTTCGTAGAACAATTTCCAGGGAGAATCTCCAAGCTAGTGATAAGCAAGGAGTAATTTTTGGATCTTTTGGATACTCTTTCTCATTATTGGGGATTTAATTCTAACCCTATTTCTCTTTTATTATTATTTTTTTTTCTAGAATTATGTTATCAATTGAACCCATGATGGCGATGAGGTCGATTATGGGCTAAATCGTTATCATGGGATTTTAATGGATTTTTCTATGGATTCTAGTAATTGAGTGTTATTTATGCCTTGGTGTGTGATGGATTGAATTGATTTCCTAGTATGATTATGCTTATTCGTTATAGGTGAGTCGCGAACACCTGTAATTGTGTGTTGATCCTGGTGAATGCGAAAGTGGATCTAGGGTTTAGAACAATTCATGCTAGCATAGGTTTTTGCATGTGAAGAACATGTATTAATTTGTGGTGTAATTCTAACCGTCTTGCATTGACTATGTGGTTTAATGGATGCTTGATTTTTAACCGGTATGTGTTCAATTGCTATAGACATATAGGAACTACACATATTTGGTGACTACTTGACTTCTATCAGTTGTGGATGATCAGTAGGATGGTATATGCACAACGAAAGTTGGTGTGTATCAGTTTAGTGCATCTAATCAGTAATCAACTCTGTCACATACTGGGTTAAGGGGCATAAGATTCTAGATGAAGTAGTTAATGAAATTGAAATCCCATGTTTGTTTATTATAAAGTAAAAGTTAAGTTATTTTCTCGTAATTTCCATAGTTGGCAATTAGTCATTAGTTAATTAAAACCAATTTTGTTATTGTCTTGGCAGTGAGTGTAAATCATAAACTGGTGTATAAGTGAACAAAACGAACAAATTGAGTCTCTGTGGGAACGAATCCTATTTACCATATATTACTTGTTGACCACGTTCTCTTGCGTGAATAAGTGCGAACAGTGACCTAGAAAAATCTACATCTATGGCTTCTGTAACTGTTTTGCCACCTCAAGAGGAGAAGAAGATTCAAGTCAAGAAACCATGTGTATGTTTCAGAAAGCAAACTGCTAATGGAATACTACTATGGTCTACCAACAAAGGTCAAAGATTTCTGCCACGCAACCATGTCAAGAGAATGAAATTTAAACATGTTGCAAGAAAGGTGAAGCTATCCAAATCTAAGGCACTGACAATTATCCCAGGATTAAACCTACCACCTCTGGATGAAAGCTATGATGAAGACCAACTGCAGTTTCTATGGGCTCAAAGAATCTATCATGTTGCCATTGTTGATGATTTTCTTGAAGTTAAGTATTCTGATGGAAGACAGAAGAAATTCAGACAAGGAACATGCCAGCACTGGGGCAGGCTGTATGACATAGAAAGGATAATTGCAATGTTGGATTCTGAAGACAGAGTGGAAAGGGTGTGGAAGCTGGAGTTAATTGACTTTGTCAAGATGAAAAGAGATCACCAGGCAGAAATGAGAAAGAACAGTGAAAAGCTACGAAAGAAAAGGGAGGAGGAGTTTGCTGCAATGGAAGCTAAGGCTGATGAGTTGAGAGCTATGGGTCTGTGCAGAGTCAAGTTTAATCCTTACATCATTGAGTACAAGAAATATGGTAGAAATATGAAGATTAGAATGGACTACATCAGTTCCTACTATGAGAAATAGCTAAATGAAGTGCTCAAGGATTTATCAGGCTCTCCTCTAATTGAAGAACTCACTGCAATGGAAGATATCATTCTTGCCATGGAAGAAATTGCAAAAAAGAAAGCCAAAGAAGCTGAAGATAGGATGAAAAATGAGAATCTGCAAGCCAAAGCTCAAAAGATGAATCCAAAAGGACATGGCTAAGTAGTTCCTCATAACTTGTAAGAATACTTCTACGTAATTTCTTCAATCAAATTCATACCTGTACTTTTAAAAGCTTTATCTTTATGTATGTTAGGCTTGTTATCAGACATGAAATTGTGACTAAGGGTCTCACTCACAATTTGGGGGAGATTGTTAGTTACAGAGGCATGCCTGTACACATCTAATAACAAGCATAATTGTTTGTAATGCTTTGCATTACTTACATGACCTCTTAACTGAGGGAACCTCTAGTTGTAGAGTTTCTGTTTGTATTGTACTTGTAGTAGGCATCAAATCCTAGTTGTGTAATTGTACAAATAGAGTCTAGAATAATGCTTGAAAGAAGTTCCAAGGTTCATGCCTCAAGCAAGGAGTTAAAGACTGTCAAATAATCACAGTTGGGATTTGAAGAAATGAAGAATTTGCCTAAGTACCAATTCGAGAAGTATATTTGTCTATTCGAGAAGTCCAGCATTCGAGAAGTCAGGGATTCGATATCTCAAGACACTATTCGATATCTCTGAATACACTGTTCGATATCTCATTCGATATCTCAGGGATTCGATATGTCTACTACTCTATTCGAGAACTCAAGAAGTCAACAAGTCAAGATGGTATTCGAGTTCTCAAAGAGTCAACAAGTCAAAGTTCCATTCGATATCTCAAGGACTCAGAAAGCTATTCGATATCTCGAGGATTCGATAAGTCAAATGTTCTATTCGACAACTCAAGGAATCCTGATGGAAAAGAGCTATTCGAGAAGTGGTTCGATATGTCAATATAACAGTATTCGAGAACTCAGAGTTATCGACTAAGTCAATTCTAGTTCTCGAATCACTTACTTAGTCACTTCTCGAATACATTCTTGGAGACAAAATACTGAAGAAATTGTACAAGTCAGAAACCTGCAACAAGCCAATGCACTTTATGGACCACAATCTGTAACGTGCTCTGGAAAGCCTACAAGGAAGCTTGGAGAGATATAGAAGAGACAAGGAGCTAAAGAAGTGGATCTAAACAGGATTTGCAAAGTCAAATCTGTAACTGTTTGGACACTTACTCAAAAAGGATAGACAGACTAGAAAGTAATTTGTTTAGCTTCCTTATTTGCAGTAAGTAGGCTGTATCCATGTTCTATAAGGACACAGCCTCACTTCATAACTTTGTAACTTTTGTGAGTCAAGTTTTTTTCATACACTGTAAGCTATATCTCTCTGAGAAAAACGAAGCTGAGAATACTACCATTTGTATTCACAGATTGTAGCAACCTTTATCTAATAATACATTAGATTAAAGTGATATTGTGTCTTGTGTTGTTTCTTTATCCGCACCTTCACTTCTACACACACAGGCACTTATCTGCTACATAGACTCAATCCAAGAAAAGTTCAAGAATCCATTCACCCCCCCTCTGTATTCTTTTACCGTATTCAATACTCAACAAGATTGCTTCATCCGATTTGGCTTCAAATTTTCCAAGTTGTTCTGGATGAACTTTTAGGACATAGCATTTGCATCCAAAGATGTGAAAGTATTTCACACTTGGTTTCTTTCCTTTGATCATCTCATAGGGAGTTTTTCCATGACCATTTACCAAGGTACAGTTTTGGGTAAAACATGCAGTGTTAGTAGCTTCTGCCCAAAAGTAGGTTGGAAATTTTGCATCTGCAAGCATGGTTCTTGCTGCCTCTATGAGAGTCCTGTTCTTTCTTTCCACTACACCATTCCGCTGAGGTGTACCAGGTGTAGAAAACTGTTGAGTGATTCCATTGTCTGCACAATACTCCTCCATTGTAGAATTCTTGAATTCAGTACCATTGTCACTCCTAAGTACTTTAACTTTGTACTCAGAGTTATTCTGAATATTCTTTACAAGTTCAATGATTTGCTGAGGAGCTTCATCCTTCTTGTGTAGAAAGAACACCCATGTAAACCTTGTGAAATCATCTACTATCACTAGAACATATCTTTTCTTGCTGATAGACATAATGTTTACTGGACCAAACAGATCAAGATGTAGCATGTGAAATGGTTCAATAATTGAATTTTCAGTCTTGCTCTTGAAAGTGGTTCTTCTTTGCTTTCCAAGCTGACATGCATCACAAAGTCCATCTTGCACATAATTTGCCTGAGGTAGGCCTCTCACTAGATTGTACTTAACAAGTTGATTAAGCTTCTTGAAGTTGAGATGTGAGAGTTTCTTGTGCCAATTCCAGCTTTCAGCATTTGTTGCTTTACTGTAGAGACATCTAACAATTCCTTTAGATGTATCACTTAAGCTGGCTTCATATATGTTACAATGTCTTTGACCAGTTAGAACAATGTCTCCATTCTGCATATTCAAGATTTTGCATCCTTCTCTGTCAAAGATTGATTTGTAACCTTTATCACCCAGTTGACTTATGCTTAAAAGAGTATGTTTCAAGCCTTCAACCAGTGCTACATTTTCTATGATGACATTCCCAAAAACAATTGAGCCATATCCCAGAGTTTCTCCTTTGTTGCCATCTCCAAAGGATATTACTGGGCCAGCTTTCCTCTCAAACTTTGTAAGCAGGGACTTCTTTCCAGTCATATGTCCAGAGCATCCACTGTCCAAGATAATTGAATGCTTCTTTCCTGTGCCCTGCAAACAAAAGGTAACTAGTTAGAATTTTTTAGGACCCAACTTTGATTGGATCCTTTCTTACTAGATTTAGAAACAACAGGCTTTGAAGATTTTGCTTTTACTTTACCTGTTGTAGAGTCAACCTTAGACTCTGATTTCACAAACTGTTTGTGACTAGGAGTTTCAGATTTCAGAGAATAATAGTCATAATACAGTTCATGATATTCTCTACACATGTAAATGGAATGAAGTAAACTACCACAATGATAAAAAGCTTTTTGTGGTTGGTGTTGAATTTTCTGAGTCTTGGGGAATCTGGACTCAGTTTTCCAAGAAGGTTTTTGATTGCAGTCTAGGGCCAAATGATTATGATTTCCACACTTATAGCATTTTTTCCTAGGTGCATCAGGTACATTCCTGTAATTATTCTCTTTGTTAATACCTTCTTTTCCATTCCTATTTCTTTTGATCTTGCTAGACTCTGAAAGACCATCTAGTCTCTGTTTCAACTGAGACTTAGACAGAAACCCTATGTTTACATTCTAAGGTTTCTCTAACACTTTCTCATCTGAATTACTATTGTTAATCCTTTTGTGTACAACAGGGGTACCTTTTGAATCAACAAATTTAACATGATTAGGTTCAGAAACAATTTTCTTACCTTCAGATTTAGATGTGCTAGCTTCTACTTTCTATTATCATTGACAATAACTACTTTTTCTTCCAGTCTAGCCTTATCCAAACCTAAACCATTAACCTTACCACGAATTCCACTTTCAAAGATTTCTTATGTCTTTTTACCAGAAGTGTTAATGGTCTTAATCACATCTCTCTCTTCCTCTAGTTCTTTTCTGACATAGTCGTAAGCCTCAATGTTTGCACTAAATCACGCAAGCGTACGTGGTCACAAGTAATATATAAGGTTAAGTCCAAATTCGTTCCCACAGGGATCAAGTTATGGTTCTATTCAGTAAATATGCCTATGCAACAATGTATGGTTATTATGCACTGCTAAGACAATAACAATTTTGGGTTTATTAAACTAAATTAACTAAGACACAAATTAACAAAACTAAGAATTAACTAACTAACAAGAATTAAAATCTAATTACGTCTGCAAGAAAAACCATGGAATCCTAACTTCATTAAATACTTCGCTTATATCTGACGCCTTTAATCACTATATGCAATGGTTATGATATCTGATCGGATAACACGAAACAAGTAAACGCTACTTCTCAGTATATGAATACCAAACTAAACATACATCCACAAAAGAGATAGAAGATGAATAGACACCAATTATGCTTAGACCCTATATGTCTATAGAATTTGAAAACATAACGGTTGAAGAACAAGTTATCCACATTGATCACATAGGGTAGCATAATATCTCTATTTACGCCACAAATCATGATGTAAAAACATCAACCTATCCTATGCTAGCATGGCAAGTTCTAAATCTCAAGATCCACTCTCGTTTAGCAAGAGATTAACAAATTAGATGTTCATGACGCATCTAAACACATGAATCACAACCATACGAGGATATCAAGATATACATCACACACAGATCTTTTAAAGCATCAAGATACTAAACTCCATAAATAAATCCGTTAGAATCCCATGACAACAATTAGTTCGTAATTGAACCTCTCGTCATCATGGGATCTGATGAAACCATGATAAAAACAAAGTATGAAAAAATACAAATAAATCTAATTAATTGATATGTAATGGTTCTACTCCTAATGATCTTCTTCTTTTACAAGGGTTGGATGTGTTTATATAGGCTCTAGACATCTTGCCCAACAAGAAAATACTAGATCAGAATTATAATAGAATTTCTGCAAAATACGTTTCCTAAACTGATTCTGTTTTTAAGAAAAATTCGTAGCTGACTTTTCTTCAGATATTCTGGAACGTTCCAATCGTAATTGGACCTCTGGACCACTTTAGAATGATAGAGAATCTCGTTATCTTCGCGTGGACTGCTTACGGGCCTCAAACGGAGTTGTAGAACTCAAGATATGGCCAAAATAGTGAATCAGAAATCTGGCAGAATTTTTCAGGGGCAAATTGCTCCTACCCAGCGCAATTTGCTCCTGGGAATCCTATCCCAAGTTGTAGAAAATCTCACAGGCTTCGCGTGGGCAGTAAGATCGCTGAAAACGGACTTCTAGAACTCCAGATATGTCCAAAACAGTGTAGACTGCGCAACCGTCTCAGAAATCCGAATTTTAATTAATTTATTCTCCAAATACGATAGAAGCATCAACCATAATCAACATTCTTGTAAATCTGCACAACTAAGCAAAACACATCAAAACTACCACAAACTTGAGTCCAAGACAATCAATTTAAGCCGATTTAGAATGCTCCAAGTGGATATAAACTCCACTTATCACTCAAGAATAACGCTATAATCATGCTTAGCTTTATCAGAACTTAACTTGAATTCTTCCATTTGAATTAACTCAGATTCAAGAAAATTATTTCTATCAACTAACTTATCATTCTTAACCTTAAATTCATCTCTTTCACTAGTAAGAATTCTAAAATTAGTCATAAGATTCTTAAACTCAGCATGGATAGTTCTAATTTCATCAGAATTTAAGCTATCAAATGAATCAAGAGCGTGAAGTGATACCTTAACAGAAGATGGAGAATTTTTCTTTGGAGATCCAGGTTTGTCTGAAACATTTGTCATCAATGCAATGTTGTCATAATCCAATTCTTCTTCAGAATCACTGGAATCAGCCCAATCCTTCTGTGTGACCATAAGTGCATTGCCCTTTCTTGTATTCCTAGGCTTCTTACACTCACTAGCAAAGTGTCCAAGCTCGCTGCAGTTAAAGCACTTGATCTTGGCCTTATCAAGCTTGACAATTGTACTTTTTCCTTTGTCACTCTTCTTCTCCTCCTTCTTTTGAAAAGGTCCTTTGCTAAATCTTCTCCTGTTGAACCTTCCTTTCTTGAAGGCTTTAGCAAACATAGCAAAAAGTTCCTGCATCTCAGATTCAGAATCATTGTTATCAGATTCCATATCAGTAATCTCACAGAACTTTCTTTGCTTTTCTTCTTCCTTGGGTTCTTTACAACAAGCTCATCATGCTGTTCCTCTGGAAGCTTCTTTAATTCAGATTGAGCAGTAAGTGCAATAGTCTTCATCTTTCCTTCACTCCTGCTCTTCTTCTGCTGCTTGTCAAGTTCATAAGCTCTCAGTTTTCCATATACTGCCTCTAATGAAATCTCATCAAGATCATTAGCTTCTTCAATCGCAGATATCTTTTCATTGTAGAAATCAGGCAAAGCTTTCATGAACTTTGTATTCATATCCTCCAAGTCATAATATTTACCATGCATGGCCATCTCATTGATGAGTTTTGTAAACCTATCAAAGGTATCAGTAAGTGACTCACCAGACTTGGATTCAAAGTACTCATACTGTTGTATAAGTAGTGTCCTCATATTCTTCCTGACAGGCTTAGTTCCTTCACAGTGAACCTTAAGATTGTCCCATATATCCTTAGCAGTTTTACAAGAGAGAACATAGTTAGTGAGAACAGAATCAAGACTGTTGAATAATATGTTTCTCACTTTAGCATCTTTAAGAACATTCTCCTTGTCCTTATCTGACCACTCAGATTTAGGCTTCTCTGCTGTATGTTCTGGAACAACCACACCATCAACAGTTGCTTGTCCAACGACCTTTGTTGGAACAAAAGGTCCATCTCTGATTCTGTCAAGATAATCAGGATCTGTTGCTTCCAGATGATGCAACATCTTTACTTCCCATAGAGTATATTCGTTTCTCTTGAGCATAGGAATCTTAGTATTCCCATTATTGTAACCAGACATGATTGCAGATCTTTATGATTATTCAAAATCAACCTGCTCTGATACCAATTATTAACCCGAATAACTTGTAGAAGGGGAGGGGTTGAATACAAGTTATATAATCGTGTCTGATTTTTGCTTGGTTATATGAACAAGAATAAACGAATGAATCAAACTCTGTTTGTATTAATAAGATCAAATACAAACTCTACCAAAGGTGTACAAATACCTTTAGCAGCTGCTGACAAAATAAAACTTTCTCTCTGTTTGTTTCGTACTCTCGAATACAAACCTTATACAGAGCTACGCACACAATCTCACGTACCACACGAACCGCTCTTTACAATGATATAGAGAGAATATTTATAATGCTACCTATCAACTAATTACAGAAAGATAATCTATACATGACAATGTTCTGTCGTCCAGTTGATAGTTTCCATCAATAGAAAATTCTTTCCTTCATAAAATCTTCTTGCTTGTTCATCAAACAAAGATCCTGTTTTATAGCACTTGCCAGTTTCTGTAGCATCCTTAATGACATCATCAGTAACACGACTGATATCAGGATTGCACACTGCGTCAGTATCTGATCATCCCATCAGTACTTGACTTGCTCTATCAGGATTCAATCTCAGTTACTGACATTTAGTCCTCGATGCACTGTTCCTGACTTAATTCTACAGATTACTGTCTAATACATATATCCTATATACAAAGTGCTAAATCCTTTATAAATCAGGATATACAAGAAGTATAAGTAAAATTCTATTCTTAACATCACAACTCATGAATTATTCCTAACAACTTATCATATGAAGATCAAGTTTCCAACCAGGAATGGTGTTGGAGAACAGAAAGGTGATCATAAGATGGCGAGAAGTTGCTATACAACTGCATTAAGGGCCGATGGAATCGAGGGGCAGGTCCTTCCGATTGAAGACATGGATGTCCGTGGTGATGATGGACACTGAGGGAAGCCAGCAGAGGATCTGGTCCCTATACCTGTAGAGCTTGGAGACCTTGAAAAGGTTACATATGTTGGAGCTTCTTTGAAAGAACCTTTGAAGGGCAAGTTGATTGAGTTCCTACAAGGGAACAGGGATGTGTTTGCTTGGACGGTAGCTGATATGCCAGGGATTGACCCCCAACTCATAACTCACAAGTTGAATGATGATCCCAAGCGGAAGATAATAAAGCAGAAGAAAAGAAATTTTGCTCCTGAAAGGCAAGAGGCCATTAAGCAAGAGGTGGATAAGCTCTTAGTAGCTGGTTTCATTGAAGAGATTCAGTTCCCTGAATGGTTGGCTTACCCTGTGATGGTGAAGAAGGCTATTGGAAAATGGAGGATGTGCATAGACTTCACTGATTTGAATGATGCGTGTCCTAAGGATTGTTTTCCCTTACCAAGAATCGAAACACTAATAGATGCCACAACTGGGCATGAAATGTTGAGCTTTATGGATGGTTTCAGTGGCTACAACTAGAAAATTAGTAGTCAACTATTGATTTGACTAGTACTACTAACCAGTACTTTGTCCCAGATTATTGTTTCTATTTTTTTAAAAATATTTATCGACGATCCAACCGTACAGATATCAATAAATATCTAATTTAGTGATATTCCCAAAATTTTAAAAATTTAAAAAATAATTTGAATAGTAAAATTAGTAGTCAACTCTTGATTTAACTAGTACAACTAACTAGTACTTTGTGCCAGATTGATGTTTCTATTTTTTTAAAAAATATTTATCAACGATCCAACCATATGGATGTCAATATATATCTAATTTAGAGATATTTTGGATGGTAGAATTAGTAGTCAACTATTGATTTGACCAGTACTACTAACTAGTACTTTATCCCGGATTGTAGTTTCTAATTTTCAAAAATATTTATCTACGATCCAACCGTACAGATGTCAATATATATCTAATTTAGTGATATTTCCAAAATTTAAAAAATCAATAACTAATTTTAATAGTAAAATTAGTAGTCAACTATTGATTTGACTAGTTGTACTAACTAGTACTTTGTCCCAGATTGTTGTTTCTATTTTTTAAAAAATATTTATCGACGATCCAAACATACGAATGTCAATATATATCTAATTCAGTGATATTCTCAAAATTTTTAAAATAAAAAATTAATTTGGATGATAAAATTAGTAGTAAACTATTGATTTGACTAGTACTACTAACTAGTGCTTACGACGGATCTTGTTTTTTCGTCTTAAGTTCGGCGACAAAAACGATTTCGTTTCTCTGATATAAAATGTATATCATTTTATATTTATTTTTAATTTTAAAAAAATATTAAATTTACGACGAATATTTTTTCATCGTAAATACTTACGACGGATCTTGTTTTTTCGTCGTAAGTTTGACGACAAAAAACGACGTCATTTTTCTGATATAAAATGTATATCATTTTATATTTATTTTTATTTTTAAAAGAATGTTAAAATAATAAACTTACGATGGAAAAATATACTTACGACGGATCTTGTTGTTCCGTCGTATGTTCGACGACAAAAAATGATGTCGTTTCTCTGATAAAAAATGTATATCATTTTATATTTATTTTTTATTTTTAAAAAAAGATTAAAATAATATACTTACGATGGATATTTTTCCGTCATAAATACTTACGACGGATCTTGCTTTTTTGTCATAAATTTGGCGTGACGTTAGATCCGTCGTAAGCTTTCCATCATAATTGGGCAAAATTCATGTAGTGTGTATAACACTTGTAAGGGACTTGGTGGTCTTGTAGTTCAAAATAGAGTAATTTGTCTTGTAGTATTTGATTTAATGATCGTGTCTGATTTATAGTTTCTAGGCTTATATTGTTTTATATTGGAGTAAGACTATATAAATGTATATATATAGGCTAGTGATCAAATAGAAACCAATCTAAGGATAGGAACTACAAATTAAACTAATTGCTAGTTTTCTTAAAATTCAGTTGAATGTAAGCCACACAAAATCAACCTAGTTTCTATCTGTTTCTCATTTTTATTCTATTTTCATTCATGAAACTTGTAGAAATCATTAAATATGATAATCGAAATCACCAAAAAATGATAATTTTATAGTACAAAATTAAAGATTTATGTTCATATTTGGTATTTACACTCATAAATCGAGCTTGACATTTAAATTAAAGTACGAGACGTATAGTTGAAAATCATGTTATTGAAGGTTAACACTTGTATTTTGTTTTTGAAATTCGTTGATGAGAAGTGTTGAATGGGGGTGAAGATTTTGCTCGGAAGTGGTGGTGTTGATTGGTGTGATCGTGGTGGTGATTGGTGGTATTGATTGGTGATGGTCATGATGGTGATTGTAGTAGTTTTTATGGTGATACTTTGTATGAATATGTTATGTATATATGAATTTAAAATTAGTGAGTGTCGATGAAAACAATAATAGTTTAAGATGATGATTTCCTGTATGGTTGCTAGTGATGATTTTGATCGGTAATGGTTGATGACGATCGGTGTATTGATGATTTTGACCGATAAAGGTTGATGACAATCGGTAAGACAATACAAATATGTGTTTATTGATGAACATTTGTGTTTATCCTAAATGATGAATAAAACTACAAAATTATCCATTGTTTCTGATTTTTAGGATAAGTAGTTTCTATTAAACACTACACCATAAAAGGCCTATGACCACATCTAGAGCCTATGTTGCCTTTGGATATGTTGCCTTTGCCATGCATGTTTTTGGCTAATACAACATTATCATTTTTATGTTGGCTTAGGTAGCAAAAATATGTTGGCATAGAATAAAAGTGTTTGTGTGTTGCCGTAGATCTGAAATTGTGTTGCCGTAATTTTGCAATGAACAAAATTTTATATTTTCTACTACAAATAAAAATTTTAACTTTTTTTGAATAAAAATAATCAAGAAGTTTTTTTAAATAAACAAGAATATTTAAGTAAAAGTGAATATTTCAATAAACTATTAAAACTTTTTAAGGTGAATAATTTTATTTTTATGTTCATTAAATATTGTTAAATAAAAATTTTAAAATATTTTAATATATCACTTAAATAAAAATATTTTCATATATGATTAAAAAAATTTGAATATATTATTAAATATTATGTAAAAATAATTGAATAAATAACGAAAATTTAAATTGTTTTTTCAAATAAATAAAAGAAACAAACCAAAAGATAAATTATTTTTTAATTTAAGAGACAAAAAGACGAAAATTTGGGAAAAATTGATAAGCGGCAAAAAAACCGCCCAAATAATTCATTATACCGCTCTTTTGCCTTGGTAAAACACTCGCTCACTCAATCACTTTCCATTTTCTTAGTTTAGTTCAGACTCATTCGCTCATCTCTCTCCGCTCATCTCTCTCCGCTGCTTGCCCACACACATACAGTCTATACTCACACACTCTATACTCTCCTCTTTCTCTCTATACTCTCTCCTATCTTTCTCTCTCACATTCTCTGTATGCACATCTCCCACATTCATCGCTGATTCAATTCGGGTTTAATTTGTGCAATTAGGCCTTTAGTTTAGTATTTGTTTCACTAATTTGGGGCATTTTTTTTCTGTCTCAGGGTTAATTTTGAGTTAGGGCTTCAAACGGATTGGGTCAATTTTGGGGCTTCAATCGGAGTCAATTTGGGACTTCAAAATTAGGGTTCAGTCGTGTTTGATTTGGGGCTCCCATTTTAAGGTATTTCTATATCTCTTTTATTTGCAGGTTCAATTATATCTTGGTTTGTTCGTTATTTGTGAGTATTTCCTATTTTGTGAGTATTTGAACTTATGAGTATGTATTAAGTTGGGATATTTGAACTTATGAGTACGTCTATCTTTAAAATTCTGAGATGTCCATGGCCAAGTTGTCATCGAATTCTCTGTATCAGTGTGATGAAAAGTGTTATCTAGATACACCAGTGGTACATCTTCTTACCTTTCTAACTTGTTATATTATACTGACAATGATAACCAGCTGACCTATTATCTCACATCAATAATAATAACCAGCCTTTGTCTAAACAGGTACAATGACTATTGGATCCACTTGTTTACTGTATTTACTACTAGAGCAGCTTTTCTTTCGTTATGGTTCGTGAAATTAAAAAAAAAAACTCTATGTAAGCATTACCAGGATGTGTTTTTTATTATAGACTACAACTTTCTACTGTATTCCCCCGTCAAACTGTTAATTATGTTACATCATTCTCATGTTTTCATTCTGTGTTATCACAAATGTACTGGCATTTACGCTCTCAATTCTCTGTACTAATAGATTTTTGTAGGAGCTCACTCCACTCCAACTGAGCAGTCTGATACAAGTATTCATTATATTAATAAAACAACCATACTTATAGGATCCTTGGAATTTTTTAATTAAATATAAAAACAGATGGAGTAATTGAAAGACATGTGTGGATTGTTACTAAGTAGTTCTTAAAGTTTGTTGTATACTTGTATTTGTAACTTTGTTTTAATAATATGCCTAATAGTTAATCTACTTAAATTCTGATTGCTTTGGTTTTTTGATCCTTTGTAGAGACTACTGAGGATGGTGGATGGTTTGAATTTTAAGGACTTCGCAGCAATCTTGTCAACTTTCAGTGCTAAAGCGAGTATAAGCAGAAAATTGAATGTAAGTAATGCTAGCGTTGATTATTTATTTTTATTTTTTGTGGCAAGCAAATAGTAGTTAATAGATGACATTAGGGAATATGTAGCTGTCTATTTTGGTAAAAAACCTTGAAAACATCCATGGCTGGAATGAGGTTCATGTCTGATTGACATATTATAGTGGGATTTGTCAACTGTGATTATTCGCCTTGATTGGATATACATGGATCAAAAAACATAGTATGCTGTATGATGTGTGTTTAGATTTGTTGTGTAGAATGATTTCTCGATGTACGGACATTTAATTAAAATGCTGCTTAGTTTGTCATTTTATTATTTTATTATTCGAACATATGATGTTAGCATCACGTATGTTCTATTAACTCCCTTTTCTACTATAGAATACCCTATGGTGTTACTTACCAGCAGGCTCCCTTGTAAGAAGTTATGATATTTTCTCTAAGCGAATTTCAAATTTTCAGGTATGATAAATATTATCAAACTCCTCGTGTCTGGTTTACTAGATATGACGAGGTTAGTGATAGTGATTACATTTGTGTAGAAGCTGAAGCCCTTGAATTTTGTATGATACAAATAGTTAGATTCTATTTAGCTTGGCTTGATTATACGATAGGAAGCTGCCAAGACTTTCCGCACTTTCAAGTGTGCAATATTAATTGATAAGTATTATTGGACTTATGACTACTTTAACAATGTTGGTGATACAAAGATTGTAATTTCTGGCAATGTTTGGCACTTTTGTGCATTCAAGTGCCAACCCAAATATAATAATACAATCAGACTCAATGGCCATTGCAATATACAAGTCCCACATCTGGATGCGTGATAGGTGTATCGTAATGAGTACTTGAGCAAATAAGGTTTTAGAATTCTGATTATTAAACTTCAATGTCTGTGCCCATGGTTTAACCTTTAAACTAATATTTGATAACATTTGTTGAATCAAATTGTACGCATTATTTTTTGCATTTAATAGTATTTAAATTTTGACCGAAGGCTCTTTGAAAATCTGTAGTCAAGGATGCTTTTTCATCCAGAACTTGTGCTAGAGGATGTTAGTCAAGACCATGCACACAAAATGGTGAGATACTCTAGTTTATCATTCTTTTTTGTTACTATTTTTTAAAGTTGGATATAACCGTCATTTCTAAAGTATAATACTAACTTGAATGTTAATATTACACGTCATACCTTGTTTAAAACTATGAAGATAATGGATTCCAACAGTGGAGTCTTTGTTGGAACAAAGTGGAAATGTTTTTGTTAATAACTTTCTATTGATTTAAGGTTTTTACTACCAGTGATGCAGGATGCATATATTTTTTTTGACATTGAAATGTCTCTTTAAATTAAAATATATATATATTTTTTAGTTATCAAATATGATATTTAGTTAAAATGAATTAACCCATTGAAAAAAATTCCTAAAGGTATAAGTGTCAGTTTCTGTCTTGATAATCCTTACTTTTCTTATTATTATGCAGACTTGTGTAATTTAGCATATATAGTTGAATCTGGCTGTTTTTTATGGTCACATGACATAGATAGCAGAAGCCTATCTATACTTGTTTGTTATTTACGATTTCTTTTGCCAAGGCACTGTGCTATACTTGTCTTGTTTAAGTGAATTCTGGAAATATTTTCTTGGCTATTGTATTCATGTAAAATGGAGACTCCTTTTTTGGGTGTCGGAATTTAGAAGGGTGTTTAGTAGCTATTGCATATTTCAGTTTAGTAATTCAAGAAGACCTCGTCTGTAATAGAACAAGTACCTTGATATGTTTCTAGACGTGTGTTGATTCACTGTTATGTCTTAATTTTGTAGGAAAAGATTAAGGATCATCTCGATACATCAGGAGAGGGTGTTGATGAACCCAGACACCCTTCTAGTTGATCTTAATTATGCGAGGCGAACCCAGACATCATAGTTGATCTTGGGGAGCTTTGTGCGACTATCTCAAGTGACCATGAAGATGGTACTCCAGTGACTGGTGGCACCAACTTTTAATTTGCTATTTATGTTTATGTGACTATTTGGGAGCTCTGCTTATGTTTTAGACTGTTTTTTGTTGTTATGTTAGTTTTATTACGTACTCAGTAAGATTATGTACTTATGGTGCACCAGTTGTTATGTATTGAATCTGGTATGCATAATTATGGTTGTCAAGTTGGTTGTGGTATATGGTTATCTAGGGATGCATATTTCATATTTATGATTTTTTGTTGGAAATTGAAAAGTGTTGCCATTGATGCTATAAAGTGTTGGCAAAAAGGAAAATTAATGTGAAGAAATGTTGCAATAGGTAAAAATTTGTGTTGCCATTAAAGTGGTCCCCACAGTGGGCCCAAAAGTGGGCCCCACTGTGAGTCCCAAAAGTGGGCCCAACAGTGGGTCCTAAAAGTGGGGTCCACTGGCGGGACCCACTATTTTTTAAAAAAATGTTACACAAAGGCAACATAATATTATGTTGTTAAAGACTAATAATAATGTTACTATAACAAGTCTATGTCAACATTAAAACTGATGTTGCCATAGAGAATAAGAATGTTGCCATTGACCCCAAAGGCAACGGCAAAAATAGCAACATCAGCAAAATGTTGCCTTAGGGGTTTTTTGGCCCTACAACAACATATTTCAGGCCTACAGCAACACATTTTCGGTGTTGCCGTAGGCCTTTTATGGTGTAGTGAAATTAAAACAATATATATATATATATATATATATTGTGACACATATAATCCAACCTTAACTATATAACTCTAGAAGAACAAATTAATGAAAACTTTTCTTATTTTTTGTCGAGGAATTTACGGGAGCTGCCACTACCATTTTCTTTCCTTTCCCTCTACCATGCTCCGTTGTTTTGCTTTTCATCTTTGTTCTTGAAATTACGGATAAATTGTGCTTATTGGCCGTGCACATGATATCATGACTGATGGATGTAAAATGGGATCTACTAAAGACAAAATCAACCGAAAGTCGGTAAATTTTGATGGTATTTCCAACCAATATATTAATTAGTTTTGGTTGGTTGGAAATGAATAGTATAACCCACCAAAGTTTAGACGGTACATGGTTGGTTTTGATCCTAATTGTGACCAATATTGATGGTTGGTTATGGTCTATTGGAAATGAGATTCAAAACAAACCAACTCATGCTGATCGCATATGAATCAGTCGCGCTACTGACCACTATTTCTTGTAGTGGATGCATTAACGTAAACCGAAAAGATGAAAGTAGATTCTTTTACCTTGTTTTATCATTAGTTTAACCCCATTATAGCTACTTCCTTTATTGCTTACTTATCGTGTAGTTAAAAATTATTGCTTCATTTATGTTGATAGTTGTAAACACGCAAATCTTATGTGAAATATTATTCTTGAAAAAATATACGCATTTAGAAATAAAAGATATTAAACAAAATGAAATTTAAAACTTAGCTCTATGTGTTTTGGTTAAGATGAATTTGTATACCAAGCGCTCCACTTGTGTTCATGTATTAGTCATTGTGTTTTTAACTCTTCGTCATGGGTCCACTTTGTCCCTTCCACAATTTTTTTGTTTGATCTACAACCATGCAGTCATGCCTCAAGGCCTGATTCTTTTTTTCCTATCTTTTTTGCGAGTCAAGCTTCTTGTACAACTCTTTCTGCTTATCATCTCCTCCGATGGTTTCTTCTGCTGCCTTAAGGCCTTCGTATTATTGTTTTTGCATAATATCATTCTTCATTAGAATTTTTCTTTAATATTGCCATTGGGATTACAAAGAACGTTTTATCATGCATTCGTGTAAGTCCACCAAGCTCAAGCCAGTCTTTTCTTCTTTGCCGTCGATTTCCATTAGGCTGCACTTGTGCTTCCTTGCTTCTCATTACTGCATTGATTCAATACATTTTTCTTATTTTTAACTCGCCTGTTTCTTTATGAACACAAGCGAACACCTTCAAATGTTCATATATTGCTCTTTTTATGAGGCCATCACTTTTTATGTCTCCTTTTTCATTCAGGCTTTCAACAATCGCTCTGCATCTTCCTTTTCATTTTCTTGTATCTAGTGGTTGTAGTACCCACTCATTTTCTTGTTCAACTTCGTTGGTTAGGGACCGATCTCCTCATTCAACAAGTAAATATACATCAAATAGAAAAGTTATTCAGACCACTGGACTAACCAAGTATCAGATTAACGAACTTCACCAACTACGAAGCAAGTTAATTATGAAATGAGAAACCGTATGAAATGAAAACAATTATGAGCAAGTTAATTAATTAAAGTCAGCATAGATAATAAGTTTTCTACATGGAGTTTGTATTTTAGCCAGTTACAATGCAAAGTGATCATCTCGATCAAATTTTATTATATATATATATATATTATGTGATCAAATTGACGTCCATTTGATGAACTTTCCACTTACTTTTGTTTAAATAATATTATTTGATCGATGTAAATTTAATATATTTATAAAAAATGTTGATTTAATATATTTGAAAAGATAAAAAGTGGACAAAAAATTATAAACAAAGTAAATAATAATTTTTGTAAAGTCCAAGTAATAACAAAAAAATCATACACAAAATGTTGCAGCACCTATGTTTGATAGCTGATAGCAATGTTCTAAAAATCTTTATGCGGGTCTAGGCGATGAGCCTACTTTCTAGCAATTAATCGACTAGACGGCGATTAATCAGAACATTAATCGGACGTATTAAATATTATTTTTTATATAATTTAATTTTAATATTTAAAAATATATATTATATAAGTAAAAATATAAATATCTTCATTTTATTATTAAATATGATGAGTGAATTTACCCTTTCATGTGTAAAATATATTTTTTATTTTAAAAAATTTATTTTTTTAAAGTGTTATCTTAATTTGACCATTTTTTTAAAATTTGACCGATTAATCGCGCCTAATATCGCCTAGGGCCGATTAATCGCCGCCTAATCGATTATTCCCGCCTAACTAATTAAACCACCTAATCCCGCCTAATATCGCCTAAACCTGCATAAGCCCGTCTAGATGCCGCCTAATAAAAAAAATGCCGAATAATGATTTTTGCAAAATTTAGGCATTTTCTAGCCGCCTAACGCTTAGGCGACGATTAATCGACCGTCTAGACCGATTTTTAGAACACTAGTCGATAGCGAAGACCGTCAATTGTGTGGAATCCCAATCGGAGAGGCGGCTAATATTTAAGGGCACATTTTTCTTTCATGACTATTATTAATAAGTTATCTAATGTCAGTACATAACTTTGTAATTTGCTGGGAAATCAACTCTGGGCCATCTACAGTGCTATGAGGAGAGCATTCAAAGAGGGGTTCCACAACGTGATTATAGAGACAGACAACCTAGAGGCCTTCCGTGCAATCAAGAACTTTCACTTGGGAGCACCATCATCTATCTACCATCTAGTGAATCAGATAGATCTTCTGTTAAAAAACAACTCATGGCTATGTATGATTGGCTTTGTTTTTGCAGCTCGCAACAAGGTGGCTCGCTACGCAGCTAGGTTAGCGATGGAAGTATGTGACAAACTTTACACTTTCGACCACCCAGTTGGAGGAGTAGAGGAATTGCTTGACTGGGATCTAGGGCTGGTATTGATCACCCGGACTATGAAGATGTGTTCCTCCCAAACAATGCCCCAGACCCTGTTAACTTTGATGAGGGAGAAGTTTTTTCAGACCAGGTTCATGAACTAGGGCTAGGTCAAGAAAATGCTCCACTTGCAGTTGTTGTGGAATAAAAACTAGGTTACGAATTGTATTTAATGCTAGGGTTCGGGAGCTTCGTGCTTTAATGGCTGTTTCCGTGTTCGAGACTAATCGGTCCTCACAGAGTGCCTACGTATCTCGTTATTGAGAATCAAGCCAAGACGTAGTTCTGAGAATGAGGGGTCAGACCCTTTATATAGGCTGAGAAGCCCTAGAATCGTAGTAGAATTAGGTGACTTGGTGGGCAAGTCACCGCCTTGAGGAAGGTTCTAGACCCCTTCCTTGTAGGAATCAGTTTCCATGTTGAAATATGTATCTTGGAGGCTAAGACAAGCAAAAGTTATATCCTTGTTTGACTCTTATTTGCTGAGCTGTTTATTACCCATAATATTAATTACGAAATTAATATTATGAATAGGGTTTGGGCCCATCTGGTGGGCCCCACGTTTGGACCATTCTAGGTTTAATTAATGCCACATTAAATGTGTCTTTAGGGCTTACTTTTAGCCCATATCAGCAGTGGTCATGGAAATGGAGGAGGACTAGATTCACATGGAAGTGGATGGTCTGGTGGAGGAGATCCACCATGCTGATCATGGCGTTAACCTTCTGGCAATAGACCCCCCTATGGGGGACGTAGACTAAGGGATTAGGAATGGCCGTCAGCTTCTCAGGATCCGGCTGATAGTCTTCATTCCAGCATTTTGGGGTCGGTTAAATGATGTTATGGTCGGCATGGCAATGAAAGTGGTTCGTAGTTCAGGTAGTAGTTCCTAGTAGTAAAATAATTTCTGGTATTCAGCAATCGGTATCCTGAGAGCTTAGCAACTCCTGTACAAGGCTCACTACTGCTCAGTTGTACTAATATTTCTGGTTATATTATATATTTGCTTATAAAAAAAAAACTTTGCAATTTGTTCATGTAAAAAAAAAGAGAAAAAGAAACTTTGCAATTTGTTATGTACTTATGTGCACGTACTTGCTGCTTAAAACAAATTTCCTTTATTAATTGTATAAAAAATATATAGTACTGACTCTTGATAAGTGGATTTTATATCCAGTTGGGGCGTTCCATATCGGCTTAAATTGATTCAATTGGCCTCAAGTTTGTCGTAGTTTTGATGTGTTTTGCTTAAAGTGTGCAGGTTTGAAGAAATATCGATTAGGGTTGAAGTTTCCATCATTTTTGGAGTTGATTTGTGCAATGGAATGAAGAATGTAGTCTTGTCGTGGGTTGCCATGAAGATTCCAAGCTAAGGAAATTGAAGACGGAAGCTTGTGCAAAAAGAATGGAAGAAAAAGAGAAGAAACGAAGAAACGGAGCAGAAAAGTGCAAACTGCCAGCATCCAGAGCGCAGGCAGTGCGCCAGAACAGGCCAGGACAGAAATTGAAGCGCAGGTTGCGCTGCTCAAGCGCTGGCAGCGCGCGGTCGGCCAGAAAATTGCTGAAAATTCCTGTTTTGCCCCTATTCGAATTCTAATTGTATTTAAGGTAGTTTATTCGAATTCTAGTTGTATTATAGGGTATTTTCTTGCTGGGCAAGATTTCTAGGGCCTATTTAAACACATCCTATCATTGTAATTTGTATCATTACTTATCATAACATAGAAATTGCAAGGAAGAAAAGCGGAGAAAGATTCAACGTTCGTGACAAACACGAATCTATATCTACTTCATCTTTTGTATACTTTGGATTATAGATTTGTTTTCTCAACTCTTTGTTCTATTAATATTATCACTTTCTTTCATACTTTGTTTAATATCATGTTTTCATCAAATCCCATGGTGGCGAACGGTTCGATTATGAACTAATCGTTGTCATGGAATTCTAACGAATTTATTTATGGAGCTTTAGTATCTTGATGCTTTAAAGATCTGTGTGTGATGTATATCTGATATCCTCGCATAGTTGTACTTAATTGTTAGATGCGTAGCTAACATCTAATTTGTTAATCTCTTGTGAAGTGAAAGTGGATCTTGAGATTTAGAACTTGCCATGCTAGCATAGGTTCATAATTGTTATCAATATGATTTGTAGTGTGAGATGAAAATACTTATACTGCCCTGTGTGATCTTTATGGATAACTTGCTCTTTAATCGTTATGTTTTCAAATTCTATAGATATATAGGGTCTAAGCATAATTGGTGTCTATTCATCTTCTATCTCTTTTGTGGATGTATGGGTAGTTTGGTATACGTATGCTGACAGGTAGCGTGTACTTGTTTCGTGTTATCCGATCAGATATCATAACCATTGCATATAGTGATTAAAGGCGTCAGATCTAAGCGAAGTATTTAATGAAATTAGGATCCCATGTTTATTCTCATATAAGTAAATCAGTTTAAATCTCATTAGTTAATTAATTCTTATTTTAATAATTTGCATCTTAGTTTAAATTAGATAATCAAAAACCCCTAATTGTTATTTGACTTCGCAGTGAGTTAAAACCATACATTGTTGTATAGGTACATCTACTGAATTGAAACCTAAACCAGATCTCTGTGGAACGAACTCGAATAATATATATATTACTTGTGATCACGTACACTTGCGTGATTTTTTGTTAACAACTCTCGATCTGTAAGTTCAATCAAAGTATTCACCGTAGTTATCAAATATAAATAAAATATTAGCTTATAACCCGTGCAATGCACAGCTCCTTTTTTAATATCTATAATTATATAAATTTTTTAATATTTATATATTATTAATTTATATGTCACATTGTTGTTAAAAATTGATATATATATATATATATATATATATATATATATATACACTCCCTCCGTCTCTCTCATTTCTTCACATAAAAAATTGTGTGTCTGGCACGCATTTTAAGGTGCATTTTAAGGATAGTTCTATAACTTATTTTTGATATTTTCTTTTTTTGTATAAAAATAGAACAATCCTACTTTTATATATAAAAAAAAATTTAAAACAAAATTATAGAACTATCCTTAAAATGCA
This sequence comes from Kitagawia praeruptora, assembly GCA_037693485.1. Taxonomy (NCBI): domain Eukaryota; kingdom Viridiplantae; phylum Streptophyta; class Magnoliopsida; order Apiales; family Apiaceae; genus Kitagawia; species Kitagawia praeruptora. The sequence continues at coordinate 108,656,132 of CM075351.1, read as the reverse complement.
CTTTAAAATCCGTGCCGGACATTGGTCCGCAAATGATAAGAACCTAGAGGGACAGAGGGAGTAAGATTCTACACATTCAATTTAATATTTGTGTTATATCTTGAATTCTTAAAATTTGATTTGGATGATTTTATAGACCACATAAAATTAACAAAATAATCTTTAATTTAGTGATGGTTTAACAATTACTTTCCAATTAAAACTACGCAGAAACAAAAGAGAGAAGAAACTGATGATTTTTTACGTAAAACATTCTATTCGATTTATGAAATTTACTTATATTTCGTTTTGATTATCAGAATAACCTTCTTGTTATTTGAAAATAATTGTACAGTATCAAAGTGATTTTGTCTAAAATTTTGGTAGTCGGTAATCTGGTATACAGTATGACAAAATAAATAAAAATCGTTAAATCATAAAATAAATAGATAAAAAATGTTGGATCTAGCAAGAACAATATTTTACCTTTTAACATGTAAACTAAAAAGTGTATTTATACTTAAAGACGAAAAAATATGTCAATGATTTAAATAATATATAGTTTGGTTTTCTACATCGAATGGGATTATCAATATATGTCTTCTACACAAAGACAAAGCCAAGACATGTCATTCACAATATTAGCAAAACATGAAAGAGATTCACTTTGACTGAGTAGATACCCCGAGTCAATATTTTATTTGTGCAAAGATTTAATTTTGGAATGTGAAATTATTCAGTAAAGATTTTATTTTAAATTATTGAATAATTTAGAGATTTTAAAATCCTTAGAAAATGATTATTTTAATTATTTGAGGATTTGCAGAAATTACTTGATTAATATATAAAATCAAGAATTTGAGGTTTTACTAAAACAATAATGTTTGTAGTATTTTTATAAAGCTCTGTAAATTGTGAATTATGTATCATAAATTATTATTTTTATGAATTGTTTTTATAAATTATTAAAGTTTGTAAAATGCATATCAATTCAGAAAAATTAGATTTAATTCTAATTCTTTCTCTACAAATCTTTAAAAATATTCTAGTATTTAATTATGCTAGAAATTTATTTTTACAAATTAGAGTTATTTGCTTAAAATATTGTTTAAGGTGTGTAGTGTTTAATTGTATAGCTTTTAATTGTTATTGGGCTTGAGCCCATTAGGTTAAGAACACAGCACACCACACAAATACATACACGACTACATACAAACACAACACAGCCGCACATAAACAGATCGGGGGAGGGGGAAAAAAATCAGTAGGGGAAGAGAAGAGAAGATGAGAGATTGGGTGTTATATATATATATATGTATACATACGTGTGTGTGTATGTAAGTGTGAGTGTGTGCGTCGTATGTGTGTGTATGAGGGTCCGGCCGCCAGCAGCAGGGTAGGAGGTCGCGACGGCGGTTGTGCTGCGGCGTAATGGAGACGACCGGAGTAGATGGTGGCGAGGAAGGGAGACAGCCGTGTGGTGTGGTACCAAAGGAAGCAGGTAGAGAGAGAGAGAGAGAGAGAGAGAGAGAGAGAGGGAGGTTGGAAGGAAAGAGATTTTCCGGTGGGTTGTTTCCGGTGGGTCCGATCGAACCAAAATGGTACCCTCTTTTCGGATTTAATTATTTAATTTTCGTTGTGATTAAATTTCGAAAATGTTGTTGTAATTTAATTAGTTTTAAATTGTGAATTTAAGGTGTTAATTTTAGTAATTAAATTATGTGGAATTTCGAGAATATGGTTGTATCTTAATTAGTTTTAAGTTGCGAGTTATGTGTTAATTTCGTAAGTAGCTTGGTAGTGTCAATTATGAACATTGTTGTATTTACGAGATTTAATTCGGAAAGTAGGTTGGTAATTATAATGGTTGAGATTAATTGTGGGCCCGGTTAAATGTGCGGGTTAGTGGTGGTTAAATGTTAATTGCTAAATTGGTAATTGTTAATTTTCGATTGTAATTGTTAATTGCTAAGTGCTAATTGCTAAGTGTAATGGTTGGAATTAAATTGTGGTCGTTAGTGGTTAATTATGAGTTGCCATATAAGTTGTGGAAATTATATGAATTGCTAATTGCTAGTGTCGGATAGTATGTAAAGTTATGTGGCTTACTTGTCATATATGGTCATCGATAATTATTTATGTGCTAAGTGCTATAAGTCGAGTCATAGAATTTGTCGGATGCCACATCTGTCAATTACTTGGTATTGGTTATGATTGGTTAAATGGTTATCGATAATGGTTCGGGTAGAAAGTTGAATTGCTAATTGTAATAGTTATTGTTATAGGAGGTGTAATTATATGAATGGCTAATTGGCTAAGTGCTAAATGGTATGAATCAAGTTATAGTATATGTTGATAGTATAAGTGCCAACTACGTGGTGTTGGCTTAAATGTGGATAAACATAGTTTACTTTCCTTACATGTTGAGGTGCCGCATGTCTGGGCGGGTACTTTTCCTTATGTGCTAGTTGCCGCAAGTCTGGGTGGGTACTTTTCCTTATGTGCTAGTTGCCGCATGTCTGGGCGGGTACTTTTCTTACTTGTTTACTTTGCTGCAAGTTGAGGCAGCTTTATTTTTGCAAAAACAAGGTTAAATTGCATTTGAGGGGCTGTGCCCATAGTCCGATAAACGAATACCTCATGCCCAAATTTTCTGAAAATCCCCTGCAATCAAATTTATTTAATTTAGTTAAATACAATGGTCTAGAAGCATGAAATGGATATTAATTGTTATGTGAATATGTGCTAAGTGAACTATTTGAGGGTTAATTGTTATTTCGAGGGTTATGTGCTAATTTGCTGATTTGATGTGTCTCGAGGATTAATTATGTTTGAGGACTATCTATATACTAAGTTGATTAAGTGGTATGGTTTGAGGTGTTTAGCACCAGGAATTGTCCACTTTAAAAAGGGGACTTTTCCATTTCATTTTCTTTACTATAATATGTTATGTGCAATAAGTGGTATTAGAATAGTCAACTATAGGGAGGACACCTATAGTTTGACTTTATGTTATTTAGTGACAATCCCGAGTTGTGTCTACTCGATATACGAGGTAGGACTGACACGCACTCATAACTATTTCAGTACCATTAGGGCGAAATCAAATTGGAGCGACGTGCATCCAAAAAGGAAGATCGAGACGTCAGGTAAGGTCCATGGAATTACTTGGACGAGGTGCGGAGGATTTGTTCGCAGTTTCTATTTTCTGCTAAGGACCAGAGGCAAGTTTACTATGCATACTCTATTGTTCAGAGTATATTTATTTTAAATATATGAAATGCGTTAAATAAGTTTTCAATCCATAATCGCGAGTTTTTCCAACCTTGTACTTCTTCTCCCAAATCATTGTATTCCTTGCTTTGCCAACAGTATTAAATCCTGCTCGTGCAATAACCAAAACCCCATGGCTTATAATACTGCTGATGGGCAGTGATATTTTTATGGCTCTATATCTTGATTTATACGGTATATATATATATATCTATAAACTTTTCGTACTATGGAAGTGGACTATATGTTATGAGGTATATATTTATGTATCGGAATAAGAAAGGCTCAGAGGGTAGGGCATGTATTGAGTTTTAGAACTTAGCCGCGTGTTGGGGCTATTTTGTATTGTATGTTTTCGAAAACCCGGGCAAAGCTTTTAAAAAGAATTTCGCAATAATTAACCTGAAGGCAACATCACCAATAAACCAGTGTTTATTTAATTAATAGATGCTCCGAAAGCATTTACTAATTAAATAAACCTCATTCGCCTTATTAAATTTATTTAATTAGATGAATATCATTTTCAAAATGCTTTCTTAAAATTACTTTGTCCCGGAGAAATAATAAAACAATTTAATGGAGTGATTCTATCTAGTATGTTATTTATCGGAGATAGTTTATTTCCAATACGGATTAAAGATATTCCAATGGTTATAAATTGGTTACTTTCAGCTTAAAACAGCTAGATTGATATCGATATATGTTATTTGAATGCTTATTTAATTCGATGAATATCATTTATAATATTTATTAAGAAACAAAAAAAAAGGGAAACAGAAGAAGGATTTTCATGCTTATTAATTATTTCTTATTGACCGAGAGTCAATAGTAGTTATTTGATAAAGTGGCTAAAGTTTGGAGACTGCTGGAGAGATCGTGTCTTGATTTTGATTAGAAACATTCCAAGAGTTGTATTTGGGTGTTTTGAGGTTATTAAATATTCCAGTATTAATAGTAAATATTATTTGAATATTACTTAATAAATGAATATTAATTTGAGTATTCTTTTAAAAAGGGATTATTGAATATTTATTATTTGTTACATAGTAGTCAAATATTTATTAAATACTCTAAGTGTTTTGAAGGTTATAAAACACTATTTAAAGGTTGTCTAAGGACTTTCATAGTCATTTAAAATATTATATTTTGAATCTATCTAGGTAAGTTACTTTTCAAGAACTTATATATATATAGAATTACCCTGTTGTGGTTACAAGCTTTATGCGTACCATTTTCCATGTGTGATCACAAAACCCTGTGTCGAGATTGATATCGGTACAGGTGTATATCTATACTTGAACTCTTTTGAACTCAAAACATTTTCGAAAACCCCCGGTCAGGTTTTACTCTCTTGCTCGTTTTCCAAGAAATTATCGGTCGACTGAAGTCGAACTTCAACTACTCAAGTTTTCTATCAAAATGATTTTGACAAGAAAAGAAAAAGGGGACTCTGGCAGGTGTGGAAATCGTTGACGAACGATTCCTGGGATGTGTAAGCGGCCGTGAGCCAGGCGGCCCATCAATTATTATTCCGGTCCAGGTGTTGCCGAAGGATGATTACGGATGTAGTTTTCATCGAGGGTGATTACGGATGTAGTTTTCACCCGGGGATAGTTACGGATGTAGTTTCTATCCTTCTACCGGTAGAGAAGACCCGCGGATTATTGGACTTGGATGTGGCGACTGATCATCGTCAATCCTTGTCAGGTTTTTATGTTTTCTTTAAGTCCCATCCTCCACTTTGGAAAAATACTCAAACACTGCTTCTTAGGCCTAAGTGCCAAGTAGCCGATAGTGTTGTTTTCAATTTTGAAAGATGATGAATTCATGTAGTATCTAGAACTGCAAGATTATTCTAACAATAATGGCACGTGTTGGTGCACTTTTACAATTATTCAAAAGATGAAAGATGGTTCATCGGTTATTGATGTTAAGTCCCAAACGTTTTGCTTCAAGAGCTTTGACTCTCTTCCTATCAGTTATTTCTGAGTTTAACTTATCAAGTGGTTAACGAACTTATATCCTTTACAGAATCTTGAACTGTAAGGTGTTTTGATGATAATGATATACTCATGTGTATATACTTACAAACTTGAGGAGTATTAAAAAGGGAACTTTATAATGGTTTGGTTTATGAAGGGTGGTAATAACTATCTTAATAGCATATTGAACTGCATATTTTGAAAAGCTCCCTAAGAGGTTATCAATACTATGAGGTATGGTATGTGGATAAGGTATGAGGATTACTATTGTTGACATGAACTTACTTTATTTATCTGATGTTACTCGAAATGTCATATATCCCCTACTGAGGTTTCATTGTTGTAAATATTTCGAAATTGATATTAAGTATCGTTATATTTCGAAAACTCCATGTGTATATTGATATATATTGTTGTGCTCTATTAATACTTGCTGGGCAATTCTTTCGCTCATACTTGCTTGTTTTAAATATTAACCTTTCAGAGGAAGGTAGATGATTGAGGCTTATCTGCATGGCTCAGGAGAAGCAGGCAGTGTGCCCTTGTGAAGATGATATGATCCAGAACATAGATAGCTGGAGTAAGTTATATATAAGTGTATTGATGTGTAATATGTATATATCACTTTGTACAGGATAGTACTAGTGCTAGTGTACTTCTCAACGAAGCTACACTAGTAGTATAGGATTTGTAATACTCAGTGTGATGTAATTAAATGGATGTAATGAGTAATGTAAGGATCGATTCTTGTTTCTAGCCCTATAACCTAAAAGATGCTTGGTGGTTGGGGTCACAGATATTGTAATTCAGTTATTAAATAATTATAGGTGGTTTAATGTTGTTAAACAGGTAATTTGACATTGAGGATTTCCGCGTGACGACCAAATCCCTGACCCCGGATTTGGGGTGTTACAGAAATGGTATCAGAGCTGAGGTTATAGTAAACTAGAAACGAGAGTGAGTTGGAGTGGGTATAGTTATGTGAGAACGTCAGAACTCATGTAGAGTTCATGTTGGACTATTGGATATAGTACCAATGATTAAGATAAGGTTTTGAGGAATATGTTGAGGTAGACTTCACTTCTTGTGGTGATGGATGTCAGCTAAAGAACTCTTAGAGGCAAGTGTTGGTTGGCAGGGGCATAGATCGCCCGAGACCTAAGATTAAGATAATTTTAGGGGTTCATGGATGAAGTTATGTATTCCCCGAATGATAGGAAATTTCAATATGATGGTGAATGATAGAAAGATGACATCTAGTATTATGGCAAGGATGTGTTGAGAATGTACTCATACTGTTAAAATTCCGAAAGGGAAACAAAACAAGATCACTATGAAAGGTTATCAGTCGAAGTTGCGGGTATTTAAAACCCTCTCGAGCTTGATAGAGTTTAAGGTAATATTATGAATGGATTGGTGGATAGACACCGATTGTCTCAAAATTATAGAAGTAAAAAGGGTGAAGATGAGATTGATCAATAAAGATGAAATGTTTTAAGAATCAAAACGGACTGAGAAAGTCTGAGAGAGACTAGTACGAAGGTTGTTATGCCAAAAAGAGATAAGCTTGAGTAGCACATGGAATTGTCATGAGGACAGGAACATGTGGTATAAAGATGGTTTTAATGGCGACTGGATCTAAGTATGTATTTTCTAGCAATGTTCCGGAATATCATCCATTCGACATGTGGAATTCGTCGTTGCTAGGGGCGACACCGGTATCGAAGTCTTCTCAAAGAATAGAACGCTTGCGTGAGATGCTTGCGCCGAATCGAATAGAACTCCTTGCGATTGTAAATGTTGATGATTGAATCTTTAGCGACTATTACGAGTCGACGACGACGTCGGTTATCGAGCGCCTTATGGTGTCCGTGGAAAAGAAAGCATTAGAATCGAATGACTATCCGTCAGAGGAGCTGATATAAAATGGCATCCGTAAAGACCTTGGCAGTACCCTCCCCATTTGGGAATCATTTTGATTACCTCCCCAATCTAAATTATTTGACATCTCCCCATTTGCAGATTATGTTTATTACCTCCCCAATCTGTGAATTATTTGACACCTCCCCGTGCATAAACTATTTTGATTACCCCCTAATCTATGACATATCTTGACATCTCTCCAAGAGAGAATTTTTAATAAAGAATACATTCCCTCCTCGAAGTTATTCTTTAATACTTGTGTTAAGCCATATTTAATTTCAATTGTGCAAGAAGCTGTCATTATTCCTACCTTCAGATTTCTGAAGCCCTGTCAAATGATGTTTGAATTTCCATTTTCTTCAATAGTGGATGATTCTATGGCGATATAGCACCACTTGCTTGTTGAATACCAGTATCTTTCTGGTTATCCTTTTCTTTGGAAATCACACCTTTGGAATCCGTTTAATTCAACTCCAAGGGGTCCCTTTAAGAATTAATCGTCAAAATATGACAATTATTAACTCGACTTTGAATTGCTTTCATACTTCTCAACTTCCACTGAGACGAACAACCCTATACATATAGGGGCCACAAGGACTATCTGTCTGTGTGATAGAAGTCTGACGGGACACCGTCACTTGTGAGTTGTGAAATACAAGAAGGCTAACTACCTTTAGTAATGTCTTAACTGAGACACGCAACGTGAGTTCTTATGATCATATTGATCTCTCGGTAAATTCTCTTATCTCAAATAAGGTTTGCTTTAATACTCATAACCTTATGATCATCAATGTGTGGCAATAGCCTTGATATGACAACTATCTTTTCAAAGTTTCATAATTCTTATTATCTCTAATAAATTTGAAGGGGATACCAACCAGGTCTGCCAAGTCATAAATTCGCTGATAGAAACTAGATTCGCAACGGAATCGCCAAGAGCAGGAGCGAATTCCAAAACGAATAGAATATCAGTGACGTATCAATAGAATCAGTTAATTCCTTCTCTCAATGATATTATGTTAATGGAATTAGTGCATTCTCTCTCCCAAGGGTGTTATGTGAATAGAATCAGTGAACTCTCTCTCTCACGGATAGTATGATAATGGAAAGTTGGTCGAGATATATGTGTGAAAAGAATAACGTGGTAAGACTCAAGTGATAACTGTGTCAAATAGAGATCCTATAGTTGGATTGTGGTTTCGGAGATGTGGTTTATGAATGGACACTCTCCGGTTTGGCAGAATAAATGTCGATGATGAAAGAGTTAAGGAATCCCAGTAGTGGCCTTAGCTGATTCCGTGGACGGAATCCTTTTAAGGAGGGTAGACTGTAATAACCCGGATTTTTCAAGAAATGAATTTATTATTATTTCAATAATAATAATGTTTTCCTAAAATGAGGAGGATTTTTTTTTATTATTCAGTTATCTAATTATTTTCGGTTAAGTGGAGCCTGGTGCTCCTATTTAAAAATTTTATTGACTGAGTAGATACCCCGAGTCAATATTTTATTTGTGCAAAGATTTAATTTTGGAATGTGAAATTATTCATTAAAGATTTTATTTTAAATTATTGAATAATTTAGAGATTTTAAAATCCTTAGAAAATGATTATTTTAATTATTTAAGGATTTGCAGAAATTACTTGATTAATATATAAAATCAAGAATTTGAGGTTTTACTAAAACAATAATGTTTGTAGTATTTTTATAAAGCTCTGTAAATTGTGAATTATGAATCATAAATTATTATTTTTATGAATTGTTTTTATAAATTATTAAAATTTGTAAAATGCATATCAATTCAGAAAAATTAGATTTAATTCTAATTCTTTCTCTACAAATCTTTAAAAATATTCTAGTATTTAATTATGCTAGAAATTTATTTTTACAAATTAGAGTTATTAGCTTAAATATTGTTTAAGGTGTGTAGTGTTTAATTGTATAGCTTTTAATTGTTATTGGGCTTGAGCCCATTAGGTTAAGAACACAGCACACCACACAAATACATACACGACTACATACAAACACAACACAGCCGCACATAAACAGATCGGGGGAGGGGGAAAAAAAATCAGTAGGGGAAGAGAAGAGAAGATGAGAGATTGGGTGTTATATATATATATATGTATACATACGTGTGTGTGTATGTATGTGTGAGTGTGTGCGTCGTATGTGTGTGTATGAGGGTCCGGCCGCCAGCAGCAGGGTAGGAGGTCGCGACGGCGGTTGCGCTGCGGCGTAATGGAGACGACCGGAGTAGATGGTGGCGAGGAAGGGAGACAGCCGTGTGGTGTGGTACCAAAGGAAGCAGGTAGAGAGAGAGAGAGAGAGAGAGAGAGAGAGAGGTTGGAAGGAAAGAGATTTTCCGGTGGGTTGTTTCCGGTGGGTCCGATCGAACCAAAATGGTACCCTCTTTTCGGATTTAATTATTTAATTTTCGTTGTGATTAAATTTCGAAAATGTTGTAATTTAATTAGTTTTAAATTGTGAATTTAAGGTGTTAATTTTAGTAATTAAATTATGTGGAATTTCGAGAATATGGTTGTATCTTAATTAGTTTTAAGTTGCGAGTTATGTGTTAATTTCGTAAGTAGCTTGGTAGTGTCAATTATGAACATTGTTGTATTTACGAGATTTAATTCGGAAAGTAGGTTGGTAATTATAATGGTTGAGATTAATTGTGGGCCCGGTTAAATGTGCGGGTTAGTGGTGGTTAAATGTTAATTGCTAAATTGGTAATTGTTAATTTTCGATTGTAATTGTTAATTGCTAAGTGCTAATTGCTAAGTGTAATGGTTGGAATTAAATTGTGGTCGTTAGTGGTTAATTATGAGTTGCCATATAAGTTGTGGAAATTATATGAATTGCTAATTGCTAGTGTCGGATAGTATGTAAAGTTATGTGGCTTACTTGTCATATATGGTCATCGATAATTGTTTATGTGCTAAGTGCTATAAGTCGAGTCATAGAATTTGTCGGATGCCACATCTGTCAATTACTTGGTATTGGTTATGATTGGTTAAATGGTTATCGATAATGGTTCGGGTAGAAAGTTGAATTGCTAATTGTAATAGTTATTGTTATAGGAGGTGTAATTATATGAATGGCTAATTGGCTAAGTGCTAAATGGTATGAATCAAGTTATAGTATATGTTGATAGTATAAGTGCCAACTACGTGGTGTTGGCTTAAATGTAGATAAACATAGTTTACTTTCCTTACATGTTGAGGTGCCGCATGTCTGGGCGGGTACTTTTCCTTATGTGCTAGTTGCCGCAAGTCTGGGCGGGTACTTTTCCTTATGTGCTAGTTGCCGCATGTCTGGGCGGGTACTTTTCTTACTTGTTTACTTTGCTGCAAGTTGAGGCAGCTTTATTTTTGCAAAAACAGGGTTGAATTGCATTTGAGGGGCTGTGCCCATAGTCCGATAAACGAATACCTCATGCCCAAATTTTCTGAAAATCCCCTGCAATCAAATTTATTTAATTTAGTTAAATACAATGGTCTAGAAGCATGAAATGGATATTAATTGTTATGTGAATATGTGCTAAGTGAACTATTTGAGGGTTAATTGTTATTTCGAGGGTTATGTGCTAATTTGCTGATTTGATGTGTCTCGAGGATTAATTATGTTTGAGGACTATCTATATACTAAGTTGATTAAGTGGTATGGTTTGAGGTGTTTAGCACCAGGAATTGTCCACTTTAAAAAGGGGACTTTTCCATTTCATTTTCTTTACTATAATATGTTATGTGCAATAAGTGGTATTAGAATAGTCAACTATAGGGAGGACACCTATAGTTTGACTTTATGTTATTTAGTGACAATCCCGAGTTGTGTCTACTCGATATACGAGGTAGGACTGACACGCACTGATAACTATTTCAGTACCATTAGGGCGAAATCAAATTGGAGCGACGTGCATCCAAAAAGGAAGATCGAGACGTCAGGTAAGGTCCATGGAATTACTTGGACGAGGTGCGGAGGATTTGTTCGCGGTTTCTATTTTCTGCTAAGGACCAGAGGCAAGTTTACCATGCATACTCTATTGTTCAGAGTATATTTATTTTAAATATATGAAATGCGTTAAATAAGTTTTCAATCCATAATCGCGAGTTTTTCCAACCTTGTACTTCTTCTCCCAAATCATTGTATTCCTTGCTTTGCCAACAGTGTTAAATCCTGCTCGTGCAATAACCAAAACCCCATGGCTTATAATACTGTTGATGGGCAGTGATATTTTTATGGCTCTATATCTTGATTTATATGGTATATATATATATATCTATAAACTTTTCGTACTATGGAAGTGGACTATATGTTATGAGGTATATATTTATGTATCGGAATAAGAAAGGCTCAGAGGGTAGGGCATGTATTGAGTTTTAGAACTTAGCCGCGTGTTGGGGCTATTTTGTATTGTATGTTTTCGAAAATCCGGGCAAAGCTTTTAAAAAGAATTTCGCAATAATTAACCTAAAGGCAACATCACCAATAAACTAGTGTTTATTTAATTAATAGATGCTCCGAAAGCATTTACTAATTAAATAAACCTCATTCGCCTAATTAAATTTATTTAATTAGATGAATATCATTTTCAAAACGCTTTCTTAAAATCACTTTGTCCCGGAGAAATAATAAAACAATTTAATGGAGTGATTCTATCTAGTATGTTATTTATCGGAGATAGTTTATTTCCAATACGGATTAAAGATATTCCAATGGTTATAAATTGGTTACTTTCAGCTTAAAACAGCTAGATTGATATCGATATATGTTATTTGAATGCTTATTTAATTCGATGAATATTAATTATAATATTCATTAAGAAACAAAAAAAAAGGGAAAGAGAAGAAGGATTTTCATGCTTATTAATTATTTCTTATTGACCGAGAGTCAGTAGTAGTTATTTGATAAAGTGGCTAAAGTTTGGAGACTGCTGGAGAGATTGTGTCTTGATTTTGATTAGAAACATTCCAAGAGTTGTATTTGGGTGTTTTGAGGTTATTAAATATTCCAGTATTAATAGTAAATATTATTCGAATATTACTTAATAAATGAATATTAATTTGAGTATTCTTTTAAAAAGGGATTATTGAATATTTATTATTTGTTACATAGTAGTCAAATATTTATTAAATACTCTAAGTGTTTTGAAGGTTACAAAACACTATTTAAAGGTTGTCTAAGGACTTTCATAGTCATTTAAAATATTATATTTTGAATCTATCTAGGTAAGTTACTTTTCAAGAACTTATATATATATGGAATTACCCTGTTGTGGTTACAAGCTTTATGCGTACCATTTTCCATGTGTGATCACAAAACCCTGTGTCGAGATTGATATCGGTACAGGTGTATATCTATACTTGAACTCTTTTGAACTCAAAACATTTTCGAAAACCCCCGGTCAGGTTTTACTCTCTTGCTCGTTTTCCAAGAAATTATCGGTCGACTGAAGTCGAACTTCAACTACTCAAGTTTTCTATCAAAATGATTTTGACAAGAAAAGAAAAAAGGGACTCTGGCAGGTGTGGGAATCGTTGACGAACGATTCCCGGGATGTGTAAGCGGCCGTGAGCCAGGCGGCCCATCAATTATTATTCCGGCCCAGGTGTTGCCGAAGGATGATTACGGATGTAGTTTTCATCGAGGGTGATTACGGATGTAGTTTTCACCCGGGGATAGTTACGGATGTAGTTTCTATCCTTCTACCGGTAGAGAAGACCCGCGGATTATTGGACTTGGATGTGGCGACTGATCATCGTCAATCCTTGTCAGGTTTTTATGTTTTCTTTAAGTCCCATCCTCCACTTTGGAAAAATACTCAAACACTGCTTCTTAGGCCTAAGTGCCAAGTAGCCGATAGTGTTGTTTTCAATTTTGAAAGATGATGAATTCATGCAGTATCTAGAACTGCAAGATTATTCTAACAATAATGGCACGTGTTGGTGCACTTTTGCAATTATTCAAAAGATGAAAGATGGTTCATCGGTTATTGATGTTAAGTCCCAAACGTTTTGCTTCAAGAGCTTTGACTCTCTTCCTATCAGTTATTTCTGAGTTTAACTTATCAAGTGGTTAACGAACTTATATCCTTTACAGAATCTTGAACTGTAAGGTGTTTTGATGATAATGATATACTCATGTGTATATACTTACAAACTTGAGGAGTATTAAAAAGGGAACTTTATAATGGTTTGGTTTATGAAGGGTGGTAATAACTATCTTAACAGCATATTGAACTGCATATTTTGAAAAGCTCCCTAAGAGGTTATCAATACTATGAGGTATGGTATGTGGATAAGGTGTGAGGATTACTATTGTTGACATGAACTTACTTTATTTATCTGATGTTACTCGAAATGTCATATATCCCCTACTGAGGTTTCATTGTTGTAAATATTTCGAAATTGATATTAAGTATCGTTATATTTCGAAAACTCCATGTGTATATTGATATATATTGTTGTGCTCTATTAATACTTGCTGGGCAATTCTTTCGCTCATACTTGCTTGTTTTAAATATTAACCTTTCAGAGGAAGGTAGATGATTGAGGCTTATCTGCATGGCTCAGGAGAAGCAAGCAGTGTGCCCTTGTGAAGATGATATGATCCAGAACATAGATAGCTGGAGTAAGTTATATATAAGTGTATTGATGTGTAATATGTATATATCACTTTGTACAGGATAGTACTAGTGCTAGTGTACTTCTCAACGAAGCTACACTAGTAGTATAGGATTTGTAATACTCAGTGTGATGTAATTAAATGGATGTAATGAGTAATGTAAGGATCGATTCTTGTTTCTAGCCCTATAACCTAAAAGATGCTTGGTGGTTGGGGTCACAGATGTTGTAATTCAGTTATTAAATGATTACAGGTGGTTTAATGTTGTTAAACAGGTAATTTGACATTGAGGATTTCCGCGTGACGACCAAATCCCTGACCCCGGATTTGGGGTGTTACAACTTATATACGTTGGTTCCGCCTAAAGGCGACGTATATGTACATTTTTAAACATTTTTTACGTCGGTTCAAGAAAACGCCGATGTATAAATTTATATTATACGTCGGTTGAGGAAAATGCGACGTATATAACGCTACTATATACGTCGGTTGAGGAAAAAATGACATATATAATGATACTATATACGTCGGTTAAGTAAAAGGCGATGTATATAATGACATTATACATCGGTTAAAGGTGTATATAATATTTGGAGCATCTATTGTGCTCATTCACACACTCCAATCTACCCTAATCTCTCTCGCCTCTCTCTCTCTCTGCGGCGCCTCCTTCTACATACTATTTTAAAGACGAGTGATTTCGGCATCTCTTCTAAGATTCACATACACTTAAATATGTTCTATTCATCGTTCAAGGATCATACTGATGTATGTTGTGCTAGGTTGGTAAAATCGAAAGATTTTTGGGGATCGATTCTCTTAATCGATCAAATGATTAAGAGATTATCTTCAAAATTGACATATACATATATATATATATATATATATATATATATATATATATCTACACCTATATATGTATAACTATATGCATTTCATTCAAGTCAGTCGAGATTTTTCTCGATCTAGTTTTTAGTACTCAAACCCTAATCTGTTTTGTTTCTAGTGGTAGAAGCTAGAAAAAAGTGAGAGTTTCAAGGAAATGAATGGTGAGAAAGATTCTGGTGAAGGAGAAGACTATTTCTTTGCCTTTGAGAAAGAGAGTTTCGTTGGTCAAAATGTCCGAGGCATCGATATGGGTCACTGGTGTGAGTGGCTCTATCTATGAAAGGTTTTGGAATGGATTGCAATGGGTTATTGCACCTCATGATCTACCAGTATCTGCTGGACTTGCAATTGCTTCTTTCATCATTAATCAGACAATTCTTGCTCTGTCTGATGCTGGCAACTTGTATCAGGTATATTATTCGTCGATGATTTATTAGTTTCATCCAGACTTATAGTTGGTTTATCATTTAATTTGATGCCATTACATATCAAAAAGGTTCCATTCCTCGTCTTTCTTGGACTAAACAATTAGTACTTTATCCTTTTGCTCATTAGAACAATAGGTGGTACAAGATTGTGATCATGTTAAAAATGCTAAATTCATGTTATAGGTATGAAGTTGGTCTAATATGGAAGAAAAGTGACATGGGTCCGATCTCAGCTATCTGTATAGCTAGTGGCCCCTTGCCCCCAATTCAAGCTTTTCCATTATTCAATCTACTGTGGAATGCAAGAAGTATGAAAGTAATTTAACTATCATATGATTATTAAAGTATGTACAAGATGAATTAATGCATTCTCAGTTTTAAATCTTGACCAAGGTAGAGTCCAATACCTAAATAGCCTCCTGCCAGGCAAATAAGAAGTCAGTTTTCCTTGGTCAATCTCTGCATGCTTAGTGCGATGTGCTAATGATGATGAAGGTAATGTAAAACTAACACATGATAAATGTAAACTAATTCTGTATTTTATTGGGTTTGTAGATGCAACTAGGGGAAAATTCACAGCTAGTTTGGGTTGATTTTCGACCAGTAATTGATCACCACAGATTAAAAGACACTGATGAAGATACTGCAACGAAATTAAGATATGGAGTCATTTCCCATGATAGGGAGTGAGTAATTAGTGTAAACTGTATGACTCTTTATTTCCTTTCTTGACATTGATTATCTGTGCCATAGAAACGAGGATATTTTACATTTTTGATACTTCTTATATTAGGAGGATCTATTTCTGCACTAAGAGTGGGTTGCTAATCATGGGAGACCTCCTGGTGCAAATGTTGCAGCCATAGCTGATGTTGGTACTGTTAAACCGGATATACTCTTTAATGTAAGGTAAGCTGTTTGTGTTTGTGCATGACTGTTACGATCAAGATTTATGGCTAGCTAAATATTGAAATAAAAATTCTAGTTTACAGGTGACCTATATGACTATGACAATAGCTCGAAACCAATGTGGAAGAAGCATATATGGATACAAGGATCAACCGATGATATGTCTTTGATGTCATCTCTGGGGTTTAGTGTGCATGGAATATATGGAGCTCACTCTACTTCTCTGTTTCTCTTGACAAAGATATTTTTTGAAATAGTTGTCTACATGTCTATATATAAGGTTGAAGGACTTTCCCACTAGATGATGGCAGGCTCGGAGATCGAGTTGCATTTTCCAACGATAAAGTATATATTGTCCATATTAGACACCCCAGAAACAGAAGGATGGAATGCAGATTATTGCACCGAATCAAGAGGACTTTCAAATTGCATTATTGGCTTAAAAGATGAACCAGATGATACAGATGCTACACGATCAGCAATAAGAAGGCGGAAGGGAAGCAGAGCACAACCAGTAATGTTCAGGGGTGATGTGTTAAATTATACCTAACCGCAAGCGCACGGTGTCTATTGCTAGTACAGATGGCAAGCGGGTCGAATCCACAAGGAGACAGGTTCTACTAATTCCTTTTCAGTTATCTCTAATTGTTTCAAGGGTCAGACGAATATGTGAAGAATTATTAATTAACTAATTAAACTAAATTAACACTAGTTAAACAGATGATAAACAAATTATTTAAAACCTAGGGCAATCAGGTCCACCATGCTTACACAATTGGCTCTTAAGCTAAAGCAATCAATGTGATCCTATAACTAGAGTATGTTAATCTCTCTCAAGCATTAACACTCTCGAAACATTCAACACAATTAACCACTTTTAGTAATTCAATCAATCAGGTAATTAGAGTCAAGTTAATCTTTTCCAAGCATTAACGCTCTCAGAAATCCAATGATGCTCTCGCACTCAAATTCAATTCTGTTAATCGTATGTGTGCCTCTAGTAAGTAAATCTCTCGATCCATACCCCTATTTGCATATAATTAATCCATGATATCGGCCGATTACACAAATTAATGATTAAAACATATCAATCAGAATTAACCATAACCAATCAAACCACTATGAAAATCATGCCAATATTAGTGCAAACATGGCTTCCCTTTAAGCCCTAGAAATAACTACTCGCTACTAATTAAACAAGTAAAACAACTAGTAAAACAAGAAAACATAATTAAACTAATAAGAATTGAGAAGAAATTCAGATAAGAAAGCCTGCAATCATCAATCCTGTCACAAGAATGAAATTCATGGTCTTCTCTCCAAAACCCTAGCTCCTAAGAGTAGGAGCACGTATGTATCTCCCCATAAAATAATACCCTAGATGTGTTTATATAGGCTCTAAAAGTCTTGCCCAATAAAAGTATTTTAATACTCTAAATAAATTACAAATAGGATTCCATAACTGAATAGGATTCCTTAATTAAAATTCGTCACTTCTTTTTCTCCTCTGTTTCTGGCCTCTTCCAGTTGGATTTTGCTTATTGGACCACCTCTGAATTAAAGATAATTCCCTAAGCTTCGCGTGGACAGTAATTTCATCAAATTCTGACTTCTGGAACTCAAGATATGGCCAAAACAGTGCAGGCAGCCCGTATAGCCCAATATTACGAATTTTCTCCTATTTTATCTCCAAAATAGCTCTTTTTGCTCCAAATCCTTCCAAGTTATGGATTCTTTATTTCCTACAATAAAACAATAATATCTATTAAATAAAAATCCAAATCAATGCAAAACACAATAAATATGAGAATAAAATCATCTAAAATATATATAAAAATATACTCTATCAAACATCCCCACACTTAGCATTTGCACGTCCTCGGGCAAATAAGTGAAATAAAAACTAAGTACTAACAAACATCACTTTCGTAGATGACACGATTGCATTGAGCATATGCAACAAGCCGTTAAACCCCTAGGCAGCCCTAGTAGGACGAGTGTTGTCTCGTGAGGGTTTATAGTGAATGTACCCACAAAATTCATCTAACCATGCAAAAGATCAATGCTAACACAACACCACACACACAAGTCCTCTCATGCCACATCAACTTAAGAATCAAAGCAAACATACGATGTCTTGGTGTCGAAAGTGCAAGTATTCACGTAGTCTACTCAACCAACATGCAGAAGGTCATAAAAATTCATGTCAAGTGTAAAAATCGTTGGTAATCATGCTAAGCCCACAAGAAACACATCTTTAAGTCTAAACCTGGGATCTCCTATGCCAAAACAATTAATAACTCACCTTTCACTCAAAAACGAATATTCACTCAAGAACAAGGTTAAGTGTATCACTCAATTCCAACAAAATCATAAACACAACTTGACACTCGCAATCAATCTCACTCTCAACACAACATACATCACTGATGACAATCAAAAGGTCTTTATTCGGGTTGTAGCGTGGGCTAGGGACGAGGTATGTCAAGTAAAGCTAAAACAGGTTAATGTCAAAAGCTAGTACCCAACAATGAAATTAAAACAACTCCCATACTTATTAAAACCAATAAATACTTCCCCACACTTGGATTTTTCAATACTCCTTACATAATAACTTGACTAGTCGAGTGAAGAAGGATCATACAAACATAAGAATGCTCTCATATTTATTTTTTTTCTGTTTTTTTTTCTTTTTTCTGTTTTTTTTTCTATTTTTTTTTCTTTTTTTTTCTTTTTTTTTTCTTTTTTTTTTTCTGAGAGCTAAGGAATAAACACAATGATCCATAGATATTTTTATGAATTTCGACTAGTAAGCATCAACCCAAAATCAATATTCCCCAACGGTATGATCATCAATAACCCCCCCTTTTTATGAACACCTTATTACTCCCTTAAGCACGATACTAGCCTTTGACAATTTAGGTTCAAATTTAATGTAAGGCCAATAGAATAAAAAGGATAATGGCAAGTAATGTAGTGTGTCACCGAAAGAATAGGATTAAGCTCAACGGGTTAACTAATTGATCATGTTTAAAAGGTGTGGAAATATGGGAAATACGAGGTTAAACCTATTGCCTTTATCATCTCATCATCAATTAATGTCATGCATTTCAAGAAAGATCTCAAGTAAGTGCTAGCAATGTAAACAACATGTGGACACTCAAGCAAACGAAAAATCATGCAAAAGATATGCATATAGGCTCAAAACTCACTTGGTGTGACAAAACATAATCAATCCCAGGTAACAAGACTCTCTAACGCACCTACTTGTACTCAAAGCATGAAAACCAAGTCATCTTGCACATATTCATGTCATTCTAATCACTTACAACATCCAATTAAGTCTACCAGCTTCAACTTGCTAGTGAAAGTGTGTGCACAAGAACAAAGCACGTCACTTCTCATACAAAAGCGTCAATAAACACAAGAATTCTACGCATGCATGGGTGTATCAAGCAAAATACAACAACTAATCAAATTGTATGGCTAGAATTATTTTTGGTATTTTTCATTTTTTAAATTTTTTTTTTTTTTTTTTAAAACAAGTAATACACTACGTTGAGAACACCAAGAACACCTCCCCACACTTAAGCGGTTCATTGTCCCCAATGAACTAAAGAACAAGATACAAAACTACAACTAAAAACAAAATAAAACTACACTAAAAAGAAAAGAAAGAAAACTCCCCTGGAATCCATGTAACCTCCGCCTATAAATTCAACCTCCGCCGTTGGAGACGAAAATTGCACAACACTAGAATCACCTCTCCCACGCTTAGAAGCCATAAGAATCAATGCACAACTCCCAAGAAGCTCAACCAATAATTTCCAAGCAATATCACACCAAAAATAGCCCAAATTCCAAAAATAATACAAAATCCCAATTTACAAGAACACAAATTCGTAATCAAATAAGATTTTAGAGAAGAAATAAACCCACTACGAATTGGAGAGGTGAACTTGCAATTAATTCCTCTTTAGAATTGAATTTTTAGAGATTTAAAGAAATAGAAAAGGAATTGGATTTGTTATGGATAGGTGGGTATAAATATAAGATGATGGATAGGTTGAATAAAAAAAAAAATTTAGAGTGTAGGAGAGATTTGGGATGGGTTGAATTTGATGTAGGATAGGTATAAGAATTAAGAATTGATAGAATAAAAATTAGAATAGGGTTGGGTGTGTTTTTATGTTGCAAAACAACAATTTTCGGGGAAAACAAAAAAAAATTCTAGGCAGAAGGGGTCTGTAACGCAGGCGCAACCTGCGTTACAGGGTTGCAGACTGCGGCTAATGCAGTAACGCAGGCGCAGCCTGCGTTACAGGGGGGCAAATGGCGCTGAAGGCAGTAACGCAGGCGCAACCTGCGTTACAGGGGTGCTGCCTGCGCGAAAATCACTGTTCATTTTTTTTTTTTTTTTTTTTTTTTGAAAAAAAACAACAAATTTTTTTTTTTTATTTATTTATTTTAAGAGAACACATACAACACAATTTTTTTTTTAATAAGAAAGTGAAATAAAAAACCTACTAACCTTATAAAAATCATGGGTTGCCTCCCAAGCAGCGCTTCTTTAACGTCAATAGCTTGACGTCCTCAGAAATACTCCGATGGAGACGGAATATCCAATTTCTCGATCATAAACTCGCCACCACAAAAAGTATCAAGAGTGTTAGTGATTGTCTTTATCCTGCAGAAAGTCTCCAAACAAGCATTAGTAAAATAAAATATGTCATTAATAAGCAATAGAGAGAGTGCTTGTGCAGTTTTGGAAAACTTTGTGATAAAACAACGATAAAATTCAACACCATGAAAATATTGAACTCCCTTGACATAAGGTGGAGGTTCTGGTGGTGGCTTTTCTTCACTCCTCACTTTCACTGGAGTCATTCGGACATCTTGGCTTATCACATCATTGGCTAATAAGACACTTCCATCTTCTCCCTCTTCTCGAGCTTGAAACGTATGAGCCACTTTGTATGGATCCTCAACCAGAATTTGAGAAATATCATCTTGGACAATATTTGTTATCACATCAACCTTGAAATAAGTATTCTTGAGCAAAGAAGCCTTGTAAATAGAGGCTAGATCGAGAGCAAATTTATCAATACATGGTAGCTTAGGCACAGGTTGTGGAAGAGAAACAACAACCATCTCTGTATTGCTTTCCTTTGTAGCCTCATCATCAGTCACATTGTCCTCGATAGCAGCAACATCATTGATCTCGTCATCGGTGGCATACTCCTTCTCTTTATCAATGGCCTCATCATCAACATACATGGAGAAACTATCATATTCCTGATCGCTTGTGAGATTGATAGCAGTCAGGTCCTCTTCGGATCGGATAGATGATGATGGTAAATAGTCGAGCTGCCCTGTAGTAGAAGAGTTAGCCAACTGTGCAATTTGAGATTCAATCGCCAAACTTTGAGTTTCTAATTTTTGCAATTGTTCTTCAGAACTCTTTAGCAATTTATTCAAGATATCCCACATCTCATTTGTCTGATCAGCTTGCACATCTACACTGGATTGAGAAACATGTAGATCTTCTTGTAGAGGAGGATATTGATATTCTTGCTGTGGCGACTGCTCATATGACTGATAATATTGTTGCTCAAACTGTTGCTGATTATGATATGAAAAATTTTGAGCACCATTGTCCTGGTAGTAGAAATCTGGTTGATTCACGTATTCTTGATCAAAAGTGTTTGAATACTGATTGTACCCATATCCTTCTTCAAAAGAATTCATTTGTCCTAACTGAGCACTCTGAGAATTATAGACATTGTAATAGCATTCCAAACCATAATGACCCTGGACACCACAAATTGGACAGAAGTTGTAAGTTTTAGGGGCCACTTGTGACATCTCATTAATACTCATTGGACGCATAATGGTCTCTGTAGGGTTGAATGAGGCAATTTCTTGAGTGCGTGCCTCCAACATGGAAGAGAGTAGTGCAAAAGTATCAACTTCACCCATTGCAAACCTGTAGACACTCAACAAAGCCAAGAAAACGTAGTAAAATCTGCCTCAATTGGAACAAAGGTTCCAACGAGACAATGGAAACAATCTAAACAACTAAATTAAAATCAATAGAAACTCGCTGTCTCCCCGGCAGCGGCGCCAAAAACTTGATGTGTTAAATTATACCTAACCGCAAGCGCACGGTGTCTATTGCTAGTACAGATGGCAAGCGGGTCGAATCCACAAGGAGACAGGTTCTACTAATTCCTTTTCAGTTATCTCTAATTGTTTCAAGGGTCAGACGAATATGTGAAGAATTATTAATTAACTAATTAAACTAAATTAACACTAGTTAAACAGATGATAAACAAATTATTTAAAACCTAGGGCAATCAGGTCCACCATGCTTACACAATTGGCTCTTAAGCTAAAGCAATCAATGTGATCCTATAACTAGAGTATGTTAATCTCTCTCAAGCATTAACACTCTCGAAACATTCAACACAATTAACCACTTTTAGTAATTCAATCAATCAGGTAATTAGAGTCAAGTTAATCTTTTCCAAGCATTAACGCTCTCAGAAATCCAATGATGCTCTCGTACTCAAATTCAATTCTGCTAATCGTATGTGTGCC
This sequence comes from Kitagawia praeruptora, assembly GCA_037693485.1. Taxonomy (NCBI): domain Eukaryota; kingdom Viridiplantae; phylum Streptophyta; class Magnoliopsida; order Apiales; family Apiaceae; genus Kitagawia; species Kitagawia praeruptora. Next base: position 108,633,520 of record CM075351.1, on the reverse strand, counting down.
TCTAGTAAGTAAATCTCTCGATCCATACCCCTATTTGCATATAATTAATCCATGATATCGGCCGATTACACAAATTAATGATTAAAACATATCAATCAGAATTAACCATAACCAATCAAACCACTATGAAAATCATGCCAATATTAGTGCAAACATGGCTTCCCTTTAAGCCCTAGAAATAACTACTCGCTACTAATTAAACAAGTAAAACAACTAGTAAAACAAGAAAACATAATTAAACTAATAAGAATTGAGAAGAAATTCAGATAAGAAAGCCTGCAATCATCAATCCTGTCACAAGAATGAAATTCATGGTCTCCTCTCCAAAACCCTAGCTCCTAAGAGTAGGAGCACGTATGTATCTCCCCATAAAATAATACCCTAGATGTGTTTATATAGGCTCTAAAAGTCTTGCCCAATAAAAGTATTTTAATACTCTAAATAAATTACAAATAGGATTCCATAACTGAATAGGATTCCTTAATTAAAATTCGTCACTTCTTTTTCTCCTCTGTTTCTGGCCTCTTCCAGTTGGATTTTGCTTATTGGACCACCTCTGAATTAAAGATAATTCCCTAAGCTTCGCGTGGACAGTAATTTCATCAAATTCTGACTTCTGGAACTCAAGATATGGCCAAAACAGTGCAGGCAGCCCGTATAGCCCAATATTACGAATTTTCTCCTATTTTATCTCCAAAATAGCTCTTTTTGCTCCAAATCCTTCCAAGTTATGGATTCTTTATTTCCTACAATAAAACAATAATATCTATTAAATAAAAATCCAAATCAATGCAAAACACAATAAATATGAGAATAAAATCATCTAAAATATATATAAAAATATACTCTATCAAGGGGTCTATCGTTTTTCCTTATAACTGATGGTGGATTGCTTTTTGAATATTTAAGTGCTGAAAATATGTGGTTCTGGATGAGGCATGAACATCTGAAAGCTATGAAAGGTGTTCTTGGAAACTACAATGAAAGTTTATTTCTGATTGATGAGCAAAAAAATCTTCTTATTAGAGAAAGAAGCAGTATAGAACTTCAGTGGATAAATTGCAGTGCAATGAAAAGAGGAAGACATGTCACTGGAGGTCCTCCATGGGATGTAGTTCCGGGGAAAAATCTTAAAGTTACAGCTGAAGATGCACTCTTCTTCGTTAGCAAAAGTGGAAGGTTACTACAGTTGACTATAAGTGCTACAAGTTTCTCTTCATAATTAAGGAAATTGTATGTGATCGATGATTAGAAAGCTGATAATGATGAAAGGAAGGTAAAATAAGATATTTCAGGAGTCAGTTTGGTCATTCTTAAAACAGAAAAACACACGAAGAATTATATGGATATTATATTAGAACGTGTCAGATGGATATATGTTCATCAGAAAAATTTAAACAAACATGTACAAGTGTAATGGAATTTATCTTATTAAATACATCTTATTTCGATTGCATTATATTTATGTGACTTGAAAGTATAACTTTTTTGCAGGTTGCATTGAGGAAATTCAAGTGGAAAGACTGCACGTACCCTCAGACTACCAAAATAGCTAGTATAGTAGATCAAGATGTACTTAGAAGAAACATAGTTTTTGTTGTAGGAAGAAATAGTAGACTTTATCAATATAACAAGGTGACAGAAGTTTGGCATGAGCATTACCAATCACAACACTTGGTTCTGTCAAGAGTACCTGGGACTGCTATGCGCCCATCATTGACATCTTTAACAGGCTCCCTTTTTATTCTCTCGGAAGATGGTAAACTGATTGAGTATCACTGGAGTTCAACTGATGGCTGGAACTGGATAGAACATGGCTTTACATGTTATTATAGCAATTTCAGATATCTTTGACATATTGTTGACCCGTTAGATTGAGAATTTGCGAACATTTTGGATGTATTTTTTTAAGTGTATAACAGTAATTATGTTATTTAATCAGGTTTTGCATTGCACAAAATTTTGTTAAAGCATGTTATTTTAATTGTTTACCAAGTTTTTGGGCCTTGGCATATAGAAACAATTTTTTTTTTTTAATTTGTGGATAATATACATCGGTTCCCACATAGGCGATGTATAAAGCATAGACATTATACGTCGGCTTTTTGGACATTATACGTCGCCCTTATTCGACATTATATGTCGGCTTTTTCGACATTATACGTCGCTTTTTTAACCGACGTATATTATAACTTTATACGTCGCCTTTTTAACCGACGTAAAAGACTCGTGACTTTATACGTCGCCCCTCTATACGTCGCCATTTAACCGACGTATAAAACCTATTTAACCGACGTAAAAAGTCAGTTTTGTACTAGTGGTATGCCTTGTTGAGGATGTCCCATGCCTCCTTTGATGTTGACACCATTGAGATTCTCTCAAAAATCACTTCATCCACCGATTGATAAATAAATTAGAGAGCCTTCTTGTCCTTCTTTCGATTCTCCTTCAAAGTGTTTGATTGTTGTGTAGAGAGATTTGTTTGATTCTCCGGTTCTTCATATCCATTCTCTACAATTTCCCAAAGATCTTGAGAACCATATAAAACTTTCATTTGGATGCTCCATTGGTTGTAATTCTTTCCCGGCAAACGAGGAAGTTGAGGTTGCAACATGTTGTTGTTGGAAGCCATCTCTTAACCTTGCTCTTGATACCACTTTGTAGGAATTTAAGTGTATAAAAAAATGTTGGAGATTAAAGAGAAGAAACTTGTTCTCAATAATCCACACAACTTACTCACACAAAAGAGATATAAAAAACTCACAAAAGTAATTCACTCAAATGATTTGATAATTTTTGATTAATTATAAAGCTTGGAAGTTTGTCCTATTTATAGGACTACATGGAACCTCCTAGAAAGTTTCTAGTACATGCACTTTAATTAAATTAGTAACTCTCTAGGAACATAAAAGGTCAAAAGACAAGAACTTAAAAGACAAAAGCTCAAAAGACATGAACTCAAAGGACTAAAGTAGATATTTTCAAGAACATTCTAGATAATTCAAATAATAAAATAAGTTTAGATTATATTATTTTAACAGACTCAACCAAGTGGGTTCAAGGAGGCATATGATAATCGAGTTTATAAGCTTAAGAAGTCTCTGTACTTCTTGAAGCAGTCTCCACGATTACGGTATAAAAGATTTAAGAAGTTCATGCTAAATAGTAATTTTAAGAGGAGTCACTATGACCACTGTGTGTATTTTCGAAAGCTAAAAGATGGGTCCTTCATATATTTGTTACTATATGTAAACGACATGTTGATAGCTTCAAATAATATGGATGAAATCGATATGTTAAAGAAAAATTTGTCACTGAGCTTGAGATGAAGGATCTCGGGGAAGCTAAGAAAATTCTTAGAATGGAGATTATGAGGGATAGGGAGAAAGGTAGAGTTTGTTTGTCTCAGCATACATATTTGAAGAAATTATTGCGGAAATTTGGCATTTCCAATAACAAACCTGTGACTACACTTCTTGCTCCTCACTTTAAGCTTAGTGCATCTATGTCACCTACGTCTCATAACGAGTGTAAGTATATGACACAAGTTCCTTATGCTAGTGCAGTAGGTAGTTTAATGTATGTGATGGTCTGTATGAGGTCAGATATATCACACGCAGTTAGTATGGTTAACAGCTATATGCATAATCCAGGAAAAGTTCATTGAAATGCTGTTAAGTGGATTCTTCATTATCTTTTGGAACAGTGAATGGTGGTTTGATTTTGGAAGGGTGATGAAAGATGATCAGATGTGTGTTGGATATGTGGATTTCGACTATGCGGGAGATCTCGATAAAAGATGGTCTACTATAGGTTATGTGTTTACACTTGCTGGACGATCAATAAGTTGGCGATGTATCTTACAATCTACAGTCTAGTACCGAGGTGGAGTATATGGCATTGACGGAAGTAGTTAAGGAAGCTATTTGGTTGCAAGGTTTGCTTGATGATTTGGGAGTTAGACCAAGATAATCTAGAAGTTTTCTGTGACAATGCATGTGCCATTTATTTGCCAAAGGACCAGGTTTATCATGCTTGAACGAAATACTTTGATGTGAGATTTCACTTTATCAGAGAAATCATTGAGGAAGGGGATCGGACATGCTAACGAAGGTTGTTTCTGGAATAAGTCTAACCATTGCCTAAACTTGGTTCAAGTCCAACGTGTGTGATCGCCTTCTGGCGTAACAGTGAACTACGATAGCTTGATCCTTTCTCTAGGTATGTAGGCAGCTACTCGGGTAGTGCAGCCATTATGGTCCTTCCAGACGTTAGTGAAGAATACCTTATCATGACAGAAATGTTTGTTTTGTGATGATCGTCTCTGATTTGAAAATCTTCACCGAGGTGGAGAATTATGGAAAAAACAACCAGACTCTAGTTTGTTTTTTTATTTTGTTTTGTTTGTTTTGTTTTGTTTTCATTTGTTTTATTTGGTTCATCTCAATAAAACTGGTGTTCTTCGTAAATTTGAATATGATGTTTTGCTCTCTTTACTTTTTTTCAAATTCTTTGATAGGCTTTTGTAGATTTTGATAACATTTAAACAGCTGCGTATGTATTTACTATTTAGGAACAAACTCTTTTAATATGAGGTGTGGAACATCACACTTTGTGCAAATATGAGGTTTTACTATTTTTGAACACTACTTTTCACTATTACACCCACTACCTCTCCATTTTATACTCTTTCTATATTAAATAAACTCTAATACACCCACTACTTTCCTCCACTATCTCAAATCTATTATTAAATATTAATAGGTCCTACAACTTTACCCACTTTTCAACTAACTTTACTCTTTTTCTACAACCTTTTCTTAATCTTTGTGAAAGTCAAACCGGCTCTTTCAAAATGGGACGGAGAGAGTATTTAGGAACAAACTCTTTTAATATGAGGTGCGGAACATCACACTTTGTGCAAATAATTGTATACGAAAGTATTGGAGAACACTTATCAGGATGTGGAGTTAATTAATTCATTTATGATTTGACATAACTGAGATAATTATCTCAATCATGTTGGACGAAATAATTGTGAAACGAAGTTAAAAGCTGAAATACGTGTATCATGCCTTTTCATCCAGTTTTTGACTTTTCATTTTGTCCTAGTTTGTAGGTTTTTCCTAATTGGTAGAATTGGTCTGTCGTCAATCTATAGTAAAACCGACATGTAACAGGTACATTGCATTATGACATTATTTCTAGGTTGTACAAAGCTTCTACTACTCGACCAAGGTCAAAAATTAAACAAAACAGAGGGACCTATCATACATCTGGGATAATGAAATATCATGAAAAAAGTGGCTCAAGTATACGAGAACATCATAATTATTGACTAAATGAAATAGCAACGGTTTTTTTTTTGTTTTTTTTGCTATGTAATATTGAAATAGCAACAGTTGTCCTATCGATAAAATTTAAAACTTAAATTTGTCAAATAGGGAAGATGCAAAATAACATAATCGAATGTAAATGAAATATAAATTTTATGAAATTCTGAGCAACACGATATGACACCAAATATTATTCCAACCCTACATAAAAATTCAAATTTGGACCGCTTAACTGAATTCAGGATATAAAAGCGGGAAATTGAAATACTTTCTTGTATATGTAGTTGTATTTGTGCCTCTTTATAAAGCAGAAACAAGATAGACGCGAAATAAACAAGATAGAAGGATATGGCTACCAACCCAGGCATTCTCACTGATTGGCCATGGGCACCCCTTGGAAGCTACAAGGTACGTACTTTCTTTCTCAGCTTGTGCATTTGTGTGTGAAGTGTATGTAACTTTGAGCTTCTTTCAAAAGTACTCCTTAATTTGTTCTACAAAGCTTATTAACGTATATGTGTACCACACCGCAGTAACAACATAATTAAGGTACGAATCGCAAAATATAAGATTGTTAAGTTAGAATATTCTAAAAGATTTTAGTGAGCCTTCCTCGTAAAACCTAAAAAGGAGGACTTAACAGAATCTTATGTAACTTCTATTTTGAACACTACTACAGTACATGCTCCTACATGCATGCATGCATTACAGAAGATTAGGTCTTCTATTTAACTAATATACTGATGTACTATATGGAATGAACTGCAGTATGTGGTTCTGGCGCCATTTGTGGTTCACAGCATATACTCGTTCCTAACAAAGGATGAGAATGGATGTGACTTGACTAATTTTCTTGTACTTCCCTTTCTGTTGTCGAGAATGCTTCACAATCAGATATGGATTTCTCTCTCTCGTTATCGAACCGCCAAGGGAAACAACCGAATTCTTGACAAAACAATCGAATTTGAGCAGGTTGACAGAGAGAGTAACTGGTAATCCTTCTATTCATTTTATAACATTTCTTTTAACTAATATTTTGATTATAATTTATGTCACAAATTTTGAAACGTGCTGTTGCTATAAATTAGAAAAAGCCTATGTCCAATATTGATACTAATTAAAAATATGAAACAGGGATGATCAAATCTTGTTAACTGGAATATTCTATTATTTGGGGAACTTATTACTGAAAGGAGGATCTAATCTGCCTTTATGGAGGACGGATGGTATTGTTATAACAATTTTGCTTCATGCTGGACCTGTGGAATATTTCTACTACTGGTTTCACAGAGCTTTACACCACCACTACCTCTACTCTCGCTATCATTCTCATCATCATTCCTCTATTGTTACTGAGCCTATTACATGTATGTCTCTCTCAATTCATGTCCTGATCTATCATCCATTTCTATTTCTTTGTAAATATATCTCTGTTGTTTGACTTTGGATAAAATATAATTTGTCTAAATTTGTTTTTTATCTCAGGATACTTTGCCCTCACAGATAGTGATTGACTGAGTGTATTATATTAGTTACCTAATTATTTGCTTTCCTTATTTAACTACAAAGCAAAATAAATGGTAAATAAGTATTTGATAATAAATAGCTAGTTGTATTTGTTTACGTGTAGATATTATGATATGAGCAAAAGTATGTAAATTTGCAAGTTTGTACATTATTATTAATATTACATAATCTGTGCTAAACTTATCTGCAAGGCTTTAGGAGTTGTGTACAATATAGATTCTCCAACAAAATAATAATAATAATCTGTAGATCTCATAATTTCTATATCACCTTAAATGGTTCTAAGTTTTCCATGTCCATAATTTATGTATTGACATTTACAAAATGTTTTATGTTTAAACTCTTGTGTCTCATGTCTCTGTGTGTATGCAGCTGTGATTCATCCGTTTGCAGAAATTATATCGTACTTTGTCCTGTTTCTAATGCCCGTGATGATGGTGACACTGACGGGGACAAGCTCTATTGTTGCAGTATTTGGTTATATTACTTATGTAGATTTCATGAACAATTTGGGACACTGCAACTTTGAAATTATTCCTCGGAAGCTTTTCACCATCTTCCCTTTTCTCAAGTACATCATGTACACACCTACGTATGTCTCTCTTCCTTCACTGATATCTGTCAATACATATATGGACACTTCTACTTGGCAATTCAAAGCATGTCATCCTAAGGTTGTGTTCACTTGGAGAGAATGTAATGAGAAAGAAATAAAATGAATAATCACAAACAAAATTTATAGAGAAAGAAGGAATGTTGAGGAAGATAGTGAACAAATATGAGGGAATAAAAGTTACTTTAATAAATATTGTACGGAAAATGATGAACATAGAAAATGGAGCATTCCTTCTTCTAAAAATGTGGGTTAGAATTCTGGTTTAGATTGTTTGTTGAAAAGGAATGTAGTACAAATGAAAATTATAAACAATTTTCCCAATTTTTCCCAAAATAATTAAAAGTACAAATTTTACTCTATTCTTCTCCCATTTCATTCAATTCAAGTGAACACAATCTAATAATCTGAATTGCCGACTTGGAAGACAACAATTGACATAGAACACTATTTATATTTAGATTATCAAAGCAAACGTTAAATGAATGGTCTTTTCCTCCAACCATATATCTCTCACTTTTTATAAGTATAAGATAATGAGAAAGCTTTGTCTTTGTATTAAAATACGAGGTATTTAACTACTCCCTCTTTTGATACGTATTTTAAAATTTATATAAAATATAATTTCATAAATTATTTTAATATTTTTTTCTTTTCAATAAAAAATTAATGTTTAAAATTTTATTGTAAAAAAATATTTTAAAAATAATTTTTGTAACTATATTTTATATATACACATTTTCTTAAAATGTGTGTCAACCAGTAAAAAAATGTAAAAAATGAGAAGAAGGATGGAATAGTAGAGTAGTATCATTACTGTTATTACATTAAAATGTGTGTTAACAAGTGAAAAAAAAAATGTAAATAAATGAGACGAGAAAATATGGTTAATGTTATTATTATATTGAATGTTGTCTCTACAATTAAGGATGTGACTCAGGGGCATTTTACATTTTTTAATTTACATATTAAAATTTTAATGTAATAATATTTGCATATATATAGAGGGGTCCGTTCCCTCGCAAACATTTGCTAGGGAACTGTTTCCCAACATATGGTTCCAGGCGGTCCTGATTTAAAAAAAAAAATTACACCGTATCGCAGAAACTTTCCGCGGTACAGATTAATTACAAAAATGCCCTCACTCTTCACGTACCGCAGAAAGTTTATGCGGTACGATGAACAATAGATTTTTGATGTGAAAACAGGGGGGCATTTTTGTAATTATCCCGTACCGCGGAAAGTTTCTACGGTACGGTGTAAATTTTTTTTTAAACCCCAGTCGTTGGATCGTTGTCCAACGGCTGGGACACCATATGTTGTGTAACAGTGAATAGGAACCATATATATATATATATATATATATATATATATATATATATATATATATATACACGATTTACATCTGTTTATTTTATGATTTAATGATTCTTATTTATTTGATTATACTAATAATCAAATTATTGATTACCAAAATTTTGAACAAAAAGAGGTGGAAGATGAAATTAATGCTTACTATACGAACCAATGCTTGATTGTATAAACATAAAAAGAAAAAAAAAATGAAAAAAGTCAATATTCTAACTCTTATCAAAAAAAAAAACTTTATACTCATGCAAATGATAAATGTTAGAAAATACGCATTATACCTTCAGCTTAGCAGATTGCTCTAGCTGATGAAGTCTTTGTAAAGCAGCTAATAAGTTAGTCAATTGGTAGGTTAGCATTTTTGCTCAAATAACATATTAGAGCAACGAAGTATTCGGTTATGCATTGTTTACGAATTGATACCTTATCATTTTTCAACAGGTTCCATTCTCTGCATCACACACAATTTCGAGCAAATTACTCTCTTTTCATGCCTTTCTACGACTACGTTTATGGCACCATGGACAAATCTTCCTACAGATTATATGAAACTTCGCTTAACAGAGAGGGAGAGTCTCCAAATGTGGTACATTTAACTCATCTAACAACACCAGAATCCATCTTTCATCTTCGACTTGGATTCGCCTCTTGGGCATCGAAACCCCAGAGTACTCCACAGTGGTACACAAAGTTGATTTGGCCTTTGACATCCTGGGCTATGATAGTTACATGGTTTAATAGACAAACATTTGTTATTGAGAGAAATATTTTCAAATCTCTGAAGTTACAAACATGGGCTATTCCACGATACACTGCACATGTATGTTTCTTTCCTCTATTTTAATTGTTGTTCAGGATACATTATTTTATCGAAAGTTAACTTGTCACGGTTTAATTGGCATGCTTATTGCAGTACACTTCACCCAAGCAAAGAGAGTCTATCAATGGTATGATCGAAGAAGCTATCCTTGAAGCTGAGGGAACCGGAACTATTGTATTAACTTTAGGTCTTCTTAATCAGGTGAGTTTTTGCATGGTTTACACTTTTAAAATTTAGGTGAGGGTCCTCTTTGCATTGATGAAAATTCGGTTAGTGGTTAATTTTTATATTTTACTATTTATAATTAATTTGGTATCTAATTAGTTGTGATGATATATACATTAAACTAACTAATTTAACCCAACATTTTAGGGAAAGGAGATGAACAGAAATGGGGAGCTTTTTATAAGAAAGAATCCTCAGCTAAAAGTGAAGTTAGTTGATGGTAGTAGCTTAGCAGCTGCTGTGGTCTTGAATAGCATTCCAAAAGGAACAACTCAAGTTGCTATTAAAGGAAACTTGTCGAAGGTTTCCAATGCTGTTGCGGTTGAATTGTGTCGAATAGGTGTTCAAGTATGTAACATTCAATATTGTAGAACCAAAAGTTGATTTGATAAAATAATTATTGTATGAATGTTATTATTAGAGAAGCAACGATTTAGTTTCCAAACATTCTGACACTGTTGGAAACTACTCTACACTAGGTATCCATTTCTGGCGAATATGATTTTAGAAGGCTTAAAGAAATATGTACTTCTGAGACTCGAAAGAATTTAATCCTTTCCAAAAGTTGCTCTCAACAGGTAATTCTATACTGTATCATTCTTCACGTTTTCCTGATCAGACAGTGAGAATGAATTACTTGATTGACATTGAAAGAGAAGGTCACGGCGAGACGAGCCGTTTATGCCATCATAAGAAAGACATACTAGTCTCGCAAGTGATGTCTCTGGTGATCTGTTTCTTTATTATGACATGATAATAACGAAGTTGTTTAACTTTTGCGGTTTGCTTTTTGTAGATATGGTTAGTTGGAGATGGATTGGAAAAAACAGAACAAATGAAGGCATCAAAGGGAACGTTGTTCATTCCTTTCTCTCAGTTTCCTCCAAATAAATTGCGCGAAGATTGCTTTTACTGCAACATTCCCGCAATGTCTGCCCCAAAGCATTTCCAGAATTTAGACTCCTGCGAGGTATAAATTTAATAATTAAAAATTGTATCTTCTTTATCTAAACTAGATGATAACTCGTGCGAAGCACGGGCACGGACCGAGATTTTAACATTAGTATAAATAAATTACCGAGATTAAATATAATTAATAAGAATAAGCATTTATAAATATGTGCTTGTAAAGAATTGAATGATAATAGTATTTAATAAAATAACCATTATTTAATTATGTAGTTATAGGGAATCGAATCCATGTTGAAGATAAAGAAATTAAAGTAAATAAATATTTTATAATTATGTAATTGCAAGGAATCAAACCTAGTTTAGTGACCAATTCGGTTCTTTGGTAACTATTGTGCGTGATTTAAACATGATTTTACACATTAATAAATAATATTATCTAGATGCAAGGAATCCAATCCGATTATATTGATAACCAAATTCGGCACATACTATTGCGACTCATTTAAACATGATTTTACACATGAAGAAGAGTACAGATTAGTAATGCTTGCTTTACGTATTTACACATTTTTTCGTTTCGTGCTAGAATATTTGCAGAGGTACGATGATGTCTAGGCTTCGCTTGATCAATTAACTTTTAATGTTTCATGTATATTTTCATGTGCTCAACTTCGAGTAAGTATCATGTGAATTAATATATATATATAACTTTGGGTTAAACATTTTGAGATACAGAATTGGTTGCCACGAAGGGCGATAAGTGCATGGCGTATAGCTGGAATAGTGCATGCATTAGAAGGATGGAATGTCCATGAATGCGGAGACATGATGTTTAGCATGGAGAAAATTTGGCAAGCTACTCTTAAACAGGGGTTTCGTCCACTCCCATGTTGAGTATACAACGACGAAAGCAAAACCCAAAGCGAATAAACAAGAACAAGAAAATAAACGACAATCACACAAGACAAAGATTTACGTGGTTCGGAAATTCCTACTCCACAAGCCGCACTAATTTTGTATTGATCTCTCACAATTGTGTTGTGTTGTTGTGTTATGTTATGTTACAATTACATGAGTATTTATAAGAGAAGAAACTGGGTCTAAGAATCAGAGTCTAATTCTGAAATCCTAACTCTAATCCTAACTCTAATTAGAGTCCAATTCAGGATTCCTAACTCAAGTCAGAATCCAATTCTGAAACCTGATAGACTCCACAAACCCAACAATCTCCCACTTGGAGTCTGACCACATCTTCGCTTCACTCTTGTAAATCTAGTAACAAATAATCCTTCGATCAATAACTCTAACTAGTGCAGCGCCTTCTCATCAATCAATTCTGAAGGCCAGTTGAAGCTATGCAAAGCTTCAACTTTTCATTAGTAACCACCTTAGTCAACATATCTGCAGGATTCTTTGAACCAAGGATTTTCTTCAAGGACAAAGTACCATTGCTAATCAACTCTCTTGTAAAGTGATATCTCAGCTGAATATGCTTCGTCCTAGCATGAAACACAGGATTCTTCGCAAGATGTGTAGCACTCTGACTATCGCTATACAAAGCATTGTCCGCCTGTTTCTTGCCCAACTCCTCAAGAAAATTCTTCAACCAAATCATCTCCTTGCTAGCTTCAGAGATAGCCATATATTCTGCTTTTGTGGTTGAAAGAGCAACACTCTTTTGAAGTCGAGACATCCAACTAACTCTTGTGCCACCCAACATGAAAATATATCCCATAGTACTTTTTCTTGTATCCAAACATCCACCCAAATCTACATCAGAGAACCCTTCCAAGATAACATCTTTCTTGCTAAAACATAATGCAACCTTGGATGTGCCTTTCAAGTAGCGTAACAACCACTTGACTGCTTCCCAATGCTCTCTTCCTGGATTAGACATGAACCTGCTAACAACTCCCACTACATGAGCAATATATGGCCTTGTACACACCATAGCATACATCAAACTGCCAACTGCAGATGTATACAGAACTTTAGCCATATATTTCTTGCCTTCATCCGTTTTAGGTGACTGCTTCTTCGTGAGATTAAGTGAGTCGCCAACGGTGTACTTCTGGTCTTCGCATCTTGGACACTGAATTTCTCCAACAATTTCTCAATATACTTCTCTTGAGATAATTTCAAAGTACCTTCAGATCTATCCCTTATGATGCTCATACCAAGTATCTGTTTTGCTGCACCCATATCTTTCATCTCAAACTCCTCAGACAACTGTCTCTTTAACCTGTTGATTTCCCTCATGTTTGATCCTGCTATCAACATGTCATCAACATACAACAACAATATGATATAAGATGAATCAAATTGTTTAAAATAACAACAATGATCCATAGCACTCCTAGTGTACCCATTCTTCATCATAAAGCTGTCAAACTTCAAGTACCATTGTCTTGGTGCTTGCTTCAAACCATACAAGCTTTTTATAAGCTTGCAAACAAGGTTTTCTTTCCCAGCTACCTGAAATCCTTTTGGTTGTACCATATAGATGTCTTCCTCAAGATCACCATGTAAGAACGCGGTCTTAACATCTAGTTGCTCTAGATGTAACTCCTCTGCAGCCACAATGATTAGCACAATTCTAACAGTAGTCATCTTAACAACCGGAGAAAATATATCGGTATAGTCAATACCCTTTTTCTGTTGATAACCCTTGACTACTAACCTCGCCTTGTATCTCTTGCTGCCATCAGGTTCTTCTTTGATCCGGAACACCCACTTATTCTGTAAAGCCTTCTTTCCTGCTGGTAATTCAGTTAAAGACCAAGTTTCATTCTTCTCAAGAGAACTCATCTCTTCTTCCATGGCTGATTTCCACTTAACTGAATCATCCACCTGAACTGCCTCTGAATAACACTGAGGCTCTCCATCCTCGGTCAATAACATATAATATGCTGAAGGAGAAAATCTTTGTGGTGGCCTCACAATTCTGCTAGATCTTCTTACCTCAGCCTGTGGAGTAACTGGAACTGTGTCATCACCATTCCCCGAACTCCCACTATTTCCTGCAAGATCTTCTTCTGTAATATCTTCAAGCACTGCTTTCTCTTTCTCAGGTTTTTCTTTTGCAAACTCAGAATCGACTGCAAGCTTATCCTTGTACACTGCACTTTCGTTAAAAGTAACATCTCTACTTCTAACGACCTTCTTCGTCAGTTCATCCCAGAAACGGTAACCCATATCATCTGATCCATAACCAATGAAGATATACTTCTTTGCTTTTGGATCAAGCTTGTCCCTGTCAGAATCTTTAACACGCACATAAGAAACACAACCAAAAACTCGCAAGTGTGAAAGATTTACCTCCTTTTTCTGCCACTCTTCTTCAGGAATCTTGAACCCCAAAGGAACTGAAGGTCCTCTATTTATGAGATACGCTGCTGTGCTAACTGCATCTGCCCAAAAAGTCTTTGGCAACCCTGCATGTAACCTCATACTCTTGGCCCTCTCATTCAAGGTTCTATTCATGCGCTCTGCAACACCATTCTGCTGCGGTGTCTCTGGAATTGTTTTGATCATTCTAATCCCATATTCTGTGCAATAGCTTTTAAACTCATCACTACTGTACTCACCACCATTATCTGACATCAGACTCTTAATCTTCAAACCGGTCTGATTTTCAACTTCAGTCTTCCACTTCTTGAAAGTAGCAAACACATCTGATTTATTCTTCAAGAAATAAACCCATACCTTTCTAGTGGAATCGTCAATGAAAGTGACATAGTAGCGAGATCCTCCCAACGACGCAACTGCTGTTGGACCATATACATCTGTATGAACTAGCTCTAACCTCTAAGCCTTGGGTGTCCTCCCTGATTTTGTAAAAGTAACTCGTTTCTGTTTTCCAAGAACACTTGGCTCACAGAACCCAACTTCCACATTCTTCAGCTCTGGAATCTTTCCCTTCGAAGTTAACAGCTTCATACCCTTTTCACTCATATGACCAAGTCTTTGGTGCCACAAAGTTGAAGACCCAATCTCATCAGCAACTGCATTTGCTTCATAGCTAGATTGTTCAACTATGTACAACGTCCCATTTTTGTCTCCACGAGCAACAACTAGATTCCCCTTTATAACCTTCCATTGTCCGTCTCCGAAAGTAACTCGATACCCTTCCTTATCTAAATGACCCACAGATATCAGCATCTTCTTCAGTCCAGGAATGTATCTCACATCTTTCAACGTCCAGCTAGTCCCCAAAGAGGTCTTGAGATTAATATCTCCCATGCCCGCAATATCCAAAGTCTCATCATCAACAAGATGGACTTTACCAAAATTTCCAAGTCTGAAATTTAACATCAAATCCTTGCAAGGGGTAGCATGGAATGATGCACCAGAATCCATAACCCATGATTCAACGGAACATTCAACACAACAAATCAAAGCATCGTCATCCGCCACTTCTTCAACTACATTGTTAGATATTGATTCAAGAGATGATCAGGATCTGGGCATTACTGATCAGATACTGATGCTGACGTCATCAGGAATACAACGTCAGTATTGGACTATCAGGATTAGAAGCTGGTCAGGATTCCATGAAGATTTTCATCAGACCAGAGATCAAGGAAGATTGATATGTCGGTTCCTAATTTGTAGGAAGGCAGCTATCATACAAGATATGCATTCAGAGATATATGTAATTGATTTAGAATATCTTGTAATTGATAGTGCAACTGTGTACACTATATAAACACAGTTTAGGTTTTACATTTTGTAATCGCTTGCACGAGTTATATTGTAACCTAGCAGCTCTTAAGAACATAAGAATTTCTTAAGAGAGTTTTGTAACAGTTTTATATCAGAGTTAATAAAGCTGTTATTGATTCATACTTGTGTTATTTGTTTTAAGTCGAAAATCTTATACAATTGTATTCAACCCCCTTCTACAATTGTTATTTACTGGGCAACAATTGGTATCAGAGCTAAACTGATTAATTTAAATCAGAAACGATCTTAAGATGTCGACAAGCAAGTATGAAAGCATTAAAATTCCAATTCTCAAGAAGACTGAGTATCCAACCTGGAAAGTGAAAATGTTGATGTATCTAGAAGCAACTGATCCTGACTATCTTGACAGGATCAATGATGGACCATTTCTTCCAACAAAACTAGTTGCAAGAACAGAGACTGTTGCTGAACACTATGTCATTAAGGCAAAGAATGAATGGACGGCAGAAGAAAAGGTTCAAGTACTCAAAGATGCAAAGGTAAAGAATATTTTGCATAACAGTCTTGATAATGTCATGTCTAACAGAGTAATAGCATGCAAGACTGCGAAGGAAATTTGGGATACTTTGGAAACTCAATGTCAAGGTACTGAATCTATCAAAAGAAACAGAAGGGCTCTGTTGATTCAGGAGTATGAGCAATTCGATGCTAAATCTGATGAAAGCCTTACTGATATGTATGATAGATTCTTGACTTTACTGAACAATCTATCACTAGTTGGCAAAGAGTATGATCCAGAGGATTCGAATACCAAGTTTCTCAGAGCTTTAACTGAAGAGTGGGATACTCAAGCTTCAATCATAAGGCATCAATATGATTTGAAGATGCTGTCTCTTGATGAAGTCTATGGGATGCTAAGAACTCATGATCTTGAGGTTCAACAGAGGAAGAACAAGAAAAATGTCAAAGCAAAATCTGTTGCTTTGAATGTTGAATCAAAATCAAAGGGAAAAGCTGAGGAGGTTTATAACCGAAAGAGTAGAGTGGAAGAGTCAATTCCTGATGACTCATCATCAGATACTGATACTGAGTCTGATCCTGATACTGATGATGACTCTACTGATTCTGATATGATGGAAATGGTTGCTATGATAGTCAAGGGCTTCAAAAAGATGAAGTTCAGAAAGGCTAGAAAGCAAGGGAAATTCCAGAAGAAAACCTTTAATGCTGACAAAGACAGGTACAAGAAGAAAGAAGGCAAAAGCAGCAAGTTTGACAAGTCAAAAATCAGATGCTATAACTGTGATGGGATGGGTCATTTTGCAACTGAGTGCAAGAAGACCAAAACCAAAGCTCTCATTTCTTCAAGCAAGGATTGGATGGACTCATCATCTGACTCTGAAGAGGAAAAAGTGAATTATGCTTTGATGGCTAAAACTGATGAGACTTCTGCTGGTGAAACCAAGGTATCTGAAGTTTTATTTGATTTTGATACTAATAATGTTTCTGAACTAAGATCTTTCTTAAAATCTCTGCATATTAGTTTTAGGAGTCAATCTCTTGAAAATACAAGAATAAAATCTGAAATGGCAGAGGTTGTTAAGAGAAATGATCATCTAGAAGTTGAGTTAATTTTCTTGCATGAAGTTCAAGCAGAATGTGATAATGCTAAACACATGAAACTTGAAATGGAGTTTAAATATAATGAACTTGAGAGGCAACTTAAAGATGCTAATGAAAAACTCAGAACCTGGACACATTCTGGTACAAAAACTCATGAAATCATTTTTGATAAAAACTGGAAAGAGTGTCTAGGGTATAAGCCAGAAAATGAGAAAAAGGACAAAGGAAAGGTTGTTTCATCTAACCCTGGAAGAGTTATAGTTAATAACTCAACAAATCCAAAAACCTACAGATATGTTACAGACAGTACCAAAACCAAATAAAAGCCAGTTAATTATGTGTATCCTGAGATTCCCAAATCTACTTCAGAAGAGGGATCTACTTCTACACATCATTCTGAGTCTAGAACTGTCAAAAACAAAAATGTGGGTCTTTTGTCCAAGAAGCAATTAAGGGACAGAATCTGTGAGGTAACAGATAGCAAGAGAGTTCCAACTGTAAAAAGGAACAGGAATGGTAAAGTTGGAATAAACAAGGAAAATAATTATAAGTATATTCCGAATGCACCAAGAAAAGCATGTTTTAACTGTGGTAATTCTAATCATCTTGCTATTGATTGCAGGAAGAATAAAAAGAAGCCAACTGTAGTTCCTAAGTCTGACATTAGGAATAAATCAGTATTCTATAAACCACAGAATCCTTGTTTACATTGTGGCAGTAAATGGCATTCTATTTATACATGTGAAGAATACCATAATTTGTACTATAATTATTATGAGCCTTTGCCTAAGTTCAATAAAAGTGCAAATTTTGGAAAATCAAAGAACTTGAATTCTAAACATACATCTGTCAAGATAAAGACTAATTCTGATGAAAATGTCTTTACAAAAAAATCTTCTATTAATAAAGATGTTGATTTGCATGAAAAGAGAACCCAACAAGTGTGGGTTCTTAAAAATTCTAACTGAGTTCTTTGTGATTCTGATTGCAGGGTAAAAAGAAAAATGTGTTAGTCATGGATAGTGGATGTTCTGTGCACATGACTGGAGACAAAACCTTGCTATCAGAATTTGAGGAAAAGGCTGGCCCAACTGTGTCTTATGGAGATGGCAACATTGGACAAACTTTGGGATATGGCAGCATTGTAATTGGAAATGTCATCATTGAAAAAGTAGCTCTGGTGAAAGGACTAAAGCACAATCTGTTGAGTGTTAGTCAGATCACAGACAGAGGTTATCGTGTCAACTTTAATGATACTCATTTTGAAGTTATCAGCAAATCTACTGGAAAGATTGCATTAACAGGTCAAAGACATGGTAACATTTATGAAGCCAACATTCACACCAACACTGAAAATCCAACTACATGTCTCATCAGTAAAGCATCTGTAGATGAAAGTTGGAATTGGCATAAGAAGCTTTCTCATCTCAACTTTAACAATATAAATGAGTTGGTCAAGAAAGACTTGGTGAGAGGATTACCAAAGGCTCTATATACTCCTGATGGACTCTGTGATGCTTGTCAGAAGGCTAAACAGAGAAGGACATCATTCAGGAGTAAATCTGAATCCTCAATTGATGAACCATATCACATGCTACATCTCGACTTGTTTGGACCAGTGAATATTATGTCCATCAGTAAGAAAAGATATACTCTAGTGATTGTTGATGAATATACTAGATTTACCTGGGTTTATTTTCTTCACAGAAAAGATGAAACTGCTGAAATACTGCTGGACCATGTTAGACTTATTGAAACTGGCACGGAATACAAAGTCAAGATTCTGAGAAGTGATAATGGGACTGAATTCAAAAATTCAGCAATGGAAGAGTTCTGCAAATACAAAGGAATAGTTCAACAATTCTCTGCTCCTGGCACTCCTCAGCAAAATGGAGTAGTTGAAAGAAAGAACAGAACTCTTATTGAAGCTGGTAGAACTATGTTGGAAGAAGCTAAACTACCTACATATTTCTGGGCAAAAGCAGTCAACACAGCTTGTTACACTCAAAATATAACACTAATCAACAGACATGGTGTAACTCCTTATCAGATGATTAAGGAAAAGAAGCCAAGTTTGAAGCATCTACATGTGTTTGGCTGCAAGTGCTTTGTTCTAAGACCTCATCCAGAACAGCTAGGAAAATTTGAGACAAAAGCTGATGAGGCCATCTTTATTGGCTATCCAACAACAAGAGCCTTTAAAGTCTACAATCTGAGAACAAAGACAGTCATGGAGTCTATTAATGTATCTTTTGATGATAGAAAGCTAACAGGAATAAAAGAAGACTCTCATGACAGTTTGACTTTTGCAAATGAAGCTACCAATAATCCTGATGAAGTCACGTCAGATACTGATATTCCATCAGATCCTGACGATCGATCAATTCCTGATCAAATACCTGTTACTGATGATGACTCAAATAATGCAAATGTTGAGGGGGAGCAAGAGCGAGACATCACTAGTACTGATACAACTCAAACATCAAGTAGAGATTCATCAGAAACAGACTCAAGTGACAATCAAGATATTACATCAGTTGAAGATAGCACTATCTCAGGGGGAGCTTCTAGCAACTCTAGTTCTTTTGAAGAAAACACCAATCCAGGGGGAGCATCCAGTTCAAGAAATGACTTACCATCAGCAAGGAAATGGACAAAAAGTCATACTCCTGATTTAATCATTGGGAATCCTGAAGCAGGTGTTAAGACAAGAAGTGCAACTCAAAATGAATGTTTATATAATAACTTTCTGTCAAAGGAGGAGCCCAAGAAAGTTGAAGATGCACTTAAGGATGCTGATTGGGTGACAGCTATGCAAGAAGAACTGAATGAGTTTGAAAGAAATGAAGTCTGGAAACTTGTACCAAGACCCAAAGGAAGGTCTATTGTGGGTACAAAGTGGGTATTCAGAAATAAGACTGATTCAGATGGCACAATTGTGAGAAATAAAGCAAGACTAGTAGCAAAGGGATATTCTCAACAGGAAGGAATAGATTATGATGAGACTTTTGCTCCTGTTGCAAGACTGGAGGCCATCAGAATTTTTCTGGCATATGCAGCTCACAAGAAATTCAAAGTATTCCAGATGGACGTAAAAAGTGCATTTCTCAATGGAGAACTGGAAGAGGAGGTATATGTTGAACAACCTCCTGGATTTATTGATCCCAGACATCCAGATCATGTCTATAGACTGGATAAAGCACTTTATGGACTAAAGCAAGCTCCAAGAGCCTGGTATGAAACCCTAGCTCAATTCTTACTGGAAAGTGGATTCAACAGAGGTACAATTGATAAAACCTTATTTTATTTGAATCATGGTAAGGATTTGCTGTTAGTTCAAATATATGTTGATGATATCATTTTTGGGTCAACAAATACTAAGCTGTGTGAGAAGTTTTCAAAGCTAATGCAGTCGAGATACCAAATGAGCATGATGGGAGAAATGAGCTATTTCTTAGGTCTTCAAGTTAAACAGACTGATGAAGGGATTTTTATCAATCAGTCAAAATACACAAAGAATTTACTAAAAAGGTTTAACATGCAAGACAGCTCTACAGCTTCCACTCCTATAGCTACAGCTACAAAGCTTGATCCTGATCAAGGAACTGAAGTAGATGTAACCAACTATAGAGGAATGATTGGCTCACTCTTATATCTAACTGCTAGCAGACCTGATATCATGTATGCAACCTGTCTATGTGCAAGATTTCGAGCAAATCCTAAAGAACCACATCTCATTGCAGTAAAAAGGATTTTCAGATATCTAAAGGGAACATCCTCTCTTGGCCTTTGGTATCCCAGAGAATCAGACTTCAGTTTATGTGGTTATTCAGATGCTGATTTTGCTGGATGCAAAATAGACAGGAAAAGTACTTCAGGCAGTTGTCAGTTTCTTGGAGGAAGACTAGTTTCTTGGTTCAGTAAAAAGCAAAAGTCTATCTCCACATCAACTGCAGAAGCTGAGTACATTGCTGCTGAAAGCTGTTGTGCTCAGATCATGTGGATGAGAAATCAGCTAATGGACTATGGTTTGTCATTTTCAAAAATACCTATTTATTGTGATAACCAAAGTGCTATTGCTATGACAGGAAATCCAGTTCAACATTCTCTTACAAAGCACATCAGCATCAGGTATCACTTCATCAGAGAACAAGTACTGGAAGGAACAATTGAACTTCATTTTGTTCCTACTGATCAACAGTTAGCTGATATATTCACTAAGCCACTACCTGAGGCTACTTTTACAAAGTTGGTGAATGAACTTGGAATGGTAAACTATGGCAGTTCCTGCGAAAAAGAAGCCATCAGATACTGACGACTTGCACATACTGATGGAAAGTCAATCCTGACAATGGTCAACATTGAATCCTGATGCAACGATTCAATAATCAGTATTTTGAAATAAGAGACCAATCCACTCCATTGTTAATAGCCATCCCAGATCCCATCTTTGCCACTTTGTTTGGGTGGAAGTTGACAGGGATAAGGTTATTTTTGCTGACATATTCATTAACAATGGTTGATGGAGTTGGATGAGGATGCCTTAGATGAAAGCCATGCGAATGCTGTTTGGAGGGCAGCATCTATGTCGATCACTTTTGCAGGTTTTTCCTTCTCGATTTCTTCGAGACCTGCATCCATCTGCAACCAGAGAGTCTCCAGTTGTCTTTCCCAGTCGAAAGCAGCAAACTCTTCACGAGTATAACTAAAAATATCTCTTTTCTCTAAGAGATGGAGGTTTTTCTCAATGATGGTAAGGTTCGACATTGCTAAAACTTTTGATGAGAAGGGGTTTTCTGATTTTTTCTTACAGGAGATAATGAAGCGTTAAAGAAGTAAGTGGACAAGTCTCTAAGATTAAATAGAGAAGGGTGAAACGAGAATATGAAACGATTCATATTACTGGTGCAAGTACCAGGTATTATTCGATTGTGTTGTTTTAAATTTCTTTATTTAAAACAAAATTACCATGTTTTATTTTGGTCACAATTTTATTTTCCGAATAATATGTAGCGCGTGTGCTCACTCGATGCTTACATACAGTTAAAGATGTAAGTCATGACGCGTGTAATCATCACCACTCTCTCACGTAATTTGGTCCATTACTTTAGCCTAAACGAATGATTTACTGACACCTGTTTTTGAGAAGTTACAAGTATTGTCTAAAATCAATTAAGTTTACTAATTGATTTAGTTTTCTCAAACTATCAGTAAAACATCGTCTCTCTTTGTCTCTGCACTCTCAAACCCTAATTTCAAAATTAACTCATCTTTTGTGTTTGAAATTCCAATGGAGAACCTATTCATGAACAGCAAGGTGGTAATCAATGGAGTTACTTTTAATACAAATAACTTCACTGCAGTTCTAGATCATCAGGACTTGCCGAGTGATTTCCACATTATTCAGGACTTTTTGGCCTCAAGCCCAATCAATTATGCTCTAACCCAACCTGCCAAGATATCTTTTAAGTCTGTTATGCAGGTTTGGAACACAAGTGTTTTTGGGAAAAGTCATTCATCAGAGAATCCTCAGATGAGCTTTGAATATGACAATGTTACATACTATGTGACTCCTGAGATTGTCACTGAAGCCCTACACTTACCATCAATCATTGGTAAGCCTGTATTCAAATTTCTTGATGCAAAACTTCTTGAGTATGTTGTAAGCTTGGGTTACAATGGAACACCAAAGAAGTTTGGAGAGCTCTACAGGACAAAGCTCAAGAAGGAATGGAATTTCTTTTTTTATACTATCAGCAGATGTTTCTTGAATAAAGTGTCAAACTTTGATGCCTTACCCACAGGTTCAGCCAAAATTGGGTACTCTCTAATTCATGATCTCTCATTTGATTATGGTTCCTTTATATTAAAGGCATTAAGTGAAAGAAAAGCAGATAAATGTGGTTATGTTTGCTTTCTTAGATTTTTCAATTAATATTTTCTCACTTATGTCCTCATGCTGTTTTTGAGAATGATACAATTTTGCCGATATGTAAAATCTCAGAAAACAATATAAAGAGTCTAATCAATTCTGATAAGGCAAATAAGTTTGTGGGACCTCCATACATTCCTGATGAAGTATGGTCTCTTTTAAGAGAGAGAATGCCTATTCAATATGGCCCAGCAACTGGTGCTATGGAACAGGACCTTACACATCCTATTTCTGACACAAGCACACAACCTAAACACTTACCTAAACAGTTAACCACCTCTGGTGTCTCACAAAAGGCATCAGTTGTAAAATCAAAGAAATCAGCTAGATCTGATGTGTCTAAGAGGCAATCAGGGTCAAAGGATTTCTCCACTTCAACTCATTCTCAAATGAAGTCACAAGGGGGTGGACAAAGGGTTTTTGAAACATCTGGTTTGGATAAAGGAACAGGAGGGAAAAGGAAAGTTGATCAAGGAGTTATTTCTGATTCTGATGATGATACAATGCCAATATCAGTCTTGTTAAAAAAGAAGGAGATTGATGTTGCTGATACAAGAGAAGTGGCTGACTCTGAAAAGCCAAAGAAGAGAAGAAGATTAATCAGCAAAGGCAAATTTGTTGATCATACAGAATTTCTGAATCTTACTGATGATATGGAAGGCAATCCTGATACTGTTAATCAGGATGGATCATCAGTTCCTGATGCTACTGCTAATCCTGACATCTCTACTCCAAATAATTCACCTATGAAGACTGTTGAGATTTCTGATTCTCCAACATCTGAATCTCCAAAGAGAAGAATTATTGAGATGTCTGTTGATGAAGTAAATGCTATTGCTGCTCAGCTGGGTGTTAAACCTTCACCTCTTGAAGTAAAAACTGCTGAAGCAAATGTTTTTCACAGACAAAAGAAACAAAGGACTACTGTGTCATCTCTGAGAGGATCCAGCCCACAAGAACCTGAACTTCAAAGGAGTTCAGAAGCTATTACAGATCCAGTCACACAAGAACCACCTACTCAGAGTGTAGGTGGAGACATTTCTGAAGGAATAGTCCCACAAGAACCATCTTCTCAAAGGGAAGGTGAAGACAAGAATATTCCTGCCCCACAAGAACCATCTTCTCAACATGAAGATGCTGGCAAACTCACATCAGCAGGGGAGTTTCCTGACAATGCTCAAGGGACTTCTGAAATTGAAATTGAACTTGCTAGAAGTCTGGCAGAAAAAGCTGCTCATGATTTGCACATTGCTGAATGTGATAGAGTGATTGCTGACACTGCATTTGAGGGAAGTACACAAGAACCTTTGACTCAAAGTGTTGAAGAAGCTTCAAAACCTCAGACTACACAAGAACCATCAGTAGTAAATACTGATGCAAGTCATGCTATAGTTGCAGTGGTCAATCCTGATGAGAGTACTACTGATCCACTTATTCCATTGCTTATTGAGCCAATTTCAGCAAGGCCAATGGATTCTTTAACTACTTCATCAGGTAACATCTCTTTCTCTACTTCATTTACTACTGATAGTATGATTACAGATAGACCTGATAATAGGGATACCTCTATCTGTATGACTTCAGACCACTCTTCTCAGCCACCTCTTATTTCTTCACGATTAATGAGCCAGAACCTTTCTTGTGAGATTGAGAGTGAACATTTAGAGAAAAAGAAAAGTGATGAGAGGCAGTCTCCTGAACTGGCAAAAGGAGAGGTAGAAAAGAGTGAGAAGTTATTAACTTCTTGTGAGGTAGAAGTTGCTATTGAAAGTAACTTAGGTAACATTGTGAGAAGTGATGAGATCACTTTAAAAGAAAAGAGAGATTTAGGAAATGTTACTAATTTGTCTGCAGGTCATCAGGATTCACCAGCTGTATCTACTGGTGTTTTGAAACTGAAAGGTATTATGCTTCCTGATGATGATGTTGAACATAAACTTCCTGAGGCTGGTGGTGGCTCAGATGATGATGATGATGATGATGATGATCATGCTGATCTTGAAACAAAGCAAATGCAGGCGGCTATAAAAGCAAGTCTCCAATCTACTTATGGGTCTTCAAGTAGATACATGCAGTCAATGACTCAAGAAGAATTCAGAGGGGAGTATAGTTCACTTCTTCCTCCTGATACTCAAGCTGCAAGGGGACATGAATGGGATACAGAATGGAATGAACCAACTGCTGAGATGAATTTTCAAACTGCTCTGTTTCATTCTGGTCATATTGCTACGCGGATGCCGACACCTGAACTTAAGGCTCTTCTCAAAATCAATGCTCTTCTAGCAAAGGGATTGAAGAGTGACATTGACTCTATGAAGGCTGCAACAGATAAATTTCAAGCGGGTATTCAAACATCTGTTTCTATATCTGCTACTGCTTCTCAAGCACGCCTTCTTGCAGATGATATTAAAGCTCTTGATAAGAGATTGGATTCTAGAATGACTGTCTTGGAATCAAAAGTTGATACTATTGATGAAACCCTCAAGCTCATATTGTCTTTCTTCATTCAGGATGATACTGATGTCAAAAAGGGGGAGAAAATAGTCAAAACAAAATGTTCACCTGATCCAGTTGTACAAAAGGATGATGATAATTCTGGAAATGATGGTGGTGATAAGTCACATCATAAAGTTGAAACCTCTGATGCTGCTACTCAAACTAGGCAGTCAACTCATGTTTCTAGATCTGGTAAGAAGACAGTGACAATAATGATGCAATCTCAGAATCCAAAAGAAGAACAGGTTGTGACACCTGGTCAAGCTCTGTCAACCATTCCTGAGGATGATGTGTATGTGGAACAGGATGAGGCTGCTGCTGCTAATCTGTTTCATGAACTTGACACTGGGGATGGTCGTGTTCTTAAATTATTTCATAAAGACAAAAGAGTTCAACAGTATCATGCTGAGAAAGCACTTGTTTTATCTGCTGAAGAAAATCCAAACATGACTACTGATGAGTTCTTAGAAGAACAGAACAGGATCTTTGAAGAGTTTGCAAAACAGAATAAAACTCCTGCTACAAGAAGAGGAAGAGGCAGAGGAGGAAGATACAGAAGTAGAGGAAGATTATCTGCTCGAACAAGTATAAGGCAAACAAGATCTAGTGGAATCAAATTGAAAGATGTTTCTGAAAATGAAAAGAAGAAAACTCCACTATCTCTTGCATCAACTCCAGATAACAGATTCAATGCTCCTGAAGAAATTGAAAAGGAGATATTGCCTTTGAAAAGGAAGAGTAAGGTAGTTGTTCAATCTACTGCATCTAACGAGAAGTCAGTCGTTGATTCAATTCCTGATGTTGTTCCTGAAGAGACTGAAATCTTAAAAGAACTTAAGATTATGATTCTTAAGGTTGTGGTTGAATTTCACAATGTGGAAGTTTTTGAAGATACATTGGAGTATGAACAAGAAAACTTCAAAAGATTTGAAAGAGAAAGTGAAATCAGAGCTAAAGCCACAAAAGCAGAAAAGATAACAACCAGGGATTACTTAAGAAATGTTCATAGATCAGACAGGAAGTTATGGTATGATAGAGATAGATCTGTTCCTGAACATCAGCAGGATTATCCAACTAATGAGAAGAAGAAGAGTAAGAAGAAGGAGGTGGATAAGGTTGATTATAGGAAACCAGTTGTGTTCATATCAGCTGGATTGATAAAAGAGTCTTCTTTGATCAATGAATTTCTGATTGTTAAAACAGAGTCTACTACTTTTATTGCTGAAAATCCACCAAAATGGGTGAGTATGCAATCTGGCTTGAAAGGATGGGAACCTGGCACAAGGGGAGGAATTGGATATAGTCATGCACTGGTTATTTTCATTGCACAAACTGATCAATATGCTCTAGTTGACAAGATTGGGGATGAATTAACTGTAGATCATCTTTGGAAACTTGAAGCTGTTGCTATCATTGCTGATTGTCATGCTGATGCAAAGAAAATAGAGAAGCTGGTGTACTTTATGAAAGATGGAAGTGTGAAGAAGATTCTTATTCATGAATTGTTGTGTAAATCTGCAAAAGAACTGAAATATGTTCTGTATCTTCTCAGAAGTAAAAGAATAAATGTTAGTGAAAGAGAAGTTTATCAAAATTGACGTGTCATGATTTACATGAAGATTAGACAGAGGTTCATGGATGGAGGAACAAGGTATGATGGCAATTATATTCCCATGTACTTAAATTTAAGAGATATAGAGGTTGAAATGAAGAAAGGTACAGCTGTTAAAGAAGTGTATCTAGGCATGGAACAACTATCTCTAAATCCAGATGGGAAGGAAATTGCTTATGTGTTGCTAGGTGACTTAGATCTTCCGAGAAACTCAATTCAGAACATCAGGGCAGCTATTTATCAGATTAATGAGGAAGATGAAGAACTCAAAAATCTGAAGAAGAAACTGATTCAAATTCTTGAAAGCAAGGAAGAAGAATTGTTATCTGAATTCTTGAGACTGAATCTGTTTTATCAAAGAATTTTTGAAACTGTTCCTGATGATTTTTAGAAGGTATTTTGTTTTGAGTTTTTGACATCTTGAATCAAGGAATTTGTGCTTTGTTTTATAAAGAACAAATTGGGGGAGATTGTTAGATATTGATTCAAGAGATGATCAGGATCTGGGCATTAATGATCAGATACTGATGCTGACGTCATCAGGAATACAACGTCAGTATTGGACTATCAGGATTAGAAGCTGGTCAGGATTCCATGAAGATTTTCATCAGACCAGAGATCAAGGAAGATTGATATGTCGGTTCCTAATTTGTAGGAAGGCAGCTATCATACAAGATATGCATTCAGAGATATATGTAATTGATTTAGAATATCTTGTAATTGATAGTGCAACTGTGTACACTATATAAACACAGTTTAGGTTTTACATTTTGTAATCGCTTGCACGAGTTATATTGTAACCTAGCAGCTCTTAAGAACATAAAAATTTCTTAAGAGAGTTTTGTAACAGTTTTATATCAGAGTTAATAAAGCTGTTATTGATTCATACTTGTGTTATTTGTTTTAAGTCGAAAATCTTATACAATTGTATTCAACCCCCTTCTACAATTGTTATTTACTGGGCAACATACATTAGCTGAATTATCCTCTTTCTTCTTTCCTTTAGGAACTGCGGGAGCCGTACAATGATTTCTGAAGTGACCTTTCTTCTGACAATTCCAACAAACAATCTCCTTGCGATCTTTGGACTGTCCTCTCTTCTGTGACTTCGATCTGCTACGCCCCTGATTCTGCCCCCTATCGGACTTTCTGCCTCTACTCTCAGTACTCAATAAGGAACTTGACGACTCTCCTGAGTTTCTCCTACGAATATCTTCTCCAAGAATCGCATCTCGAACTCCATCAAAAGTCATCTTGTTGCTCCCAGATGAATTAAAAATAGCAGTGACAAATCCTGACCAACTGTCAGGTAACGAGGATACCAACAACAAGGCTTGTACTTCATCATCGAATTTGTCAATCTTGATAGGATAGAGTTAAATTTGTTAACATGATCAGCAACACAATCACCTTCATTCAATTTTGTGGCAAACAATAAGCGACACAAATATACCTTATTCGAAGCAGACGGCTTCTCATACATATTTGATAACGCCTTGATCAATCCATAAGTTGTCGTTTCCTTGACGATATTGTAAGCAACGTTCTTCGCCAAAGTTAATCTGACAACACCCAGAGCCTGCCTATCCAATAGATTCCAATCTTTGTCATCCATCTTTTCTAGCTTCTTCTCCTCCAGCGGTTCGTGTAGTTTTTTCTGATACAAATAATCTTCAATTTGCATCTTCCAAAACGAAAAATCTTTGCCATCAAATTTATCGATCTTTACTTTCCCTTCTTCTGCCATCGCTCCCACTCGCCTGAAAACCTAGGCTCTGATACCAGTTGTTGAGTATACAACAACGAAAGCAAAACCCATAGCGAATAAACAAGAACAAGAAAATAAACGACAATCACACAAGACAAAGATTTACGTGGTTCGGAAATTCCTACTCCACAAGCCGCACTAATTTTGTATTGATCTCTCACAATTGTGTTGTGTTTGTTGTGCCCAAAATCTCCATGGGCTAGATTTAGACCCATTAAGCTATAGGATTCGGCCCATACGAGCCAGAAGATAGATTCAATACGAGTTGTGAAGGTCAGATAGAAGAAATAACTAAGGAAGCATGAGTATCAGAAGGTTCCCAATGGTCAGGAAGCTGAGCAGAGTATTAGAAGGCCAGGTTCCTCCCAGCAGAAGAGTTCTAGTTAGCATAGCAACAGCAATAGAGATGACAAGAGCATGTGAAGAGCTATCCAGTCTTACCAGTTTGTTATTTGTGCAGGTACTGACACTTAAAGGGAGGTCCCTAAGTGATATGTCCCGAAATAAGGAGGTTCCTGAGAAACAGGCTCCTGAGATATAGGTTCTTGAGTACCAGGTTCCTACGAGTTGCCAACAGAAAGTTCTAGAAGCCATCTAGAACAGATAAACGAATTGATATTGGAGTATAATTCTAGGGCGCAGATGATCCTAGAATTATCTCTGATCAATGAGAGAATTATAGTAGGGTACGAACTCGAGTTCTATTCTACTTAGCCAACTAGTTCGTGAATGGCTCTAAAGGAACCTGAGTCCCACACGAACTAGGTGACCGAATACAGCTATTCCAGTAAGAGACAGAATCATATTAGAACTACGTGAGCTTGATCCCAATTTATACAAGGGTACGTAGGCACCTCATGGTAAGACACATTGAGTTCTCTGATTTTCTCTAAAGGAACTTGAGATTATTGGAGACACCCTCGAGCACAGCTCAACCCCCACAAACACAACCCAAACCTTTTCACAGAACAGTTGATCGCTAGCCTATACAACTACCCGTAAACCTCTTAACAAGTTGTTACGAAATCCACTCATCAACATTGGCGCTAGAAGGAGGGGATAGTTAATATCTTAAGAGTGGAAAAGATGTCAGGCAACTCTGATAGCGAAGCAACCCGTTCTGAGCGATAGGTTCATGATGGGAACAAATCTCCTAACAAAGCACCGAAGGTTACCAAAGCAGCTATGATGGAAATCTTGAAGACTATGGGAGAACGTTTGTTGACTTTGGAGCAGGCTTCAAGCAAAAAGAAGAGAAAGAAGGCAAAGAAAAGCAAGAAGTCGAAGGTTACTCCGAAACAGCTGAACTTTGAGGAAGAGGAATCTGAGGATGGAGAGGAGGTTCCAGAAGATGGTGAAGAACCAAAACAGAATAATGGTGATGAAGAGCTAGAGAATCCTGAGAAGAGTAAAACTATTAGCAAGGGCCGTACAGGGTCCAAGGGAAAGAAGAAGACCAAAACTGGAGGTTCCTCACAGAAAAAGAAGAAAGATAAAGACCCATCTGTTGAGATAGTTGAAGAAGCAAACACAGATTCAGACAAGGATACTGAAAGATCAAGCACTGCAGAGTCGCAAGAGGAGGAAGGAACGAGCAAAAAAACAAAGGTGGAAGCTATTGGGGAGGTGACAGTCGAAGATGTTAAGAAAATTTTGGCTCAGCTCAAGGACAAAAAGAATCTAATTGTGAATCCTATAACCGCTTCTCCTTTTACCAAGAAGGTTCGAAAGTCGGCTCTGCCTAGGTCTTACAGGCCTTCGAATAAGTTGAAATTCGATGGAACTACTGACCCCATTGAATACCTCAGTCGTTTCGACACAGAGATGGATGTCTATCAAGTGAAGGAAGCCACCAGATGCAGGTTACTGGCTACAACTCTACAGGGTGGAGCCCATCAATGGTTCAAGAGGTTACCTGCTGATTCGATTTGTTCTTGGGCGAGTATGGGGAAGCTTTTCGTTACTCAATTCAGAGCATCCGTTTCATTTGCACCACCTACCAATACTTTGGCCAACATCAAGCAAAGACCTAGTGAGACATTGACGGAATATTTCAAGAGGTTCAATGCAGAGGTTCCGAAGGTTAGGAAAGCATCTGAGGAAACCATAAAGAATTTCCTAATTGCTGGAGTCAAGGGAGGCTCAGACTTTTGGAAAGCACTTCAAGGAACCAGAGACGTTGGCAGATTTTTATACCCAGGCAGAACCTTTTCGTCTTGTGGAGGAATCTCTGGCTGAGTTAAAAAGGATCCAGATTTTGTGAGGCAAAGTGGAAGTAAGAGGTCGAGACCAAGAAGCCCCAATGGTCGTGACAATAAAAAGGTGGTTAGTTGTACATCCCAAGTAAAGCCTGAAGTTGAAGCCGTGAATCCTACTAGACCTGTCATGAGTCAGGTCCCGCCACCAGCTTCCTATAACAACAACAAACGTGAGAGACCTGTCTATGAAACTTTCACCCCTTTGGTAGCTCCAATCGATCACATCTACGCGGTGAATGAGAAGTCCTCATGGTTTAAGAAGCCTTTCAGAACTGGTCCTCCAGGGAATAAGAATGAACGTCCATACTGTGACTTCCATGATAACAATGGGCATAATACTGCAGATTGCCGTCACCTTAGGGACTTAATTGAAACTCTAATCAGACAAGGGCAGTTAAGTGAATGGGTGGCTCAAGAAGGCAAAAAGTATAGAGATGAGAAGACTCAGAAGGCACAGACACAGGAACCTGTTTTGATGGAAGGACCACCTAAGGCTGGTTACATACGCACAATTATAGGAGGTCCCCACATTGGAGGAAGTAGCAGGAACGCCATGGAGAGATACACACGTGAAGCTAAAGAACATCCTTTGACCAGTGTTTATAATCTGTCACAGAGGACTCCAAAGCTGTTTGAAGGGGAGGATGAAGATATTACCTTCACTGAAGAAGATGCCTCATGGGTACATCATCCTCATACCGATGCTCTAGTGGTCGAGGCAGGAATTGGGTCTTACGAGGTTCATCGAGTGCTAGTTGATAATGGAAGCTCTGTAAACCTGTTATCTTATTCAGCTTTCAAGAAGATGCATTTTCTGGATAAAGACTTAACTCCAACAAATGATACCTTGTACGGATTCACTAATAATCAGGTTCCTATCAAAGGTAAGATTCGTTTGCCAGTAACTCTGGGTGACAAACCATGTTGCATTACACAGCTGGCAGAATTCATTGTTATAGAGGAGAATATGAACTACAATGCTATTCTGGGAAGACCCGTCTTGAAAGAGATGAGGGTGATAACCTCTATTTACCACCTAACTATGAAGTTCCCAACACCGAATGGAATTGGTATAGTTCGAGGATGCCAGTATGAGTCTAGAGAGTGCTACACCAAAGCTTTACAACATGCTGCTAAAGCTGCAAAGTTGCCTGAACCCATGGACGACACTAATAATCAGGTTCCTATCAAAGGTAAGATTCGTTTGCCAGTAACTCTGGGTTACAAACCATGTTGCATTACACAGCTGGCAGAATTCATTGTTATAGAGGAGAATATGAACTACAATGCTATTCTGGGAAGACCCGTCTTGAAAGAGATGAGGGTGATAACCTCTATTTACCACCTAACTATGAAGTTCCCAACACCGAATGGAATTGGTATAGTTCGAGGATGCCAGTATGAGTCTAGAGAGTGCTACACCAAAGCTTTACAACATGCTGCTAAGGCTGCAAAGTTGCCTGAACCCATGGACGAGGTTCCTGATGATTTTCCAGGAAAGAACCCGGACAAAATAACGCATGACTTGCGTAGTCCGCCTTTGGAAGGTTTTGTGCCAGCATCCTGTAGAGCTGTAAGAATTGAAGAGGTTATAGAAGAGGAACCTCATGCTGAGATTCCAGTTTTTCGGGGACCAGATACCCCTTACCTGCTGATAGAAAGTGCACCTCCTACGGACAAGGATGGTGATGTGTGTATGGCAGAAGGATTGGATGAAGGAAAATCCCAAAAACTGAAACATAATGGAAGCAATGAAGACAGTCAGCCAGCATCAAAGAGAAGGAATGTCATGCACGAAGTTCAGGAACCGTCTACAGTCCAGGAACCTCAAGAGGACTCAACCACAGAGATGGAGGTAGACTTAGATCCCTGAATGCCAGAAACCATGGTCAAGGCTGGACCAGCTGGTGAAACTTTGGATGTGAAGATCAATGACAAAGATGGTACAAAGGTGTTGAAGATTGGAGCTCAACTCGACCTAGCCTTAAAGGAATCTCTTATTACCTTTTTGGGCAAGAACCTGGATGTGTTTGCATGGTGTCACGCAGATATGGAAGGAATAGATCCAAGGGTCATGTGTCATAAGCTGAATATTGATCCAGAAAAGAAAGGGGTGAGACAGAAGCGAAGACCAGTTAGTGGAGAAAGAGCTCAGGCATTGAAGGAAGAGGTCGACAGGTTATTGGATGCGGGATTGGTGAAAGAATCTTTCTACCCAGTATGGTTGGCAAACCCTATTTTGGTAAAGAAACCTAATGGGAAATGGAGAACTTGTGTGGACTTCACAGATCTCAACAAAGCATGCCCGAAGGACAGTTTCCCACTGCCACAGATTGATCAGCTAGTGGATGCAACAGCTGGACATGCCCTCCTCAGCTTCATGGATGCATATTCAGGTTACAATCAAATCCCTATGTATGAACCTGATCAAGAGCATACTTCTTTTATTACGGATAGAGGTCTTTATTGCTATGTATGCATGCCATTTGGATTGATTAATGCTGGAGCCACATACCAACGGTTAGTAAATATGATGTTTAAAGACCAAATTGGCCATACTATGGAAGTATATGTGGATGATATGCTAGTCAAATCTAAGGAAGTTGTTGACCATGTAAAGCACTTAGAAGAAATGTTTGGAATCTTGCGAAAGTACAGAATGAAGCTAAACCCTCAAAAATGTGTGTTCGGGGTAGAATCAGGAAAGTTTCTGGGTTTCATGGTAAACCACAGAGGTATCGAAGCCAACCCAGCCAAGATTAAAGCATTGATTGATATGAGGTCACCAAGAACTGTGAGAGAGGTTCAGTCTCTTACAGGAAGAGTTGCAGCCTTGAACAGATTCATCTCGAAGTCCACTGATAAGTGTCAGGAGTTCTTTAAAGCTATAAAGAAAGGAAGTAAGTTCGAGTGGACAGAAGAATGTGAGATAGCGTTTGGAAGGTTAAAGGAGCATTTGGGAAGCCCCCCATTGTTAGCCAAACCCGTGGATGGAGAAACATTGATACTTTACTTGGCCGTATCAGAGTATTCCATTAGTGCAGTTCTGGTTCGAGAAGAGAATGGACAGCAGAGCCCAGTCTACTATGTTAGTAAAAGGTTACTTGATGCAGAAACGAGCTATACAGGAATGGAGAAGCTGGTTTTTGCCTTGATTCTAGCTTCCAAGAAGCTGCGACCTTACTTCCAAGCTCATAAGATCGAGGTAAGAACCTCATATCCACTTAAGCAAGTGATGCATAGGCCAGAAACTTCTAGGAGAATGCTAAAGTGGGCTGTGGAGTTAGGACAATTCGACATAGAATACAAGCCAAAGACAGCAATTAAGGCTCAAGCTCTAGCAGATTTCTTAATCGAGTTTCCACCCCATGTAGAGGTTACTGGCCAGGAGGGGCCAAAAGAGGTGGTAGAAGAGCAGACAGATAATGACAACTGTGCACCCTGGTGGACACTGTATGTAGATGGAGCTACTAACAGTGGTGGAGCAGGTGCAGGCATAGAGCTAGTTAGTCCAGAAGGACACCAACTCTATAGCTCGATTCATTTTGCTTTTAGAGCCACAAACAATGATGCAGAGTATGAGGCATTGATTGCAGGTCTCAAGTTAGCCTTGGAGATGAAAGTTGAGAATATCAGAGTTTTCAGTGATTCGATGTTAGTAGTTTGGCAGATTCGTGGTGGTTTTCAGGCGAGAGGTCCAAGAACAGATTTGTATTTGAGGTACTCCCAGGAGTTGATCGCGAGGTTCAAAGAGGTGAAGCTAGATCAAATACCTCGAGGAAAGAATACCAAGGCAGATGCATTAGCCAAGCTAGGATCTCAGAGGGAATCCACATTATTGGGGGTAATTCCACTTCAGATTCAGGAGCAACCTAGCGTTTTCAAAGAAGAAGTGATGGATATCGAGTTTCCAGTTGAAGATTCCTGGATGACCCCAATATATCATTACCTGGATACAGGAGAGTTACCTCCCAGTCAAGATGATGCCAAGAAGCTGAGGTATCATGCAGCCAAGTATGTAATCTATGATGGAGTTCTGTATAGACGAGGATTCAATCAACCTTTGCTCAAGTGTGTAGCTGGAGAGCAATGCAAGTACATCCTCGAGGAGATTCATGAAGGAGTATGTGGAAATCACTCGGGGGGTAAGTCTTTAGCCATGAAGATCCTTCGACAAGGATATTATTGGCCAACCATCAAAGCAGATGCTACCAAATTTGCACAGGCATGCAGTAATTGTCAGAGGTTTGCAAATTTTGATAGTCGTCCTGTAGCACCTATCAAACAGATTGTTAGTCCTTGGCCATTCGCTGTTTGGGGGATAGACCTCATTGGAGAACTCCCGAAAGGAAAAGGAGGAGTGAAATATGCAGTGGTTGCAGTTGATTACTTTACAAAGTGGGCAGAAGCAGAATCACTTGCTAAGATTACAGCATCCAAATTAACTGAGTTCGTGTTTCGAGCCATTGTATGCAGGTTTGGCATTGCGTAGAAGCTGGTTTCTGACAACGAGAAGCAGTTTGATAGTAGAGAGCTTAGAGGGTTGTGTGAGCAGTTTGGAATTCAGAAGGCATTTTCAGCAGTGTACTATCCACAGAGTAATGGACAGACTGAAGCAGTGAACAAGATTATCAAGCATACTTTGAAGACAAGGCTTGAAGATAAGAAAGGAAGCTGGCCAGAGAAGCTTCCTGGAGTCTTGTGGTCGTATAACACCACGCCTAGAACTACAACTGGTGAGTCTCCCTTTACTCTCGCTTATGGTTGTGAAGCTATGGTACCTGTGGAAGTTGGAACAGGTTCCCTGAGAAGAAAGCATTTTGACCCCGAGAACAATGAGGTCAATCATAGACTGTATTTGGACATGGTCGAAGAGTTGAGAGCAGATTCGCAAGTAAAGTTAGCAGCATATCAACAGAGAGTTCGAAGGTATTACAACAAAAAGGTGAAGGCAAGACCTTTTAAAGTTGGAGACCTAGTTCTGAGAAAAGTCATGCCAAACACCAAGGTTCTGGCACATGGAGCTTTTGGAGCAAATTGGGAGGGACCTTACCAGATAAAGTCAGCCATTTGGGAAGGAACCTACCACTTGATGGATATGGATGGGAACCTCATTCCGAGAGCTTGGAATGCAGAACATCTCAAGAAGTATTATCAGTAACTCTTTATATGTTTTTCTTAGGAAAAGTAAGGCTCTTTCAGCCCAAGAATAAGGGCAGCTTATTAGTTATAGCTGACCAGCATTTTGATTTCAGTATTTGATTATGCATGTACTCGGGGGGTACTTAATGTGAACCTCCCTACTTGCAAGACAATTTCTTTTAAAAAGTATTGAGCGATGGATAGCTCTACATTGAATATTTTGAGTGCATTCTTTGCAACTATAGCTCCTTAATAGTTCTTTTACGTAACAATAATTACCCAAAAGAACTGGGGGGTAGTATTCCTACTTAGACAGTATTGTGCATGTTTGATTAGCTATTTCACATGCCAATTTGAAACTTTTTAAGTGCTAGTTTTAGTACTTGTATTTTGAAACAGGTTACCTTGACTAACAGGTTCCTGTAGTATTGACAGTATTTACAGGTTACCTTGACTAACAGGTTCCTTTAGTTTTGACAGTATTCGCGAAGTATGAGTATGAATTGACAGAATGTGCAGACTACGATTGATTGATCAGAATTAGCTTGGAGACAGATTGTGTTGAGAAAAGTATTAAGCCTCGGGTAGCTTCCCGAGCAAGCATTGAATTAAGCCTCAGGCAGCTTCCTGAGCAAGTATTAAGTCTCAGGCAGCTTCCTGAGCATGAATTAAGCCTTGGGTAGCTTCCCGAGCACGCATTGAGAAAGCCTCAGCTGACTGAGCAAAACTTTTTAGCCAAAAGCCTCAGGTAGCTTCCTGAGCACGATTGAAAGTCTCAAGTTCCTTGAGCACGTGACATAAAGTCCTGACAAAAGGCACCTAAAGTCCTGACAAAAGGCACCTAAAGGAACCTGTGTGGAGCCTAGACCGGCACACTTGTTCTTAAAGAGAAGCCTAATAAGCTCTCCCTCATGTGGAACCGCCTTTGGCACATGGGAACAAGGGATAAAATCCTTAGCATTTACCTTCATAAGATGTCTAGCCTGACACATGAAGAAGAGGAATCTGTGTGGACTCCCAGAACGACGCGCAGGTTCCTAGAATCGCCTCGAGGCACAAAAGGAACCAACATGCCTCGAGGCATGTTGGGACCTAGAGTTTAGGATTGGGAACCAAGCAGGTGCCCTTTCCAAGAGAAAAAAGGAACCAACATGCCTCGAGGCATGTTGGAACCTAGAGATCAGGATTGGGAGCCAAGCAGGCGACCTTTCCAAGAGTTGACCTGAATTAAACAAGAGAAATATTTTACTAACGTTAACCACTTTCTGTTTTATGTTTATTTTGCAAGATTAATGGTCGAGGAACCTGGTCAAACTATTTAAGATATAAGATTATCAGAAAGGGTTTTAGTTCAGAATGCGACTCTGAAAATGTTAAATGAAGCATAGGAAAAAACGTGTTTAAGCTTACAAGTAAGTTGTTGCGATTTGATTGCCTTTTATTTTAGGAAATTATAAAGTGAAAGTACGAGTATATTCTGTTTCTTACAAAGGGCTAGCCCACGTAAGCTTGAATGCACAAGTATGGACACTAAGTAATTGCTAGGGGGAATAAAGGTAAGATACAATGATGGAAGCGTATAAATACGGATATGTGACATAGATATGTAGCAAAGGCAGATAATTGTCATAAAGCATAAAGAGTTATGGGTACAAAGACCCAGGAAACCAGCATAAAGAGTTGTAAGGCACGCAGGCCATTAGAAACCAAATTTAAAGTTTACATTATGCGAGGCGCTACGAGGGGCCCGCGACCTCATCAAAAGTTATTAAGAGTTCAATAAATCATAAAGTTTCAAGCAGTAGGAGTTTTATCTGGATCTTCAACAGCTGGAGGAATTGAAAGGACAGGTTGAGCATCTTCGGTAGCAGGAACCTCTG
Source organism: Kitagawia praeruptora (assembly GCA_037693485.1). Taxonomy (NCBI): domain Eukaryota; kingdom Viridiplantae; phylum Streptophyta; class Magnoliopsida; order Apiales; family Apiaceae; genus Kitagawia; species Kitagawia praeruptora. Next base: position 108,595,322 of record CM075351.1, on the reverse strand, counting down.
CAGTCTCAAGGATAGTACCTGGAGACCTCTCAACCGTAGCCACGGGAGGTACAGGGTCCTGTGGAATCGCAGCTTCATCTTCAAAGTCATGGATCATGCTTACCACGTCGTCGCCCAAGAGAGACCAGTTTAGCTCAGGCATTTTCTCCCACAAAGACTTCATGTAGTCTCGGATGCCTTCATTATAACCTTCATCGTATCTAGCTTTCTCCTGGACGAGCTTGGATGATCTGACAGTAGCAGCAGCAGTGTTTAAAGCATCAACTTGAGCTTCTAGCTCATTGACCTTCTCCAGCATCGACAGTTTCTCATCACTCAGATTCTTGACTTGAGCTTGAAGTTTCTCCTTGTCATTCTTCAAAGAGGTCTCAATAGCTTTGGCTTTCATCACAGCAGCGGTAGCTAGGTTCACCTTCCCTTCCATAGCAGTTAGCTCCTCTTTCAATTTTGAAACTTCTCCTTGCAATCGGAGGTCATACTGTGTCTTCTCAGCAAAATCATCACAATACCTGAGGGCAAAGAATGCATTCTGTGCAGCAGAAAACCTCATGGCATGCATAGCTTCAGTGGAATCCATCTTGGCCCAACTAGCAATTGCTTCCGGGAGCACATGAGTATCGATTAATTCTTTAAAGGCATTCTGGGCCACGGTTGATTCAATCTTCACAGCCTTACCTTTTTTCATGGATCGAGTCTGAGAATTTCCAGAAAGATCAAGAGTAGTTTGAGCAAGCTTGCGTTTGGAGGAGTTTGATGGCTGGTTCTGAGTAGATGCTGGGGTAGGAACTTGATTTATAGGAGTGACAACAAGCGGAACCTCCTTATTCTCAACCTTAAAAACTTCCTCTACGTTCTTGGATCTTTTTACGAAAGAGGGAACCTTGGGAGCCATGCCTGTAAATACAGAGTCAGAAAATAAATCAGGATAGGTAAAGAGCATAAGATGAACAGACATAGTTACAAGAATGCAGTGAAGACAAGAAAAATAAAATATTACCAGGGGAAGCAGGAATAAAACCTAAGGTAATGAGGTTGTCAGGTGTCAAGAAAATCATGCAATCTCTTATAGAGGAAGAATGTTTTAAGGCCTCTTCAGCTCTTTGTAAACAAACCCCAGAAAGAATAGTTTGTTTGGGGATCAACGGGCGACGATTGAACTCAAATCGAACGGATGGACAATCAAAATAGTACAGGAACTGCTCTTGCCATTGGTCAAAGTTTTGCTTAATACTTTTTATACATTGGCCTTGGTGACCAGGCCACGCAGTCAAATAGAAGCAACCAGAGCCCTTTCCAGTATCTTTTAGTCTGAAGAAATAGCCTAACTCGGGTGCAGATAAAGGAGTGGTGAACAGACTGGAGTACAGAATATATGTGCTCATGGCTAGCCTATAGGAATTGGGAGTCAGTTGGAGAGGGGCTAAGCTGTAAAAGTTGAGAACTTCTTGCAAGAAAGGATGTAGGGGGAAGTAAACACCCACTCTAAAAAAGGCGGTAGAGGTCACTGCATTAGGAATACCACGTTCAGGAACTTTAGAGTCGAACCTGTGAGCCCTCTCACCAGGTTCTGGAACAATGATTGGACAGGTTGGACGAATACATTCTTCCCACAACTTCTCTAACCTAGCTGAAGTCATGGACGAATCAACTTTCTCACAGAAAGGCACAATTTCTTGTTTGTACAACTCTCTCTCAACAGTCACCTCACTCTGAAAATCAGGTTCCAAGAGGGATTCAAGTTTAAGTTTAGGTTTTGACACCTCCTCATCATCAGAGGGCCAATCATCTACTAAGTCAACAAATGCAGGGATAGGAGGTTGAGACAATGGAGATATTGTGGTTTAATGAGTATGTCCTCAGGTTCATTTACATTAGGTATTACAACCCTGGATCTAGTTCTCTCACCAATCGGCATAGTAACTAAGGGTTGAATTGAAGATTGGTGGTCAGAATGGGTAGACTCAGAAGACATCTGCAAAAAGACAGACGAAGAAGGGTCAGGTTTTATGGAACCTAGGAGAAAGATTAGGGTTCTAAAGTGTTTAGACACAGTGCAGTTATTTACAGGGTATATTACAGGAAACCCTGAAGAAGGCATGAATCACACATATGAATAGACAGACAGTTAAAGATTATGATAACATCATGACGACGCAACCATGAATCGACGGTTAAGGTACTGATAAACCAGCGATAGTGAACGTTCGTGTGTGTGAAATATGGACTGTGAAGAACAGATACAGATGCGTACATACCAAGAAAAATGACGACATGCAAAGCCCAAGGAAACAGATAATTGAAAAACAAGACAAGGACATGAAAGAACAGAAAGAAATAAGTCGAAACCATACCTTGATTTGAGTTGAGCGGTGGCGGAGAAGATGAATTAAGCGGGCGACTGTCGAACTCCTCTTGTTCTCTCTCCAAGGATTTTTGCAAGAAATTGGTAAAGGTAAAAATGGACCTGGGGAGGGGTGAGATGGCGATTAAATAGTCAAGGTAAATAAAACAGCTCCGTACAAGTGGCAGAGCGTTACTGGGGCGGTAAAACGAAGAGGTACACGCGTGAGAGGCGTGTGAACCTAGGGAACTCACGCATTAACTGCAGCATCGGTAAGTGATAAGTTTGAATTTGAATTTTGAATTATCTCTTGCTTACCAACCATTATCCCCTCTTAAATTATTAAATTTAAAGAGACGTGGAGTTGAGTAACAAGTTAGATTCCCTGGGAAGCTAAATGCAAGCATTAAGTTGGTTTCGAGAGCTGAAGCAAGAAGGAGAAAATAATGAGATAATAGGTTCCTTGATATAAAGGAAGATTACTCAAGATTATAATAAGCTGAAAATATCTTATGTCCTGTTTCCTACGCCGAGTTAGCTCATGTAGGCTTGGATATAGAATGTTAAAGCGATGGTTTATGATTGAACCTTTGATCGTAGAATTAGAATAGGTTCCTTTCACATTACATGATTTCAAGGAACCGGGGGGTACTTGTTGTGCCCAAAATCTCCATGGGCTAGATTTAGACCCATTAAGCTATAGGATTCGGCCCATACGAGCCAGAAGATAGATTCAGTACGAGTTGTGAAGGTCAGATAGAAGAAATAACTAAGGAAGCATGAGTATCAGAAGGTTCCCAATGGTCAGGAAGCTGAGCAGAGTATTAGAAGGCCAGGTTCCTCCCAGCAGAAGAGTTCGAGTTAGCATAGCAACAGCAATAGAGATGACAAGAGCATGTGAAGAGCTATCCAGTCGAACCAGTTTGTTATTTGTGCAGGTACTGACACTTAAAGGGAGGTCCCTAAGTGATATGTCCCGAAATAAGGAGGTTCCTGAGAAACAGGCTCCTGAGATATAGGTTCCTGAGTACCAGGTTCCTACGAGTTGCCAACAGAAAGTTCTAGAAGCCATCTAGAACAGATAAACGAATTGATATTGGAGTATAATTCTATGGCGCAGATGATCCTAGAATTATCTCTGATCAATGAGAGAATTATAGTAGGGTACGAACTCGAGTTCTATTCTACTTATCCAACTAGTTCGTGAAAGGCTCTAAAGGAACCTGAGTCCCACACGAACTAGGTGACCGAATACAGCTATTCCAGTAAGAGACAGAATCATATTAGAACTACGTGAGCTTGATCCCTATATATACAAGGGTACGTAGGCACCTCAGGGTAAGACACATTGAGTTCTCTGATTTTCTCTAAAGGAACTTGAGATTATTGGAGACACCCTCGAGCACAGCTCAACCCCCACAAACACAACCCAAACCTTTTCACAGAACAGTTGATCGCTAGCCTATACAACTACGCGTAAACCTCTTAACAAGTTGTTACGAAATCCACTCATCAACAGTGTTGTTGTGTTATGTTATGTTACAATTACATGAGTATTTATAAGAGAAGAAACTGGGTCTAAGAATCAGAGTCTAATTCTGAAATCCTAACTCTAATCCTAACTCTAATTAGAGTCCAATTCAGGATTCCTAACTCAAGTCAGAATCCAATTCTGAAACCTGATAGACTCCACAAACCCAACATCAAAGTGTCCAGAGAATTAATTAGGAAGTGACTGCTCAAGTATAAGATTATATTTTTAGAATGATAGTTTAATCTTCAAAGTGAGATTGATTATGTGCTCATGTGCTAAACAAGTGAGGCATTTCATATATATGCTTACAATAATTTCACAGATCACAACTTGTATGTGCAATGGTTTGAAGTGTCTACGCATGTTATTATAATATTGTTGGTTTCCTTATTGGGTTAAATGGCATTTTGGTCATTCAACTGACCACAAACTTGCAACTAGGTCATCCAACTGAAAAAGATTTCAATTAGATCACTCAACTGAAAATAGCTTGCAATCAGGTAACTAAACTATAAAAATAGCTTGCAATTAAGTCATTAAAAATAGCCCTTTTTGTGACTTAATTGTAAGCTATTTTTGTAGTTTAGTGATTAGATTAAAATATTTTTCAGTTGAGTGATTTAATTGAAACATTTTTCAGTTGGATAACCTAGTTGCAAATTTGTGGTTAATTGAATGATCAAACTGCCATTTAACCCTTTCCTGATTGGTTCCTCACGGGTGGAAGGCAACATTTTAAGTTTTCCATCGGGGTTGAACATCTATCTATCTATCTATCTATACTATACTATTACATTAAAGCCGAAAAATTAAAAGTTTGTTCGTTTTGGTTTTCGGTTTGGTTATCTTAATTATTAAAATAAATAATGAAATAATATAATTAATGATAATTAACCATTACCATTTTCACATCTACTTAGTTGAAGATATTACCTTTAATAAAAACATCAATCGTACCATATCTTCAAATCATTAATATTATCAATCGTACCATATCTTCAAATCATTAATATTTCCTTTCTAATTAAAATACGTTAAAACTAATCTTACAATCATTAATATATACCCAAAAATATCACACCATATTTATTAATAAAATATATTAAAAATTCCTATACGTTGTTTATAATAAGAAAATATTAGTATAATATGTAAATATGAGTATATTAAATTATATTAAATTAAAATTTAAAAAAATATTAAATTGACAATTATATAAAAACATAATTGTACTATTAACTAAAATTTAATAAATACCTAAAATATCTTATCTTATCTTTTAATCAATTTAAAAAACGTTTACTTTTAATTGAACATATTATCCTTTATACACACCTAATTAAAGCCGAAAGATTGAAAGTTTGTCGGTTTGGTTATCCTAATTATATTAAATAAATAATGACATAATATAATTAATGGTAATTAGCCATTGCCATTTTCACATTTACTTTTAGTTGAATATATTACCTTTTATAAAAACATCAATCGTACCATATTTTCAAATCATTAATATTTTTTTTCTAATTAAAATAAATTAACTTTTTTTTAAACTAATCTTACAATCATTAATATATACCCAAAAATATCACACCATATTTTCAATTATTAATAAAATATATTAAAAATCCCTATACGTTGTTTATAATAAGAAAATATTAGTATAATACGTAAATATGATTATATTAAATTATAATTTAAAAATTTATTAATTTGATAATTATATAAAAACATAATTGTAATATTAACTAAGATTCAATAAATACCTAAAATATATTATCTTTCAATTAATTTAGATGACGTTTACTTTTAATTGAACATATTACCCTTTATACACACCTAAAATATCGTATCTTCCAATCATTAATATTTCTTTTCTAATTAAAACACGTTACCTTTTAATTTAAAATATAAATTTGCAATCATAATCTTCCAATCATTAATATTTCTTTTCTAATTAAATAAACAAACTTTTAATTTAAAACATAAATTTACAATCATTAATGTATACCCATAAATATGGCACCATATTACCATTAGATTTTTAGTAATTAATAAGAACCGTTAGATGTAATTATAAGATATATTTCATGATTAAATTACTTTACTAAATATTCAATGTTCGAATCCCGTCAACGACATATTTAACTTAAAATTTTATTATATAAATTTTAAATCATGCAAATCATTTATTAAATTTACTTCAAATTTTATTAAATTAGTATCAAAATAATTTTTAAAATTAATGATTATATAAAAACATAATTATAGAATAAAATAAAATTTATAACATATCAAAAGAAACCCGTGCGATGCACGGGTTATAAGCTAGTCATTAATTATTTACAACTGCAATAATTATAGGGTTTTTTTGCATATATATATATATATATATATATATATATATATATATATATATATAGAGAGTTAAGTTCTATGGAGACCAACATTTTTAGTGGAGACCGGACGAGACCAATATCAATCAAAACATTGCAAAAACTTATTTATTGAAAATCATGTTCTATGAAAATCACTATACCATCTATTTCATTGAAAATTTTGAAGATCATATATGTTTTACATGCAAATTTCATTATAAATCTTGAAAATCATGTATGTTCTGCAAACAAGTTATTGCAGAACGTATTGTTCTCCAAAACATGTTCTGCTTGCAAATCATATATGATTTTTAAGATTTTGAATGAAATAATAATGTTAATTGAACATTCTTTGCAAATATATATGTTTTGCAATGTTTTGAGTGCATAGTGTATATGGTCTCCACTCAAATGGTGGTCTTCATAGAACTTAACTCATATATAAGGTCTCACTGAGGATGACATCAGGTTTCTAGCTGAGGTTAAAACATTTTTAATACAAATTTAAGGATATTTATGTAAAATCACTGAAAATTTTATATTTAAAAAAATACCCCTGCGAGACCCCTTACTTTATAAGTACAAATCACTTATAACCTTAGGAGACATCATTTATATTTATAAAAATGTCTCTGCAAGACCCCTTAATTCAAGCATGTATAAACAATGAAACAGATTACAACTAATGCTAAATAAGTTAACGACTCCAAGTAACCAAATGTTGCAGGCGTGTAGCATTTATCAAACCAAGTCATCAAATTTGGCATGAATAAAGCTTAATGAATGCATTCCATGAGCAAAAGTTCAAAGAATCACTATACCATATATGGGCTATGGTTTTTGCAACATTTTTGCCAAAATTCTGCATTGCATCTGCTACCGTTGCAATAGACCCCTTTAGCAACGTTTTATGTACATATTGCAACATTATTCAAGTATTACAATACCCCCTTTAGTGCAACACTTTTGTCTTGTTTAGTGACACTTTTATGATAATGCAATAGACTAGTGCAACACTTTTATCTTGTTTAGTGACACTTTTATGATAATGCAATAGACTATTGCAACAACATTTTGTAATATATTTTAGTTAAAAGTGTTGCAAAGTCAAGTTATTGCAATATTTTCATGTAACATTTTCTCCCCTACTGTAATGCTTTTGAAATTTTTAGCAACATTTATATGCAACATTTTGTATTAATCCAATTTGTAGTATCCTGTTTGAAATGTCAATAAACCAACACAAAAGCATATCAGAAATCACATTTCCAATTTCCCAGGTAGCAAATCCAACAGAATATATGTCAATAAAGCCCAAACAAAATCGTCTTATACCGTAAGTTCATCTTACATCTAGTACATATATCCAAAGTCGAAATGCATAGTCGACTTACACACCATAAATCTAAATAAAACTTAGTCTTTTCTATTAAAGTAGCAAGCTATTTTCCATGAACCACCTTTTCCATGATGCTATTGCTGTAGCTTTCAATACATGAATCTTTAAACCCTTGCAACGCATGTCTAGCTCACTCCAATGGTAAACACCCCATTGGAGGAACCCCTGTTATCGACATTTTTTGAGCTCCAAGTCCATACAGTTGTTTAAAAAATTCCTCTGCGGTCTTCAGAAGAAAATCTTTGTACTTGTCAACATTATACTCTAATCTTCTCGTAATCTTCTCGTAACAAGTGTGTAATAATTTTCGAGGAAATCGTTCGTTCCTAAACTGATTAAGTAGAGAGCTTCTTGTACAATCTTATCGCCTTTTTCTTCGCCCAAATAGCCTTTTAGTATGGTCTGGTATTGCTTGAAGTAGTCCAACTCTTTCCATAGAGGTATTACTGACTGCAAAACATAAAAAGATGATAAAATTTGCTAAAACAAATACAATTCACATGTTTATCGCAAGTCCTGATTCCCATTAATTACTTAATTAAAAATAGAACTTCATACAGTATAGATGGTGGACCTGGTACTCTTTGCTCTTATGTAAATATGAACCTGGTACATCAGCACGACTTCGCAACTCTGCGGATAATGCATCTACTTGCTCTTTAGTTGGCACCTATGTATTTAAGGAGGTGGAAATAAGTTTCTTAAGAAGTAAAACGTGTTTCTGTGAGATATATGGAAAAAAGTGTCGCATCATGGCATTGTAACTTAAAAAGGCAGAAAGCGAAGATGAGTCAAAACATATAGAAAAATAAGTTCCAATTAGGTGACATATGTTGATATGTATAACTACTATGAGAGTAAGGCCAGTAGTTCAGCTAGAACGATCCCTAATGGAAATCCAGCTTAAACTCTTAGATGACAATTAATAAGATAAATTCATACTTCTTATTTCTTTACGAGCAATATCAGGAATTAACATTAATTATACTATATAGCCATAGTTTGTCATTAGAATATAAATCTTTATGAGATTCTATTTAGCTACCTTTCCAGTTAAAAGAAGCCAGAGGAGACCATCGGGCAATGGTTCTCCACCAGGCTTTGCTTCTGGTAATAGCTTCTGACATTCAGGTATTGACAAGCCCCTAAAGCGAATTCCCTGATAAAGAAAGAAAATAATAAATTTCGAAACACAAATAATACAGTAATTCCCCATTTGACATGAATACACCTGATGTCTGAAGAACATCAATGTTCACACTAAATCACGCAAGCGTACGCAGTCACAAGTAATATAAGATTAAGTAAAGTTCGTTCCCATAAAGACTAGTATAATTCAGAATATGCACTTATGCAACAATGTATGATTATTATTCACTGCTAAGTCAAGTATCAGAGTTGTGTTTTGTTTAACTATACTATCTAACTGGCAATTTATCAATACTAAGAATTAATTAATTAATGTGATTAAAACCGAATTACTTATGAGAGATAAAACATGGGATCCAAACTTCATTAAATACTTCGTTTAGATTTGATGCCTTCAATCAATGTATGTGACGGTTACGATAACTAATCGGACAACACGAAATTAGTACACGCTACCTTTCGGCATACGTATACCAAACCATGCAACATCCACAAAACAGATAGAAGCAGGGTGGACACCAATTATGTCTAGACCCTGTATGTCTATAAGATTTGAAAACATAATGGTTTAAGTACAAGTTATCCATTGAGATTACATAGGGCAGCATAAGATGGGTAAAATTACACTACGAATCATGCATGTCAAAACATCCATAAACCTATGCTAGCATGGCAAGTTCTAAATCTCTATATCCACTTTCGCATTCAATAGAGATTAACAATACAACTTAGATGTTAGCTACGCATCCAAGAAGAATAAGCACAACCATACGAGAAAATCAATAAGTCATCACACACAAATCTTTAAAGCAAACAAACTACTAAACTCCGTAAATAAATCCGTTAGAATCCCATGAAAATGATTAGTTCATAATCGAACGGCTTGCCATCATGGGATCTACTGATAACATGATATAAAACAAGATCTGAATAATAACGAGAGTACTACAGTAAATAAGTTTAGAAAACAAATCCAAAATGAGCATCCAAAAGTATCGCCTAATTAGAAAAACTTCTCTTTTGCTGCTTTTTGCTTCTTTTGCTCTCCGATTCTCTCGTACAAGTTCCCGCCCTTCAATAATTAGTACCAAACCACCACATAATCATGGTAAACTACCATCCTGCTTCCAGCTTAGAAGTTCTGCACAACTCAATGAAAACACATAAAAAAAACATGACATACTTAAGGTCAAGTTAATCAATTTAAGTCGATGCAAAGCATTCTAAGTGGATATGAAATTCACTTATCACACCCCCAAGTCTTCTTTTCTCTTGACAGTTAAGCATTTGAGATCCCTGGGACAGTACATATGCTATTTACTATTACATTCTTGTTTAAGTTTAGTTGAATACTCGATGTTTACAAAAAGGGTATACATATGACTTTCATTAAGTCAAAAAATAGTAACTGAATATAATTTAATATCTATTATATACATACATTTAATAAAATAAAGCAATTAAATATGTCTAACCAAAGGCCCCTTGGGTTAGACACATATAAACGTCGAGTTTTCATAAAAAATGAACTAATAATTATATAAAATGACATAAATTCGACAACTGGCGACACATAATAAATGCCAAGATATGATCCAAAAATCATCAAAAACGGCACACCAAAATATTGTATTAATATGTACAATATACCATTACATATATTTAAATATAATTAAAAACATCTATTGTTTATGTTTACGTTTAATTCGACTCGACTATGTTTGTAGATGTCGTATGACTTATCATTAATGAATTAAATTTTATTCAAAAAAAACATTTAATTAAAAATTTTCAAATATTGAATTTAAATCTTCCATAAAAAGTCAAGAATCAAATTTGAAAATTCTAACTCATAACTAAAATTTCTCATTTAATACTAATAAATGAATAAATAAAAGTTTCCATTTGAACCGTAATCGAAAAATTTATAACATTCCATTTTTACAAAATTATAGAAAGAATCCTAAATTTAAAATAAAAGAAAATAAAACTATCCAAACAAAAATTAAAAGCAATTAACATATAATGTTATATTAGAAAAAAAAATAATGCTAAGAGGAACTCACTCAACTAAGAACAAAAATTAAGCTAAATTATCTCCAAACAATCACTAATCAAAATAATTTGGGACAAAAATCTTCTTTCATTCGATTAGTACCATGTTTCTTTCACTTTGTATGTGTTGTCCCATGAAGTTTAGTGGAATGGGTTTTAGAAGAGTAAGGGAGTTTAATATACCTATGTTAGGGAAGTAAGTGTGGCGTATTATGACGGACCCACAGTCTTCGGTTTCTCGTTTGCTTAAAGCTCGATATTTCTCTGCAATCACGTTTGGCGAGGCAGTCATAGGTCACAATCCTAGCTATATTTGGCAGAGTTTGTTGGAGGCCCGAGATCTGAATATTTCAGGGAGTAGAGTCAAGGTGGGTACAGGTTTATCAGTTAATGTGTGGAACGATCCTTGGATCCCAGATGTTGATAATGCGAAGATTATGTTGTCGTTGATTACTGAGTTGTAGCATATATCTGTTAACAATCTTCGTGATGAGGATGGGAAGTGGGATGTAGAGGTGCTCAGGGATATTTTTTTTAGAAAAAGACGTGGAAAGGATTTTAAGAATTCCTCGAAGTTGCAATATGAGGAATGATAGATGTTGTTGGCTCGATGATGATAGGGGTTCTTACACGGTCAAATCTGGTTATAAACGGTTGATGGGAAGGTTGAATCGGAATATTATGTCCCATGAAATGTTCAACTGGCAGAAGCTTTGGAATATGCTTATTCCTCCGAAAGTAAAGAATTTTATTTTGCGAGTCTTGCTCAATTTGTGAGTCGACAGTCTTTTGGAAAGATTGTAAGACCGTCTTTCATATGTAGGTTTTGGTGATTTGTCAAGTTCGAAAGTGAAAATTAAATTAGATTTAGGAATTTACTAGATAACATAGTAAATCCTCCCTTTGGTTTATTCGATGTGACATAAACAAGTGATGAGTCAATTTGACAAAATGTTTTCTTGCACCAATCACTAATAACTTATTAGATGGCATAAATATCGAAATATTCCGAACACTAATTTTTTGGACCAAAAATAAATGTTTCACTTAAAATAGTGTTCATTTCAAATGTTTTATTCTCATATATATTCGATATATTTTTCAAAGACTTATTTTCAAATTGCCTTGCTCAAAGACTTGTCGAAAGAATAAAGATAGATTATATCCCGGAACCCTTAACAGTTTTCACTTAAATTGGATAACTTAAAGGCTGCGAAATGTTGTGCTCAAATCTTGTGGATGAAGCAAATACTAGCCCGACTATGTTATTAAATTTGATGCAGTATCTATTTTATGTGATTATACGAGTGCAATTGATTTGAATAAAAATCCGGTATTGCATTCGAGATCAAAGCATATAGATATTAGACATCATTTTCTTCATGATCATGTTAATAAAGGTGATATTAAGTTGGTTCATATCGATACCGAGAATAATATCGCAGACATTTTCACGAAACCACTAAGCTCCGAAAGATTCTCTAAATTGCGATTTGATTTAGGAATGATGGAGTGCCCAAATTAATTTGTAAAATTTTATTCAAAATATATATTACTTTATTTTAATTATCTTGCAACTTAGAGCATCGTTTAAGCGGATTTTCAAGCGGGACTTGAATGTTCAGATTTCTTCGACAATGTTGTGAGCTGTAAATAATTAACGCCAAAAGTAGTATATGGTTGGTTTAATTTTTGCAAATTAATTTGAACAAGTTCCAGATTATTTTTATTACCTTAAAATATAATTATTTTCGAAAAATTGGAACTTTGTGCATTTTATTATTCTAGAATAAAATAACAATTTTTCTGGTGGCACAGATATTTTTAGGGAATTTTTATGATTTATTTAGCATTTTATATGAATTTTCAAAAATAGTTTTTAAAAGAAAATAATGTAAAATCTCAAATAAATCAAAACAGCTGTTGCGTGGTTGCAGGATGCATATGTGAAGTCAGTCAGTCAAGGGTCAGCCGGTCAAGCCTCGAAAAGGTGCGGGGAGATCTCAGCCGTGTATTCAAACGTTTGGTTGAATCTGAGCCGTTGAAGATTATTACAATTAATTTCCTAAAATGGTAAAGTGAATTATTTTATTTTCTTCATCCCTTTTTCTTTTCCCCAAATATTAACCGGTCGAAACCCTAGTTCTTTGAACTCTAATTCCGATCACTCCTTCGATCGTCTTCAAAATCTAACCACATATTCTTGCTCCTCACACCCAAATACATATGACTCTTTATCGAGTTTTTCAGTTTATATCCTAAACTATTTTTCCCCAAATTCAAAATTCGATAGAGATATTAACAAAAAGCCTTCGACAAATCCTATATTCGATTTGTATGTATATATGATTTATTTAATCGGGTTAGTCAAGCATGGCACTTCGAGATTATTATGAGTGTTGATTTTTGATGTTTTAAAGTGCCATGACTTGTCTGATCCGGTGAAATAGATCATATGATTATCATTGTATTGCGATTTTTACTGTGTGGACAGGGGTAGTTAATTTTTATTGATGATCACTGTGCATACAAGTAAAAATCATAGTGATGTGATGATTGTTAAAAGCTTTCGTGCCTAAGATTTCACTATCCAATGTCCTTGTAAAAGGATTCTCTTGGCTCGTCAGAAACCTTTCATCTTACCTTGATTGAGTGCTAGGGTTTCTGACGGACCAAGAGACATCCTTGTACAATGATTTTGTTGATGCCTCTATCCTCTCTCAATGTTTTTGTAATGAGATCTTACTAGCTAGACATAAAATTTTGTCATGATTTGATTTTTTTATAAGATTTCTGCCTAACTAGTAGGAATCCCAATGCAATGATCTTGTTGCTCTAACCTATCCAATGTTTGTGTATTGAGATCCTGTTTGTATGACAGAAATTTTTGATTTGATTAGTTTTAATGTAAGATTTCTGCCTTACCAACAGGCATCCCACTGCTTTGATGTTGTATGATTGTTGTGATAATCATGTGATGAGTTTATTTGGTTGGTAAATGACTGATCAATTGTGTTGATGATATAATTATTTAACTGTGCTAATGCTAATGTTTGATGATTTGATTATTTTGTTATTTGTGATGCTTGATTGGTGAGTCACTGCATATCATGGTGATTTTAAATTTGTTTGCTCTTATAAGCTGAGGTTAAGTGCATTGGAATTACTCATGTGTATGACCACCATGAGCCAGGTCACCCAGTTTATGCTTCTGATCATTGATGCTTGCTCAAAGTCTCGGCTGTTGCAGACTCGAAACCATCTCTCTAGCCTTGCCATGCGTTCAAGATTCAAGAACTTCGTTCTACATTGTAATATTTTATTTTTGCTCTTGTATGGGAGAATTAGACCCTGTAATTCAGTTAGGATTATTTGGTTTGTAATATTTAAAAACAGTCCACATTTGTGAAGATTTGTGGAGAAAGACTGTTTTGGAGAGATAAGGTGGATTGGTGGATATTAAAATGTAATAGCTAGTACTCATCCCCCTCCCCTTATGTGTCTTGCATGTTTATAAGATCCGGCCCCCTCCCTCATTCCCTTATAATTTATTTTTCACTTTTTGGTTTTTATCAAAAAGGGGAAGATGAATTATGTGTGTGACTAATTGTGCATGTGTCTTTAGGGGAAGATAGAATTTATATGTATGTAATGTAGGGGAAGCATGCTTAGAAATTGTGATTTGATTATGTTCTATAGGAAGATAAATTATGTGAAGCGCATGCTATGTGACTATGTGCTATAGGTTGTTCAAAAGCAAACGGACCCTTGCAAATTTTTTCGAAAAATGTTTTTACAAAAAGGGGAAGATGAATTAATTTTCAAAATGGTTTCCATAAGCAAGGGGAATTAGTTTTCAAATTTTTTAGGTCACATATTTGCTCACACAATATATCACTTGTGCTCACTTAATTTTATCCTTTATGTGATATATTTGCCTTTTATGTTTGTGTGCTTAGTTGCATGTTTGCTTATCTTACTTGTGTGACAAGTACTTGCATCTTTTTCATATATCTTAGCATGCATACACTAGATTAGTGGCACACACATATTTAATTTTCGCAAGTAGTTTTGACAAATACCGAAAAGGGGAAGATTGTGAGTCGATAGTCTTTTGGAAAAATTGTAAGACCGTCTTTCACCTGTAGGTTTTGGTGATTTGTCAAGTTCGAAAGTGAAAATTAAATTAGATTTAGGAATTTACTAGATAACATAGTAAATCCTCCCTTAGGTTTATTCGATGTGACATAAACAAGTGACGAGTCAATTTGACAAAATGTTTTCTTGCACCAATCTCTAATAACTTATTAGATGGCACAAATATCGAAATATTCCGAACGCTGATTTTCTGGATCAAAAATAAATGTTTCACTTAAAACAGTGTTCATTTCAAATGTTTTATTCTCAAATATATTCGATATATTTTTCAAAGACTTCTTTTCAAATTGTCTTGCTCAAAGACTTGCCGAAAGAATAAAAATCGATTTTATCCCGGAATCCTTAACAATTTTCACTTAAATTCGATAAAACTCTAAAATGTTCAAAATAAATATTCCGAGGACTTTATAGTCATTATTATTTGAGGAATATTATATTTGAATATATTTCAAGTCAAAACTTTAGCCAAAGTATCGACAAATTACGGTAAACGGCTAATGTATTTTATTCTGTCGCGTAAGGACATTTAATCAAATTATTTTTGAATAAAATACCTCCACATGTTTTTTTGACTTCAAACTTTGGATATGTCACTAGAATATTTAAAAAGAATTTTAGGATTAATTTCATGATTTAAGCATGACTTTTTTCGAGGACTCCAAAAATCGATACGTAATTGATTTTTCGGTCGCTTAAAAGTCATAGATGGTCAACGAATTTCAAGGTGAAATTTTGACCATAATCCTCTGGAAATATTTCTAGGGGATTCCCCAAGTTTCATAATTTTTAAGTGATTTTTCGATTTATTTCGTATTTATGGGTTTATCGCTTCGTTCCGGGTTTTTCGGTTAAACCGAGCCAAAAGAAGCTTCCTAGATATTTTCTATATATTATTCCACACATCCTAATCTGCTGGGAACTTCTAGGAAGGTTCCAAAAAAACTACTTTATGCAAATGATTAATTAATTAGTAGCTTGCCACTTGTTTAATGCTCATTGGTCCATAAAACCCTAAAAATGCCTATAAATACCAAGCTATTCTCACTCTTTTCTCCAAGCCTTCTTGCGCCAAATAATTGCTGCTCTTTTCTCTCTAGAAACACAGAAATATCAAGTAGCCAAGAGCCTTCAAAAGGATTTGGATAACAAAGCTTTGCTCCTTCATCTTTTATCATCTTTTAAGCTTTATTTTTGGTCCATCTCTTACACTATAAACACCATTCGGCCAAGCTATTTTTGGGGCAGCCTCTTGCATGTTTTAAGAAGTCCCCAAATGCTCTTCAAAGTATATTTGAGTCACCAATTTATCCTCCTTGATTATATCTTTCTTTGGTGCTCATTTGACCTTGTTTTAGTGGTGTTTTGGCTCTTGTTTTTGCTCATCTTGGCACACTCGGAAAACACACTTTAAGGCAGCCACTTGAACGTTTTTAAACAGCCTCATAAGTGTTGTTTCTTGAACGTTTGAGTCACCCTTCTACTCTTCTTGAATATATTTCTTTTGGTGCTCATTTCGGCTCATTTTGGTGTTGGTTTAGACTTCGAAAACTAGCTCGTATCTCTTGTAGTTCTCTCTTAATTTAAAGAGGAGCTTGAGCCTTTGTAATGTCAAGAGTCATAAGCTAGTTAGTGGGTTGTGCAAGCTATATATTCGGTATACTAAGTGCTTGAATCTTTTGAATGTATACTTGTGCTTAAGTACTCTTGCATTTGTCAACTTACACACTTGTTCTTGAAATAATCCGTGTAGTGTGTGTAGACAACTTGTAAGCTACCAAGAGGAGGTTCTTTTAAGAACTTGTTAAGCCCTATTGAAGACCTTAGTAACCACTTGATCTATACTTGGTTATAAGGCAGAGAACTATCTTTTAACTAGTGCTTAATTTGCATAAACTAAGTGGTTTAAACTTAGTACATCTTAAGTTAAAAGAAAGCTTCTTTTAGTGTTGGTTATATAAGTCTCTTGAACCTTATTTGTATTATTTCTTTAAGGACTTAACCAAGACTACCGAACTTGTTTCTTAACCGAAACTAAGTTCAAAACCATTCGGCCCTTGCTTGATCTATATTCGGCCGAAGGTTTCATTGCATAGTATATATTGTTGCATCCACATTTAATTTATTGTCTTGCATTAGTTGTGTGATAAGTCCCTTGTGTGACTTCTCCCGGCTACTTACGTGTTTATTTTTCTCGCACTAGTTTAATGCATAATAGCGGCCCTCGTTTTATCCTATGCGAGTTACTTTTCCGTACGTGTGAGTTGGGTTTATGTGTTTGTGTGTTTAATTTAACGCGTAATAATGTCCCTCACTTCGACGAGATTTATATATCTATATTCGGCCCTATCTTGGCCTAGGCTATATTAAAGCCACTTACAAGTGCTAAACACTTGTATTATTCGAGTTTACTTGCTTGTTTAATATTTTACGAAATATTTATAACTTGCTCTAACTCACTCTTGTGTTGTATAACACATTTTTTAATCGTCAATTAAAAGGGATTTAAGTCGTAGGACTTGTATTATATCCTTTGACGTGAGGTAAAGTGAATTGAGGTGATTCTCGCTCTAAGACCCAAGTCTTAGACACGCCGACGGGGAGTTGGGTGTCTTTGCACCGTGAGGAGGAGGAAAGACCCAAGATCTAAGACCTAAGATCCAAGATCGTTAAAGGGTGTAGATACGAAGTCTACGCAAAGGGTTTGCGTACGTGGTTGTGAGGAGGTGACGGGGAGTTACGCTCCAAGATAAACTCGTAAGTGGTTTTCTTGCATAGCATTTGAGGAGGTAACGGAGAGTTATGCTCCAAGATAATCTTGCAAGGGGTAGCTATAGTATTTTGAAGAGGTAACGAGTAGTTAGGCTCTAAGATACATACATAGTGGTTGTAAAGGCTTCTATGTCTACTATAAGGAGTATTTTACTTATAGTGGAAGAAATCTCGAGTTCGGGAGGAGCTCGGGGACTGGAGTAGGGGTGTTCGGATCCGTTAGGGGATTGCGGCATCGCGAACCAGGATAAATCGATTGTGTCATACTCTTCATCTTTCTCTCTTTTATTTTCCGCATTTTATATTGCTTATTTATAAGTAATTAATTTTAAAGGAAAAGACATTTTTAAAACGCCAAGCTCTAATTTTTTAAAAAGGTAATAAGCTATTCAGCCCCCCGCTTCTAGCTTATTTCACCATCCTTCGGGACCTATCATAATTATTTGTCGACTTTAGAACATCTGCAAAAAAGACATGTGGAAGTTAATTCTCAGTGCCCAGTGTGTCAAGCTGGGGCAAAGAACCTTGATCATGTTATATCGAGTCGTTCTTTTTCTAGCAAGTGTTGGGATGTTTGAACATTCGAGGTTTTGAAGGTCAAGCAACATTCCAGAATTTTGCTATGGCTTTTGAAAACTGGTCGAATAAAGATACTGAGCTTTTATGTATGATTGCTTGGAGCCTGTGGTCTCATAGAAACACAGTGGTTTGGAGAGGAAATTTCAGAATCCCCTCCTCGTTATTAACTCGGCTAGTGATCTTTTGGTTCAATGGAAGAAAGCTCAGGTTAAAAACACAGTGGGGGAAAGGGACAGGAGGGAATGGGTATCGAGGTGGCAAAAGTCGCAGCAAGGGTGGCTCTCCTGCAGTATGGACGCAGCCATGTCTTCTGATCGAAAGGTAAGTTCCTTTGGTTGTTTGTTAAGGGATGAGGATGGTACTTTTGTTGTAGGTTATGGTGGTATAATTTTACGGGGGATTTTGAACCAAGGATAGCTGAAGCCTTAGCATTCCACGAAGCACTTTCCTGGCTTAAGGTTAAGGGGTTGATTAATGTGGGTTTTGAGCTAGATTCTCTTCAAGTTGTTCAGGCTGTTACAAGGAAGAGAAAGGATTTTTCCTATTTTGGGGACATCGTTGAGGATTGTGTTAGTTTTTGTAAGGACTTGAGGTCCCATTCGGTTAAGTTTGTTAAATTTCAGCGAATATGGAGGCTCATTGGATTGCTAGAGAAGCTATTTCCATGTCTGAGTTAGGAGTGGAGTATGGTTCCATTCTTTCTTTCCAATGTAATGGTCCAAGATCTCAATTAATATAAAATTGTCTTTGTTTCAAAAAAAACTAAAATTCATGATCAAGTAATATATATTTGTGACCGTAAAAAAAAGTTTGAAACAATTTTCAGTCAATTGTTATAAACTAGCGTAAAAGCCCATGCAAAGCACGGACACTGAACTAATTTCTCGACCAAAATTGTATATATATTTAAATAATTTTGTAATTAAAAATATGATAAACGATAAAATTTCAATTTATCTAATATTTTAATATTTATTTTGTAATTTTACATACCATTTTTTAATTTTATATTTTGAATTATTTTTAACTCAATTTTAAAATTTTATAAATATTTCAGTTGATGTTTAATATGATCAAACAACCTTAATGACCCATGCATGTATATGAAATTTACAATCAAATTTTTTGATTTTATCGTATAATGATCGAAGTACTTAATCGTTATATATTATATTGATCAATTTGTCATATTATATAAAAATTCATATAAACCATATTTTATAATCGAGTTATAGTGTAACTTATCATTAAAGTACATAATGTAGTTTTGTAATATTTATGATTTAAAAATTTATATCTTTTTTAATTTTATTTAATGTTAATTATGTTACATTTTTATATATAACATAAATCAATTTTTCAGTTATTTTTAGAACTCTTATGTTTTTAACATAATTTCAATTATTTTTCGTGTATGTTTAAATATTTATGTTTTTAGATCAGTCATATATATAATTCGTTGAAAGTCTAAATAATTGGTCGACCAAAATCCCCTGATATACCTCATATATTTAAACTTTTATATACCAAAAATTAATGTGATGGAATTATTAATTATGTATGATTTGATAACTAAAATTTACAAATTTCTTAAAACCAAATTTTAATTCAAGAATTTAATATCTACATGAATACGCATGTAAATAAATCTCTTTTTGTACTCGATTACGGTATGTATAATCTGAAATTTTATTTTTATATCAATTATCTAAAATGGAAAAAGAGAATTATAGAGTATATTCAATCGATTAGAATATTTTATGTAATTTTATCTAGAGGGCTTAGTGATCCTATAGTTAACTGTAGATAATTAGCTAAAGTTAAGACATATTATAATACAATTCGGAAGCTATTTTTGTAAATGCATGGGGATGGATTTCATTATTACAAAAATGTCATCCACCTTTTATACTAAAAATGCTGATAATTTTAGGTAATTAACTACAGTTAACTATATGGACATTTTTCTCTTTTATCTATCCAATATTCTAGAAATAATATAAATTAATATTTTATTTACTCAAAAATAAAAATAAAAGAGGAGTATACAAGAAGAGAATATGTGGTTTATCTTATAGGATTTTTAAACAAAACTCGAACAAAATTAAGTGTAGCAAAGTTGGTTATGACATGAGTTTAATAGAAAAAGGTCGATGGTTCGAATCCCAACAAAAACATAACCTCACTACTTTTTACATAATTATTAAAAGATGGCATTTTTGTAATTTTTGAAAATATAGGGGTAAAATCGTAATTTCACAACCACTAAATTGGCGAACTTTGTCCTTGTGTTGAAATTTAATATACAGTGATAGAATATAATAATTAACAAAATAATTTATATATATTCAATTGAAGAAAATACATGTATCATAAAAATTTATGAAGATGATTGAATAAAAGGTTGTATATAAAATTACGATAACCGAGAAAACGGAGTTATATAAATATATTAAACCAATATTTTATTGTACTCAAGAGTTAAAATAAAATAACTTAGGATTAGAGGATCGAGAATATGTGGCATATGTAATAAAATTTTGAAAGTAAACTCAAAATGCAATGTAGATTTGTTAGAAAAGGTTAGACGTTCGATTTCTAGTAAATACAGAAAATTACAGTTTTTTAGCATAAATTATAAAAGGGTGGCATTTTTGTAATTTTGTGACATGTAGGGATAAAATTATAATTTCACAACCATTTTTTTGGTACTTTTTCCCTTGTATTCTCCTTTAATATATAGTAATATATTACTGTCTTCAAGTCAATTTAGGTCCGATCTAGCAGTATTAAATAGATCAGTAAATATTTCAATTTATCAGTTACAGACTTACAGTATTAAAAAAGTTTGCTAGCTCGGACGACTTATTATATCCTACTAGCGTAATAATAGGAGTACAAACATCCGCATAGAGGGTATGAGATCTCACAGGAGACTGAGGTGTGAATTGAAAGCCTCTCAAGATACCAGTAGCAATCTTCTCCTTGATAATAATTTAGAGCCCCTCCGATCACATTATAATAAATTTGGGTAAGAGAACATGAAATTTAAATAATAAGGGGGGGTTTTCTGTTAATTCTCCTTAGTGTTTTTCATCATTATAAATCAATTTTTGGAGTGATATTTTTTAATATTTTATCCTCATTTTTCAACCAACAGGGGCGATCACCCAACCTCAAGTTTCTCAACCTTCAGGGACGAATCCCCATGCTGAGAGAACATTACCTGTGGTTGTCCACCCAAGTCAAGAAACCAACCCTCTTCAGATGGTGGTCTCTCCTCTTGTTAATCTCAATCACCCGTTACCACCATGGGTACAGATCCACACAACGGATCTCCCCGTGAGCACCAACCCGATGTATGGTCTGCCTAACTACCCTCCAGTTACTCAAGGTGTTGGACCAAGTGGCCATGCCTTACAGATCTGAGATCAAGGATATGACGACTATTCTAGTCCCTATACTGATGATTCATTATCCTAAGATAAAGAATGCGATGAAGCCCCGAGGAGGCGACGTGCTAGCAGAGAACCTCGAAGGAGGACTCAAACTGTCCATGATGGACCCCCCTTGACAACCGCTGAGAGAATCAAGGCTCATGAGGCCGAGATCTTAAAGTTGAAGGACGATATGGCGAGAAAACAAGCTAGGTTGAATCAAACTCAACCTCCTCCAACCTCAGGAAGGATTCCCATTATAGACTTAGAAAGGTCTTCAAAAAGGCAGAGAAGGGCTGATGCCCTAACCGGAAGAACAACAAGGGTGGAAACCCCTAGGGGTAACCCCAAAGATCTGATGCCACTTGGGGATCCTGATGATCCCACACCCCCGTTTACTGAGGAGGTGATGAATGCTCGAATTTCAAAGAAGTTCAAGATGCCGACAATCAAGGCTTATGATGGAACGGGTGATCCCGCAAATCACGTTAGGACGTTTTCAAATGCATTGCTGTTGCAGCCTGCAAGTGACGCCCTGCAGTGTAGGGCGTTGCCTCAAGCCCTGTCAGGCATGGCTCAAAGATGGTATAGCCGGTTGCCTGCAAATTCAATTGGCTCCTTTAAGGAGTTGAGTGCTTCTTTTCTTAGCCAGTTCATTAGTGGAAGAGTTCACGAAAAAAGCTCCGCATCTCTCATATACGTGGTACAAGGAAAAAATGAAAATCTGAGGGATTACCTCAAGGGATTCACTAAGGAGACATTGAATATCACTGATTTGGAGAACAAGGTGGCCATGGTAGCCCTAGAACATGGAACCACTGATTTCTTCTTTAAAAGGTCATTGGCGAAACATCCAACTGAGAATATGGTTGGGCTCCAACGAAGGGCTGATAAATACATTAAAGCTGAGGAAAGCATGAAGAAAGAGGCCGCAGGAGGTAATGGAAAAGGTAACAACGATTCAAAGAAGCGAAAGCAAGAGCAAGAGTACGACGCTAGGGACAAGTATCCCCGGAATAGCAAGGACTCTGAATCACCACAGAAGAAGAGTTTGGGACCAAGATTTTCTGACTATGCAAGGCTGAATGCTCCCAGGATTCAGATCTTGTAAGATATTGAGAAGGATAAGGACTTTCGTTGGCCGAAGCCACTTAGGGGTGACCCCGCAAAAGGAAACAATGAGCAATACTGTAGGTTCCACCGAGATGTGGGACGTGATACAGATGATTGTAGGCAGTTGAAGGATGAGATTGAATTTTTGATCCGGAAAGGGAAGCTAAGTAAGTTCACGAAGGGTGAAGATCGTGGAACCCAGAGAATGGATTATGATAGGAGAGATAATGACATAAGGGACAATGATCGTGATCGTAACCCGCAGGCCCGAGGGCATGTTATCAACATGATTTGGGGAGGCCCGACAGCAGCCGACACAACTCGAAATTCTCAAAAGGCATATGCCAGAGAAGTGATGCACATCGTGGGAGAGGCCCCGAAACGTGCTAGGATTGAGATAGCAATTGGTTTCGATGACTTAGACCTTGAAGGGGTGAAGTTTCCCAATGATGACCCGTTGGTCGTAACTCCTGTATTGGAAATTCGGAAGTAAAGTGAGTCTTGATAGACAATGGAGCTTCGGTTGACATTCTGTTTCATGACGCGTTTGTGAAGATGGGGTACACTGACTCTCAGCTAACCCCGACCAACATGCCTATCTACGAATTTAACGGAGTTGAGTCCAAAGTTGAAGGGACTATTCAATTGCCCATGAGAATCGGGTAAGAACCTAAGGAAGCTACTCAAATGCTGAATTTTCTGGTAATCAAGGCATCATCGACTTATAATGCAATCCTAGGAAGGACTAGACTCCATGCATTCAAGGCTGTTGCCTCTACATATCACATGAAGATTAAGTTTCCGACCAGGAATGGTGTTGGAGAATAGAAGGGCGACCAGAAGATGGCCAGAAGTTGTTATGTATCCGCATTGAGAGCTGATGGAGTCGGGGGCAGGTACTTCCGATTAAAGACATGGATGTCCGTGGTGATGATGAACACCGGGGGAAGCTAGCAGAGGATTTGGTCCCCATACCACTAGAGCTGAGTGACCCTGAGAAAGTTACTTATATAGGAGCTTCTCTGAAGGAACCCTTGAAGGGCAAGTTGACAGCATTCTTACAAGAAAACAGTGATGTGTTTGCTTGGACTGCAGCTGATATGCCAGGGATTGATCCCCAACTCATAACTCATAGGTTGAATGTCGATCCTGAACGGAAGACAATAAAACAGAAGAAGAGGAATTTCGCTCCTGAAAGGCAAGAGGCCATTAAGCAAGAAGTTGACAAGTTCTTAGAGGCTGGGTTTATTGAAGAGATTCAGTTCCCCGAATGGTTGGCTAACCCTGTGATGGTTAAGAAGGTAAATGGGAAGTGGAGGATGTGTATAGACTTCACTAATTTGAATGATGCATGTCCTAAGGATTGTTTTCCTCTACCAAGGATTGATACATTGATAGATGCCACAGCTGGACATGAGATGTTGAGCTTCATGGACGGGTTTAATGGCTATAATCAGTTTAAGATGCACAAGGATGACATCCTAAAGGTATCTTTCATAACTGACTTTGGTGTTTTCTGTTATCTTGTTATGGCTTTTGGTCTAATGAATGCAGGAGCTACTTACCAACGATCGGTGAATAAGATATTTGCCCATCTAATTGGAAAAATCATAGAGGTTTATGTTAATGACATGTTAGCCAAGAGCCTATTCACGGCAGACCACATTAAGCAACTCAAAGAGGCATTCGAAGTGCTAAGGGACCATAAGATGATGTTGAATCCAGCCAAGTGTGCTTTTGGCGTTGGATCAGGAAAAATTTTGGGATTGATGGTTTTGAAGAGAGGCATAGAGGCTAACCCTGATAAGATCAAAGCGATTTTAGACATGGAACCTCCCCGTTCTATACAAGATGTACAGAAGTTAGCTGGCCGAGTTGCAGCCTTAGGGAGATTTATCTCCAAGTTTGGTAATAAGTGCTTGCCTTTCTTTCAAGCATTGAAGAAGGTGAAAAATTTTGAGTGGACTCTTGAGCGCCAAGAGGCCTTTGAACAATTGAAGAAGTACATGGCTGAAGCCCCGCTGTTGGCCAAACCTAGTCCCGGACAGACTCTTTATCTATACATGGCGGTATCTGAACAAGCATTGAGTGCCGTCCTCATTCGAGAAGAGAATAAGGTTCAGAAACCTATCTATTATGTGAGCAAGGTGTTGCACAGGGCTGAGTTAAATTACTCTCTCATCGAGAAGTTTGCTTTGGCATTGATAACGGCTTCATGGAAGCTACGACCATACTTCCAGGCACATAAGATTGAAGTACTGACGAACCAACAGTTGAGGAACGTATTGCATAGCCCGAAGGCCAGTGGAAGAATGATTAAGTGGGCAATCGAACTTGGAGAATTTGACATCACGTATAAGCCTCGAACAGCCATCGAGGCTCAGGCATTGGCTGACTTCGTGGTTGAATGCACCATTTGCAACCAAGAAGTCGGGGGGCATGAGATAGTGACCACCCCTGGAAGAGAGGATAAAGATGAAGAGCTTGTACCTGATCAAAAGGAATATTGGGTGCTCTATTTTGATGGAGCATCAAAAACAAAATCTAGTGGTGCAGATTTAGTCTTGCAAAGCCCTGATGGGTTCACAGTTGAGTATGCTTTGAAGTTGGACTTTCCAACAACCAACAATGAAGCTAAATATGAAGCCTTGATAGCCGGATTGGGCTTGGCCAGAATCATGAGGGTCAAGAATCTCAAAGTTTGTGGGGATTCAAGATTAGTGGTATCGCAAGTGAATGGTGAATTTGAAGCAAAGGATGAAACTATTACGAAATATTTGAGGGTTATGAAAGCTGTTATGACTCAGTTTGATGAGTGCTATGTGGAGCACATTCTGAGAGAAGAGAACGTTAAGGCTGATGCCCTGTCTAAGTTCGCTTCTTCTGAGATAGAGAATTATGCAGGGAGTGTTTACTTCCAGGTCTTGAAGGCCCCGACCATCAACTCTAAGTTGGTGGCACCGATTGATTCCAGTGCAATCTTTGACCTTTCAATGCGATCTTCGACATTGGGACATGATCAACAACCTCTGAATGTCAAGTTGGATGTGGAAAGTATGCACCTCTTAGTGCCGTTTTATGCCATTTAAACGTCATTTAAATGTCGTTCAAGGCTGAAAAACATCGCGAAAGAAGCTCCAAGAGGCACGACAACGCACCGGAGGAAGGCGAGCCAACCTCCTGGCAGCCGACCAGGCGCCAGAGGGAGGCCCAGCCGACTTCCTGGCAGCCGACCAGGTGCCAGAGGGAGGCCCAGCCGACCCCCTTGCAGCTGACCAGCTGTCAGGGGAAGGCCTGGCCGACCTCCTGGCAGCCGACCAACTGTTAGGGGAAGGCTTCAGTCGACCTCTTGTCAGTTGGTTGGTCAGGTGGTGATTCCAGGGCGGTCTTCGACATTCCAGCGTAATCATCAACCTTCGAACGTGATCATCAACCTTCGAACACGTTCAACAACCTTTGAACGTCAAGATAGATTTTTGAAATATGTTTGGTTGACCGTTATTTTGAAAAAATGGCATCCAAAGCCAAGTGCCATTTAGTGCCGTTTAGCACCGTTTAGCGTCGTTTAGTGTCGTTTAGCGCTGTTTAGTGCCGTTTAGTGCCGTTTAGCACCGTTTTGTGCCGTTTTGCACCGTTTAAGGCATGGTCGACCTATTGAAAGCTGACCTCATGCCCCAAGGAGCCATCAGCCGACCAGGTGCTCGGCCTTGGCCTTGTCCCTTGATCACCAGTCACCGTTTCAGCGTCGTTTAGCACCGTTTAGTGTCGTCTAGCGCCGTTTAAAGTCGTTCAACGCCGTTTAACATCGTTTAAACCCCGTTTAAGGCTGTTTAGTGTCATCTAGTACTGTTTAGTGCGGTTTTATGCCGTTTAGCATCGTTTAACACCGTTTAAATGTCGTTTAAGGCTGATTAGCGCCGTTTAGTGTCGTTTTTAGCACCGTTTAGCATCGTTTAGCGCCGTTTAGTGCCATTTAGCGTCGTGTAACACCGTTTAAACGTCGTTTAAGGCTGATTAGCGCCGTTTAGTGTCGTTTTATGCCGTTCAACGCCGTTTACCATCGTTTAAGCGTGGTTAAGGCTGATTAGTGCCGATTTGCATCGAATTAACATTGTCGTAAATGCGTCGGTCGCTCCACGCTTTACATCAAGACAATACTCGTGAAAGACTAGTGTATAAAGATGAACCCTGACCCAAATCTCGGAAAGGGCTGTTAAAACTTCAAGGAAAACCTGATCAGTTTTCCTAGAAGTTGGGGGGCAAATGATATGGGTTAAAAGTAAGCCCTAAAGACACATTTAATGTTCCATTAATGACCCAATATGGTCAAACACATGGGGCCCATTAATGAGGTCCAAAGCTCTATTTCAATATTAATTCTAGTACAAAACTGGTCTATTACGTCGCCTTTTTTAGTCTTTTACGTCGCCCTTTTGGCGACGTATACAGGGGCGTCGTATAAAGTCACCATCTTTTACGTCGGTTAAAAAGGCGACGTATAAAGCTTCATATACATCGGTTAAAAAGGCGACGTATATGACCAAAAAGGCGACGTATAAAGCTTCATATACGTCGATTAAAAAGGCGACGTATGTGACCAAAAAGGGCGACGTATAATGTCATAAAAAGGGCGACGTATAAGATCAAAAAGCGCGACGTATAATGTCATAAAAAGGGCGACGTATAAAATCAAAAAAGACGACGTATAATGTCAAAAAAAGGCGACGAATAAGACCGAAAAGGGCGACGTATAAGATAAAAAAGGGCGACATATATGTCTATTGAAAAATGACAAATTTTCCCCTGTTTATATTTATATATACATCAAAATTCCTGTTATTACAAACCAAGAAAAATAATAAAACTTGCAACCCAAATTTCTCAACAAAGTGACTAATTAAATTAAAATAATAGTTACATACTTGAAAATACATCTCCATGTTTAATTATATAAATTTCTCCAATTTAGAATTAGCACTGGACTTGCTTTAAATAGCCTACTCTATTTGATACACTGTACTGAACCACCCCATTGCCACCAAGACTATCAGAAACAAATTCTTGATACTCCACGGTTCAAATTATCTGGTGCATTAGATTCCAGCTCTAAACCTCCTCCACTTCCGAAAATATCATATTCTTCCGAATCTTCTAACTGATTGGGAAAGCCAGAGCGATCATAACTATCAACTATACCAGCTAAAATCTCATCCTCGTCATCAGGAAGCAAGTTTTCTATGGCATCATCTTCAACATTTCCAAGCAATTCTGCATCCCCATCTGTGCTGACTTTGTTCAAGGTTGAAGATAAATCATCAACAGACTGAAAACCACCATCTGCATAATTTATTTTCACTGCATGTGCATCGAGAAAAGAAAAATTAAAACTACTAGATATATGTCACAGCGATTCCAAAAATTTTGTCATAATTCATCAACTTAAGCTTACATTTTCCATGCGGAAGAACAGGTAATGAGCTTGAGAAAAGAGTGGTGTCACTCAAGGCATTGTGACCATGAGACCCTGGCATCTATACTAAATGTTACAGATGTGAAAGATATTTTATATACACAATCTAGGAAATAATATTGCAATTAATACAGGTGATGAATCAAAAGGCACTGGCATTACAATTATTATATGTACTGGAATAACAGTCACCACAACCAGCAAAGGCATAATATTAAATTCATGTTGAACATTTATAAGTGCATTCCTTAACGTGTGGCCACGTGATATCAGTTTATGCTGGAGACACAAATTGAACAAGTGCAGAGTCTACTACTTAAGTGAAAAACTAAAAATCCAAAATGAAAATTCAGGATGGTAGTGCTAACATTTACAAATCATAACAGTCGTCTACATCTGAAGTACTATATATATAAAAACTGATTAGGAGTTTCGAATGTAATTGCAAAATTTAGGTTGATAGTTCACAACACATGAAATCCAGAAAATTAGAGACTTGCAGTTTTCAGTTCTGGGGCCTGGGGTGACACACATATTAGTAAACAACAAACAGTAAAAGGTGAAGTCTCTTTCAAAAATCTCACAAGATTACTAGCACTGGGTACAGAAATGATAAATCTCGGAGAAATGCAACACAACCAGAATCTTAACTAACATTCAGTTACGAAACTAATTATATAGGGAAATCATAAATAAGCTCCAAGTATTATATCACTAACGATGTAACTAAGATAATAATCTCAATTAGATGAGTAACTTGCACTTTGCGCCCCAAAACTGTTTTAAAAAACAAACACTCCACTAACCAAAAATTAAACCCCAACACGTATTCTACTGTTTAATCCCGATTGCACTTGCACTTTACAGAATTGTAGATTGTTAACTTATGTACATGATTAAGAAAGTCACAAAAGAGAAATCAACTTTTCTAAGTCACAGACTCGTTTCTTCTTTGCCTATACATCAAAATTTAAATATAAACTAACAAAAGAAATTTATATTAAACCGTTAGATGATTCAGTCTCGTGACAAACAAAAATGAACGCACTCTAAACGTTCAACAGACTTCTTATCTTCCACTCCCAATATAGAAATGCTAGTATAACAATATCTAGTATATTCTTTCAGTTACATTGTAAACTTTCAACAGACTTTTTTCATTATTTCCATTATCAGTATAGAGTTAGAGTATCCTTTCAATTACATGTTAAATGTCCAACAGAGTAACAATGGAGCTTCTGTTGATATTTTGTTTCATGATGCATTCGTGAAAATGGGGTACACTGACTCTCAGTTGACCCCGACCAACATGCCCATCTACGGGTTTAATGGAGTTGAGTCCAAGGTAGAAGGGACTATCCAACTACCCATGACGATCGGTCAAGAACCTAAGGAGGCTACTCAGATGTTGAATTTTCTGATAATTAAGGCGGCCTCAACTTATAATGCAATCCTGGGAAGGATTGGACTTCATTCATTCAAGCTTGTTGCCTCAACTTACCACATGAAGATTAAGTTTCCAACCCGGAATGGCGTTGGAGAACAAAAGGGCGACCAGAAGATAGCAAGAAGTTACTATGTGTCTGCATTAAGGGCTGATGGAGTCGGGGGGCAGGTACTCCCAATTGAAGAGGAGGAGTTGATCCCCATACCTCTAGAGCTGGGCGACCCTGAGAAAGTTACTTATATAGGAGCTTCTCTGAAGGAACCCTTGAAGCGCAAGTTGACGGCCTTACAAGAGAACAGTGATGTGTTTGCTTGGACTGCGGCTGATATGCCAGGGATTGATCCCCAACTCATAGCTCACAAGTTGAATGTTGATCCTGAACGGAAGAAGGTAAAACAGAAGAAAATGAATTTTGTTCCTGAAAGGCAAGAGGCCATTAAGCATGAGGTTGATAAGCTCTTAGAGGCTGGGTTTATTGAAGAGATTCAGTTTCCCGAATGGTTAGCTAACCCTGTGATGGTCAAGAAGGTGAATGGGAAGTGGAGGATGTGTATAGACTTTACCGATTTGAATGACGCATGTCCAAAGGATTGTTTTCCCTTGCCGAGGATAGACATGTTGATAGATGCTACAGCTGGACATGAGATGTTGAGCTTCATGGACGGGTTCAGCGGCTACAATTAGATTAAGATGCACAAGGATGACATCCCAAAGGTATCTTTCATAACTGACTTTGGTGTTTTCTGCTATCTTGTTATGGCTTTTGGTCTAAAGAATGCAGGCGCTACTTACCAACGACTGGTGAATAAGATATTCGCCCATCTGATTGGGAAAACTATGGAGGTCTATGTTGATGACATGTTAGTCAAGAGCCTGTGTAAGGCAGACCACATTAAGCACCTCAGAGAGGCAGTCGAAGTGCTGAGGCACCACAAGATGATGTTGAATCCAGCCAAGTGTGCTTTTGGAGTTGGATCAGGAAAATTTTTGGGATTGATGGTTTCGAAGAGAGGCATAGAGGCCAACCCTGATAAGATCAAAGCGATTTTAGACATGGAACCACCCCGCTCTATGCGAGATGTACAGAAGCTAACTGGCCGAGTTGCAGCCCTAGGGAGATTCATCTCCAAGTCTGGTGACAAGTGCTTGCCTTTCTTTCAAGCACTGAAGAAGGTGAAAAATTTTGAGTGGACTCCTGAGAGCCAAGAGGCCTTTGAATAGCTAAAGAAGTACATGGATGAAGCCCCGTTGTTGGCCAAGCCTAGTCCCGGAGAGACTCTCTACCTATACCTGGCGGTATCTGAACAAGCATTGGGTGATGTCCTTATTCGAGAAGAAAGTAAGGTTCAAAAACCTATCTATTATGTAAGCAAGGTATTGCACGGGGCTGGGTTGAATTACTCTCCCATTGAGAAGTTTGCTTTGGCATTGGTTACGGCCTCAAGAAAGCTACGACCATACTTCCAGGTACACAAGATTCAAGTCCTGATGGACCAGCAGCTGAGAAACATATTGCATAGCTCGAAGGCCAATGGAAGGCTAATCAAGTGGGCAATAGAACTTGGAGAATTTGACATCAAGTGTAAGCCTCGAACAACCATCAAGGCTAAGGCATTGGCTGACTTCGTGGTTGAATGTACTATTAACAACCAAGAATTCGGGGTGCAGGAGATAGTGACTACCCCTGGGAAAGAGGATAAAGATGAGGAACTCGTACCTGATCTGAAGGAGTATTGGGCGCTCTATTTTGATGGAGCATCAAAAACAAAATCTCGTGGTGCAGGTTTAGTCTTGCAAAGCCTCGATGGGTTCACAGTTGAATATGCTTTGAAGTTGGATTTTCCGACGACCAACAACGAAGCTGAGTATGAAGCCTTGATAGCCGGTTTGGGCTTGGACATAATCATGAGGGTCAAGAATCTCAAAGTTTGTGGGGATTCAAGACTAGTGGAATCACAAGTGAATGGTTAATCCATGGCAGCGGCGCCACAAAAACATGTTTGCACTAAATCACGCAAGCGTACGTGGTCACAAGTAATATATGAATAAGTCGAGTTCGTTCCCACAGAGATCTGGTTATGGTTTTAATTCAGTTTGTACCTATGCAACAATGTATGGTTATTATGCACTCCTAAGACAATTAACAATATTGGGTTTTGATTATCTAATTTAACTAAAAAAACAAATTAGTAAAACTAAGAATTACTTAACTAATGATAATTAAAATCGAATTACTTATGTAAGATAAACCGTGGGATCCTAACTTCATTAAATACTTCGCTTAGATCTGACGCCTTTAATCACTATATGCAATAGATATGATATCTGATCGGACAACACGAAACAAGTACACGCTACCTGTCAGCATACGTATACCAAACTATCCATACATCCACAAAAGAGATAGAAGATGAACAGACACCAATTATGCTTAGACCCTATATGTCTATAGAATTTGAAAACATAACGGTTAAAGAACAAGTTATCCATTAAGATCACACAGGGCAATATAAGTATTCTCATCTCATACTACGAATCATGTTGAAACAATCATGAACCTATGCTAGCATGGCAAGTTCTAAATCTCAAGATCCACTTTCACTTCACAAGAGATTAACAAATTAGATGTTCTCGATGCATCTATCAATTAAGTATAACCATACGAGGATACCAGATATACATCACACACAGATCTAAGCTATGATACAATAATAAAAACTATGATACGAATTACAATGCTAAGATGTATTTAAATAGGCTCTAGATTTCTTGCCCAGCAAGAAATTACCTTCTATTACAATTAGAATTCAATTAAGGTACTAAAATCTGCCCAAAATACAATTAGAACTTAAAAAGGGCAAAACAGTAATTTCCCTGCTCCCATCAGTCTGCTTGTCGTGCTGCCTGCTCCTACCACTTGCAGCCTGCTCATGTAAGACCTGTCCCATGTTGTAGAAAATCTCCCAAGCTTCGCGTGGACAGTAAGATCGCTAAAAACGGACTTATAGAACTCCAGATATGGCCAAAACATTGTAAACTGCGCAACCGTCCCGGAAAATCCGAATTTTAATAAATTTAACCTCCAAAAACGACAGAAGCATCCACTATAATCAACATTCTTGTCACCCTGCATAACTACACAAAACACATCAAAACTATGACAAACTTGAGTCCAAGACAATCAATTTAAGCCGATATGGAACGCTCCAAGTGGATATAAAATCCACTTATCACACCCCCATACTTAAACCGATGCTTGTCCTCAAGCATAAACAATTACAACTAACTAACTAACTAGTACCACTTCCGTAGGTGATCACAGCTGCATTTGGCATATGCAACAAGCCCTTTAAACCCCTAGGCAGCCCTAGTGGACGAGTAAGGTCTCGTGAGGGCCTATAGCGAATGTACCCACAAAATCCTTGTAACCTAATGCAATGCAATGCATGAATGTAACTAAATGAACATGCAATTAATATAGTACTAATATCCTACCATACCGTCAAATCCTCTCATGCCATATCAACTTAAGAATCAAAATAAATACGCAATGTCTTGGTGTCGAAAGTGCAAGTATTCACATAGTCTACTCAATGAACATGCATAAGTTCTCACAAGTCCATGTCAAGTGTAAGAATAAGTTAGTAATCATGCTAAGCCTACAAGAGTACATCTTTGAGACAAAACTCGGGATCTCATACGCAAAAACAAGCAAACACTCACAATCCACTCATAAAAGAATATTCACTCAAGAACAAGGGTAAGTGTATCACTCAATTCCAACAAAACCATAAGCACGCTTGACATTTGGTATCAATCTAACTCTTAACACAACATACATCAATGACGATAATCAAAAGGTTTTTATTTGGGATGTAACGGGGCTAGGGACAAGGCATGTCAAATAAGCCAAATCAGGTGAAGTGTCAAAAGCTAGTAAGTACCATAATAAATCATACACAACACCCTATTTTTCCCTGTTGCCCAGTAAATAACAATTGTAGAAGGGGGGTTGAATACAATTGTATAAGATTTTCGACTTAAACAGAAATAACACAAGTATGAATCAATAACAGCTTTATTAATTCTGATATAAAACTGTTACAAAACTCTATTAAGAAATTCTTATGTTCTTAAGAGCTGCTAGGTTACAAGATAACTCGTGTAAGCGATTACAATCATGTAAAACCTAAACCGTGTTTATATAGTGTACACAGCTACTCTATCAATTACAAGATATATCAAATCAATTACATAGACTCTTGATACATATCTTGAATGATAGCTGCATTCCTATAAATTAGGAACCGACATATCAATCTTCCTTGATCCTTGGTCTGATGAGAATCTTCACAAAATACTGACCAGCATCTAATCCTGATAATAGACCAATACTGACGTTGTATTACTGATGACGTCAGCATCAGTATCTGATCAGTAATGATCAAATCCTGATCATCACTTGAATCAATATTTAACAATCTCCCCCAATTTGTTCTTTATGAAATAAAGCACAAATTTCTTGATTCAAGGATGTCAAAAACTCAAAACAAAATACCTTCTAAAAATCGTCATGAACAATTTCAGATATTCTTTGATAAAATAGATTCATCTTCAAGAAGTCAGATATCAATTCTTCTTCCTTGCTTTCAATAATTTGAATCAGTTTCTTCTTCAGATTTTTGAGTCCTTCATCTTCCTCATTAATCTGATAGATAGCTGCCCTGAGATTCTGAATTGAGTTTCTTGGAAGATCTAAATCACCTAGCAACACATAAGCAATTTCCTTCCCATCTGGATTAAGAGACAATTGTTCCATACCTAGATACTCTTCTCTAATAGCAGTACCTTTCTTCATTTTAACCTCTATGCCTCTTAAATTTAAGTACATAGGAATATAATTGCCATCATACATCGTTCCTCCATCCATAAATCTCTGTCTGATTGTCCTGTAAATCATAACAGACCAATTGTAGTAGACTTCTCTTTCCTTAGCATTGATGCTTTTATTTCTGAGCAGATACAGAACATATTTCAGCTCTTTTGCAGATTTGCACAACAAATCATGAATAGCAATCTTCTTTACACTTCTATCTTTCATGAAGTACAGCATCTTTACTACCTTCTTGGCACCAGCATGACAATCAGCAATGATAGCAACAGCTTCAAGTTTCCAAAGATGATTAACAGTTAACTCATCACCAATCTTGTCAACTAGAGCATGTTGATCAGTTTGTGCAGTAAAAACAATCTGTGCATGATTATACCCAATGCATCCTCTTGTTCCAGGTTCCAATCCTTTCAAACCAGATTGCATACTTACCCACTTTGGTGGATTTTCAGCAACAAATGCAGTAGACTTTGATTTAACAATCAATAAAGATTCACTAATCAAAGAAGATTCTATTACCAGTCCTGCAGACCTGAAAACAATTGGTTTCCTATAATCATTCTCACTTTTCTCACATTTCTTGCTCTTCTTTTTCTCATCTGTTGGATAATTCTGCTGATGTTCAGGAACAGATTTATCTTTATCATACCATAAATTCCTGTCAGATCTATAAACATTTCTCAAGTAATCTCTGGTTGCTATCCTTTCTGCTTTTCTTGCTTTAGCTCTGATTTCTCTTTCTCTTTCAAATCTTCTGAAATTTTCTTGTTCATACTCCAGTGTATCTTCAATAACTTCCATATTGTGAAATTCAACTGTTAGAAATAATTGATGTGATTTAATGTCAGTGTTTAAGTGTTACAGGTAAAAAGAGTTTAACTTGTTATTGAAAGCAGTCGTAGCAGAGTTTGAGTATACGCTGATAGCTGGAAGCGCAAACGCGGACAGAAGAAAGCGTAAACACTGCTAGCTGAACACATGGAAGCGCAAACACTGCTAGCTAGGAGAGCAACAGAGTTTGCTAAAGTCTGTTTACTGGAAGCGTCTACAAGTCAACAGAGTTTGAAGATTAAGATTAATATGGAAGCAATATCTTTGAAGATTGGATAGCTGTCAAAGAGATTGAGTTGACTTAGAAGATGTGTAGCAATCGTAATTGATATCAATTGTATAGCTTAATTTTAGGAGAATCAATTAACGATTGTACGTAGCTGTATATCTTATAAATACAGTTAGGTTAACCCTAGAAGGGGAGTCGAACATTGAGAAATCATCGATTGTAACCTAAGCAGCTCTCTGTGATATTTTACATCACTGAGAGAGGAATTATTAATTCCAAACAGTTTTAATTGCTAAAACGTGTGTTCTTGTTAATTACTTATACAATACTTGATTATATATTGTGTATTCGACCTAACAATTGGTATCAGAGACAGATCTGTTACTTTATTACAGTTTTAAGATCCAAACACAATTGTAATCAATGGCAGAGATTCCTCCTCCATCAGGTTCTGAGAAAGCTCCTACTACTGTTAGTAGGTATGAGATGATTAGGGTTCCTATACTCAAGCCATCAGAATATGCAATTTGGAAGGTAAAGATGACCATGTTTCTGGAAGCCACAGATCCAGAATATCTTTATAGAATTTATGAAGGTCCTCATAAACCTACCAAGTTAACTGCTGCTGTTGCTGGTGAAGAATCAAAGGTGATTCCTAAGGAAAAGAAAGATCTAACTGCTGAGGATCTTTCATCTATAGCCAAGGATGCCAAAGTAAGGCATTTACTTCACAGTGCTCTAGATAATGTTATGTCTAACAAAGTTATTAACTGCACAACTGCAAAGGAAATTTGGGATGCACTTGAGGTTAGATGTCAAGGAACTGCTGCAATCAAGAAGAATAGAAGGAACATACTCACTCAGAAGTATGAGCATTTTGAGGCAAAGTCTGAAGAAACCATGACAGAAACATTTGACAGATTCTGTAAACTGCTCAATGATCTATCATTGGTTAACAAAGAATATGATCTGGAAGACTCAAATCTCAAGTTTCTTCTCTCTCTTCCTGAAAAGTGGGATGTGAAAACAACCACTATAAGAGACAACTATGATCTTGCTGATACTGAGATTGATGAAATCTATGGACTGCTCAAGACTCATGAATTAGAAATGGAGCAGAGAAACAGAAGATCAAGCAGGAAGTCAAAGTCTGTTGCACTGAAAGTTGAAGAAAAATCTTCAAAGAAAGAAGCATCAAGGAAGAAGTCAAGAGGAAAAGCCTTGGTCATTCATTCAGAAAGTGAGTCATCAAACACTAATAGTGACTCAAATACAGATGAATCATCTGATTCTGAAGATGATGAAGAAATGATGTAAATGGCTGCATTGATGGTAAATACCTTCAAGAAGATGGGATTTAAGAACTTCAAGAAAGGAAAGAGATTCTCCAAGAATTACTCAAAGTTTGATAGGAAGAATTTTAGCAAATCTGAAGGTAAGGACTCCAAATCTGGAAAGAAAGATAAATCTGAGATTCAATGCTACAAGTGTAAGGAGATGGGTCACTATGCTCCTGAGTGCAAGAAGGGCAAAACTGAAAAGGCACTCTACACCAAAGGCAGAGACTGGGCAGACACCTCAGATTCAGATGAGGAGGTGAACTATGCACTCATGGCTTCTACTCAGAATGAAGATTCTGAACTTAAGGTACCTCCAACTACCTATGCTTATAATACTGATTATATAACTGAATTAAGAATCTATCTTAAAGCACTACATATCAGTTATAGGGATCAGACTTTAGAGAATGAGAGAATCAAAAATGAGTGTTCTCAACTTAGAGAAAGAAATAAACTTGTTGAAGAACAACTTGAAAACTTGAATAAAATTCAGAAAGAAAGAGATGATGTTGTTTTCATAGAACAGGAGTTGCTAGGTAAGTATAAGCAACTAGAATCTGAATTGGAGGATGCCAAGAACATTATTAAAACTTGGACACACTCTGGAAAAGACACTCAAGAGGTTTTTCAATCAGACACAGTAGGTCTAGGTTATTCTGAGGATGATGTTCTTAGATTTCAGAATACAGTTAAAATTAGACCACCACTTTCTACTAAGAAATTTGGAACATTTGTTCATGGTACTGTGAAAACTGAACATGGAACTGTTGAAAACGAGCCAGTAAAAACCTGTGTCAAACAGGTTAATATTGGTTCAATGACAGATAAACAACTCAAGCATAAGCTTAAAGAAATAAAATCTGTCAACAAACAGAGAATGCCTAAGAAAAACAGAAATGGAAAGATAGGCATTACATCAGGAATTAAGCCAATGCTTGCTACATTTGCACCTAGAAAAACTTGTCATAATTGTGGTAGCAATAATCATCTTGCTAGCTTTTACAGGAAGAACAAAGACATTAATTCTTTACCCTCCAAATCTGGAGTGAAAAAGGATAATGTCAAACCAAAACCACAAACTCTGTGCAAACATTGTGGAAGTAGTTGGCACTCAATTTATACTTGCAAGAATTATCATGCTATTTATCATAATTATTATGAACTGAAACCTAATTTGAAATGGGTTAAAGTTGATTCTGCAAGTACTAAGAATGAGAATGTTAGTTTAAACTCTGATAATGACAAATCCGCTGCAAAAACTAACAGACTCAATAAAGCAAAAGGATCCAAGCAAGTCTGGATCCTTAAAACTAACAATCAGTGATTGTTTGTGATTGCAGGGCACAAGGGTAAGTACCCTAGTCGTGGACAGTGGATGTTCAGGACACATGACAGGAAATAAAGCCCTGCTATCATAGTATGTGGAGAAGGCTGGCCCAAAAGTTTCCTATGGAGATGGCAACATAGGACATACTCTGGGATATGGCAATATAAATCTTGGAAGTGTCATCATCACAAATGTAGCTCTGGTTCCAGGACTCAAGCATGATCTGCTTTCTGTGAGTCAAATCTGTGACAGGGGATACCATGTCGACTTTCATCTTGAATATTGTCAGGTCATCAGTAAAACTACAGGGAAAGTTGCTCTAGTTGGAAACAGACACAATAACATTTATGAAATAAAATTGTCAACAAACTCTGATGGCAAAGCAGTGTGTCTGTCTACAAGGATGACCAGTGAAGAAAGTTGGAAGTGGCATAAGAAACTCTCTCATTTAAATCTGAACAACATCAATGAGCTGATAAAGAATGATCTAGTGAGAGGACTACCAAAGTCTTTGTTGAATGCAGAAGGCCTGTGTGATTCTTGTCAAAAGGCCAAACAGAGAAAAGCCTCTTTCAAAAGCAAATCTGAGTCTTCAATTGTTGATCCTTATCATCTTCTTCATGTTGATCTTTTTGGACCAGTGAATGTGATGTCTCTTGGAAAGAAGAAATATGCTCTAGTCATTGTTGATGAATACACCAGATACACTTGGGTGTATTTTCTAGCAAAGAAGGATGAAACTGCATTAACTCTGGCTGAACATATAAGACAGTTGGATAAAGGGTCAAAGAATCAAGTGAAAATTATCAGAAGTGACAATGGAACTGAATTCAGGAATTCAACAATGGAAGAATTTTGCAAGAACAAAGGAATTAAACAAGAGTTTTCTGCACCTGGCACTCCACAACAGAATGGTGTAGTTGAAAGGAAAAACAGAACTTTGATAGAAGCTGCCAGAACTATGCTTGATGATGCAAAATTACTAACCTATTTCTGGGCAGAGGCTGTTCAAACAACTTGTTTTACTCAGAATGCCACTCTGATAAATAAGCATGGAAAAACACCATATGAAATGGTGAGAGAAAAGAAGCCAAACCTGAAATATTTTCATATTTTTGGGTGCAAGTGCTTTGTTCTGAAAACTCATCCTGAACAGTTGACCAAATTTTATCTGAAGGCAGATGAAGGAATTTTTGTTGGCTATCCACTGTCAACTAAGGCATTCAGAGTTTATAATTTGAGAACAAAAGTGATCATGGAATCAATTCATGTGTCTTTTGATGACAAGAAAATAACTGGACTTGAGGATGTAGATGAACATGATCAACTGCACTTTGAAAATGAAGATTTAATCTCTGATGAATTAAACTCTGATGAGGTTGATCTGACAAACTCTGTTCAGCTAAACACTGAACCTCTACTGGTAAATACTGAAGAGACTTCTCAGCCAGAAACAAGAGAAGAACCAGTTGAGGGGGAGCATGAAGAATCCAATCAAAGTGATAACTCAAATTCTGATAATGACTCAGTTGAAAATTCTGAATCAAACTCCGGTGACTCAAACTCTGGAAGTTCAAAATCTGACAGTTCAAACTCTGAGCAGTCAAATTCAGGGGGAGCATCAGGAAATGAAGAAAGGCATCAAGAAAATCAGGAAAGCATGGATCAAGGGGGAGGATCACATGATGACAGAAGCAATCTGCCTTCTGTAAGAAAATGGACTAAGTCACACACACCTGATTTGATTATTGGTGATCCAGATGCAAGAGTAAGGACAAGAAGTGCAACAACAAATGAATGTCTATTTCATGCATTCTTGTCACAAACTGAGCCAAAGAAAGTGGAAGAAGCTCTTAAAGATGCTGATTGGATAACAGCAATGCAAGAAGAGCTAAATGAATTTGAGAGAAATGAAGTGTGGACCCTTGTACCAAGGCCCAAGAACAGATCTATTGTTGGTACTAAGTGGGTTTTTAGAAACAAAACTGATAGTGAAGGGGTTGTTACAAGAAACAAAGCAAGACTTGTGGCAAAAGGTTATTCACAGCAAGAGGGGATAGACTATGATGAGACTTTTGCACCAGTTGCCAGATTGGAGGCAATTAGGATGTTTCTTGCTTATGCTTCTCACAAGAAATTCAAGGTTTTTCAAATGGATGTGAAAAGTGCTTTTCTAAATGGGAAACTTGAAGAAGAAGTATTTGTTGAACAACCACCAGGTTTTGTAGATCCAAAATATCCAGACCATGTCTACAGGCTAGACAAGGCACTTTATGGACTTAAGCAGGCACCAAGAGCATGGTATGAAACCTTGGCTCAGTTTCTTTTAGAAAGTGGATTCAACAGAGGTACAATTGATAAAACTCTGTTTTATTTCAAATCTGGAAGTGACTTGCTTTTAGTTCAGATATATGTTGATGATATCATTTTTGGATCTACTAATGATAAACTCTGTAAGAAGTTTGCCAAGCTCATGCAGTCCAGATATCAAATGAGTATGATGGGAGAGCTTAGTTACTTTCTAGGCTTACAGGTGAAGCAAACAGATGATGGAATCTTTATCAATCAAGCAAAATATACCAGAAATCTTCTCAAGAAATTTGGTATGCTTGACTGTTCATCTGCAACAACTCCCATGGCAACTGCAACTAAATTGGACAAAGATACAGGGTCGTCAGTAGATATGACAAGCTATAGAGGAATGATTGGTTCTCTTCTTTATCTAACAGCAAGTAGACCTGATATCATGTATGCAACATGTCTGTGTGCAAGGTTTCAGGCAGATCCAAGAGAACCACATTTAACAGCTGTGAAGAGGATTTTTAAGTATCTCAAGGGCACTATAACTTTAGGGCTGTGGTACCCAAGAGAATCAGAGTTCAAGCTACTTGGTTACTCTGATGCAGACTTTGCAGGTTGCAAGATTGACAGAAAAAGTACCAGTGGAAGTTGTCAATTTCTTGGTGAAAGACTTGTTTCTTGGTACAGCAAGAAACAGAAATCTATATCAACATCTACAGCTGAAGCAGAGTATATTACTGCTGGTAGCTGCTGTGCACAGATTCTATGGATGAAGAATCAATTACTGGATTATGGATTGAGGTATAGCAAGATACCTATTTTCTGTGATAACCAGAGTGCTATTGCAATGACAGGTAATCCAGTACAACACTCAATGACCAAGCACATCAGCATAAGGTATCAATTTATCAGAGAGCATGTAGAGGAAGGCAATATTGAGCTTCACTTTGTGCCTACAGATCAACAACTTGCAGATATCTTCACCAAGCCTTTGAGTGAAGCAGCATTTACAAGGCTGGTAAATGAACTAGGAATGGTATCTAGTTTTGACTAAACATGTTGGTTAGACTCAAAATTTTCTTATAAAATGTGCTGCTCATATTTCTGTAAATTGCTAAGTGCTATGTGAACCTTGTTGATTAAACTCTGTTATGCAGACTCTGTTCACATGTTTCTGTTCTCACACTATTAAACTCTGTCAGCATGTTTGTTGGTCATACACTGTTAATATGTTTGATAAACTCTGTGAATTCTGAGTTGATTTTTGTCTGAATGAAAACACCAATGAAGAAATATGTATGAAGCATGATTCTCAGTGGATAAATCAAGATTCTTTCTGAGTCAATGTGATCTAATCAGAATTTGTGCAGTAAGTTAACACAGCATGATACTGTTTCATATTTAGAGCATCTCTTAGTTTATTTGGTCATAAACTCTGAGTCTATGAAAACTGTGTGCATTGCCTCTCATGAATAACTTCTGATATTAATGAACTCTAAACTCTGATTAGTAACACTCTGTTTCCAAGTAATTCATGGTTCTTGATGATTCCCTGTTTGTACTTGTGAAAATTATAAAACTTGAGATGTGTCGTTGTTTAGTTCAGTGAGTTCAAATTCATGTCTGCACCCTGTGAGAATTTGAGCCAAGTAAATGATTGGTACATTTTATATCGATCTGATTTTATTGTTGTGTGATATTCATCAGTAAGTATGTTGCTCTAGAACTTGTGTTAAACCATTTTAGAACTGCATGATATGTGTGTGCATGAAAATGATAAAGGCAATAGGATTTACCATCTTTCTTCAAACACTGTTCATAAATACTACCCTTAGTAAACCCCTTTGAGCCTAATTAACTGCTCATTTTTCTTAAACTTTGACGTATTAAGAGCAGTTCTATTCTTTTGGAAAATCAAATACAAGCAGGTGAGTGTTTCTCAAGAAAAGAAAAGTTTACTCAGTATATATATTTAAAAAAAAAGGGTATATATACTGATCATCTTGTACAAATATGTACTAACAGTGTGACTGAACACTTTGGTCTGATAATTGTTCAGTTCGAAATTCACTCATTTTTTTTAACTCTTATCACCTGCTTGATCTTACTACATTACAACCCTGAACAAAGTCCTTTTGATTTGTGCATATATGTAATCAAAGTAGTGTAGATTTGGTGGAAATTCAATCCTATGGAAGTATCTGCTTTTACTGATTGAATTTGAGTGTAAACACTTCACCTAAACACTTGTGTGATTTGAGAGTTTGTGAGGAAATCCTTGACATATAACTCACTGAATGATGCTTTGATGTCTATCTCCTGATCTTTTTGTCTATGATGACTGTGTGCTTGCTTGGATAATCATGAACATCAATGGGAACAGGGTTATTCAGATTTCTGTATTTCAGGAACTACAGAGTTTAGCATTCATTATATACTTCATGTTTAATATGAGAGTTTGTGCATTCAGTGTTTATTGATTTGTTTTATGGATTTTATGAAATATTAGATGCTCTAAAAATTGATTTGGTAAACTCTGCTACACATACATAATTATATTCACAACTGTGCAATTTTTGAAAGGGTTTCGGTGATAAAGTTGGAAAATTGACAAACACTGATGGATTGTGTTCTGTACTTAAGGTAAATTTTCATTAAGATAATTTGAAAATTTTGGAGTAATTAGAGTGTTTGACAACTGTTAATGAGTGTATTTTGTGGTAAAGTGTCTTGATAATAGGAAAGACAGCAGTAATAATGGCTTTTACTGCGCATGATTAAGTGAATCGCTGGATGATTGACACCTGTCCCACTCACTTATCATTATACCACTTTCACACTATTCTAGGGACAGTTGCGTGCTTTCAATGTAAAAACGTTTGAGTTTAATTTTTATTACTACTCAAATCATTTTTTTTATTTCTCATCCACTTATATTCACTTTACCAAAGCACAGACCTCTTTCGTTTTTCACTTTGACATTTTCACAAACACCTTTCTTACATATCTCTTTCTCAGTCAATTCTTGCTTATTTCTTGTGCTAATGGCGACTAAAGCTTTTACCACACTTGGTCTTCGTTTTGTTCCTAACAACTATGCAGCTTTACTCGAGACTGACCGTGCTCCAGAGGCGTTTCACCTTATGCAAAATTTTCTTCGTGAATCTGAAATTGGGC
Source organism: Kitagawia praeruptora (assembly GCA_037693485.1). Classification (NCBI taxonomy): domain Eukaryota; kingdom Viridiplantae; phylum Streptophyta; class Magnoliopsida; order Apiales; family Apiaceae; genus Kitagawia; species Kitagawia praeruptora. The sequence continues at coordinate 108,551,400 of CM075351.1, read as the reverse complement.
AGGCACTGATTGAACCTGCTGTTCTCTCTGCATCTCAAATTGCCACCTTCTGGCAAAACTCAAGGTATATAGATGGAGGAGAGAATGGGACTCCAACTATCATCTTTACTCATGATGAACAAGAGTTTGTGATTACTCCACAAACTGTTCGCGAGACCATGGATTTCGACACACATACTTCGCATGCTGTTGTCTCTGAGCAAAATCTGAGAGAAATGTTAACAGAGATTGGGTATATGGATTCTTTGGCAAAGCTTGGTAGTGTCAGGAGGCCGAATCTTAGAAAAGAATGGAATTTTTTCTTCGACTGTATCACCAGGACATTCCAGAAGAAAGTCACCAACTGGGATGCAATTCCAATGGATAGTCTGCAGATTGGGTACTCTCTACTCTATGGCAGTAATTTTGATTATGGTAGATATGTGTTAATGAATTTAGGTGATAAATTGTCAGAGTCTAGTACAGTCTATTTTGCTAGATTTTGTCAACTTTTGTTCAATGCTTGTGTACCTGGCTTAGAAATAGTAGAAGCTGATGTGATTCAACCTTTTCGAGTCACTAAGAGAATTTTCTCGGATATGACTAACAAAGATGTTGGTAAAGACTTACCTCCTTTTGTCTTGCCTCTTGCTCTGCAAAACTTTCTAAATCAACCCCGAGATTCTCAATCACCACAACATGAACCACAACAAACACAACAACCAGAAACACAAAATATGCCTGGACCTTTAGCCACTGACCATACTGAAACCATACCCTCTCATCCTGTACCATCACCTGAACCAACACAACCAAACACTGTACCTACTACATCACTACACACACAACCTGAACCAACAAACCCTGTCACTACTACTCAACCTCAACCATCATCAAAATCAAAAAGGAAGAAGCATACTGCTCTCAACACAAAACATTCCAAGGCTAAACAGACATCTCCTAGAGCTGTTTATTCCAGAAGACTCATTAAAAGGGCAAATAGGCCTTCAACACCACCAGTACAGGAAAGTTCTAGTGAAGAAGAAGAACTGATTGAAGTGTCTACAGCAAAGAGAAGAAGGCTGATTCTTACTGATTCTGATAATGAGTAAGTAGTTGAAGCTCCAGAGGTGGTTTCACAGCAAACACCTACTGTTGAGGTTGCAGAGAATGCTATACCTGCAGAGGTTGAAATGCCTGCAGATGATGCTGTGCCTGTAAACACTGATTTACCTGCAGAGGTTGAAATGCTTGCAGAAGATACTGTGCCTGTACACACTGATTCTGTTGCAGAGCCTGAGCAACATGAAGAGAATATTGATGAGTCAGACAATGAGTCTTGTGAAGATATGAATGCAGAAGCTAATAAAGAACAATTTCAAACTGATTGTCCGAAAACAGGAGAAAAACCAGATTTTGCTGGACCTTCTGTTCATGAAATTGATGATGATTATATGACAAAGCAAACTGCAGATTGGTACAAGTCAAATTGTATCTTTCCTCCTGGCAGAGCAGCTAATTTCCTACAGGCACATTCCTCCAAGATTTCAAATCCTGATATCTTCACTTGTTTACAAGGCACAGTGATTCAAATCAAGTCTTTGAATCACAGGTTTGATGATAATCAGAAGGCTATTGTTGATCTTCGAACGGAGGTTGCTACTCATGAAGAGAAATCTCAGCTAGCTAATGCTAAGCTTTTTCAAAGATTTTCCAAATCTCAAGAGAATCTACATGACAGATTGGGCAAAGTTGAACAGAATCAGCTTTTGCTGACTGAGAAGGTTGATTCTATTGCAAACTCTCTTGAGTTAATCACCTCAATTCTGATTCCAGATGGTGATGATGTCAAAAAGGGGGAGAGAATTGCTAAAACTAAGTGTAAGCAAACTCAAACTCTGTTAAAGAAAGATCATCTGGATGAAGAAGGTGCAAATGCTGATAAGGGATTAAGAAGTGCAAATCCTAGACATGGACATGGAAGGTCTACAAGGTCAAAGTCAAATTTGGTGACAAATACAAATATTCAGAGTACCTCTACTTCAAAGCAAAAGGATTTGTCATTCACTGACAATCCACAAACAGATGAAGAGTTGGCTGCTAAAATCTTTCGTGAAGAAAATTCTGAGGCTACACTTGAGGACATACAAGCTGAAGAAAAGTTGTTGCAAAAAGAGCATTTAAAAGCACTAAAGTCCAAGAAAGGGAAGAAGACTGTCAGAGCTTCAAAGCCTGCAATGAAAGGGATTGAAATCAGAGAGAAATTATCTGGTATTCAAGAAGAAGAAGAAGAAGAAGAAGAAGGAAAGTTGGTAAGAAAGTCTTCTCTTGATGCCAAGTTGAAGTTAAAAGGGGTAATGGGTGAAGAAAGCAAAAATAAAATGGTAGTTACAACCTCTGTTGCTGCACAAGTTGTGACCACACCACTATTGTCTTCTCAGTTGAAATTAAAGTTTGGAAAAGGAATTCTTCATGATCCAAATCTAGATTCTACAACTCCAATGGATTTCACTGATGGTAGAGCCTTATCTGGTAAAATTGTAAACAACAAAGAAGGTATAGGCTCACACAGAGACAAAAGACAATATGTTGGTCCCAGAGATCCTTCTTCACTGTCTATTCCAGGTCGTGGTGTCACTCAAGAGAGTTTAGACAGACTGGAGTCAGTACAACTTGTCTATCAGAAGAGTTTAGAGAAGGATTTTCTGCTATATTTCATGACTGATGGAACAGTGTTTAAGGTTGGTGAGAAAGACATTGATTTGAAATACTAGGAAGAACTAGAATATGTTCTGTATCTTTTCAGAGTAAGAAATCAGAGAGCTCAGTCAGTTGCAAATGTGCTCAGACAAAAGATGATTCAAAATCTTGCGAGAAGAAGAATGAAATGCAACAGCAAGTATGTTCCTAAGTACATAGATTGGAATGGCAATCTGGTAGAAATGGAGAAGGGGACTACAAAGCTGAAGACTGATCTTGGAATTACTATTCTGGATTTTAATTTGAAGTCTGAGGAAGTGAAATATATCACGTTGGGAAATGACATGAGAAGAAACAAAATCTACGATCTCAGAGCTGCTATCTATCAGACTGATGAGAATGATCCTCAGTTGAGAGAGATCAAGGAAGCCATGCAGATAGAACTTGAAAATGCTGAAAGAAGATTGCTTATAGATTATCTCAGAACAACTTCAGATCTTGAGGAGGTTAGGTAGACAGAATCTGTAAGTAATTTGAATTTTCTGTAGATTTTGTTAAGTCAAGATTAAACTCTGTCTATATGTTAAACACTGTGTTTTTATTTGGTTGTTTTTGACATCATCAATTATAGTGAACTTGTACATTTTTCTAATGAACAAGTTGGGGGAGATTGTTAGAAATAATTGATGTGATTTAATGTCAGTGTTTAAGTGTTACAGGTAAAAAGAGTTTAACTTGTTATTGAAAGCAGTCGTAGCAGAGTTTGAGTATACGCTGATAGCTGGAAGCGCAAACGCGGACAGAAGAAAGCGTAAACACTGCTAGCTGAACACATGGAAGCGCAAACACTGCTAGCTAGGAGAGCAACAGAGTTTGCTAAAGTCTGTTTACTGGAAGCGTCTACAAGTCAACAGAGTTTGAAGATTAAGATTAATATGGAAGCAATATCTTTGAAGATTGGATAGCTGTCAAAGAGATTGAGTTGACTTAGAAGATGTGTAGCAATCGTAATTGATATCAATTGTATAGCTTAATTTTAGGAGAATCAATTAACGATTGTACGTAGCTGTATATCTTATAAATACAGTTAGGTTAACCCTAGAAGGGGAGTCGAACATTGAGAAATCATCGATTGTAACCTAAGCAGCTCTTTGTGATATTTTACATCACTGAGAGAGGAATTATTAATTCCAAACAGTTTTAATTGCTAAAACGTGTGTTCTTGTTAATTACTTATACAATACTTGATTATATATTGTGTATTCGACCTAACATCAACCACAACCTTAAGAATCATAATCTGAAGTTCTTTTAAAATTTCAGCTTCTCTAGAATCAGAAACAACATCAGGAATTGAACCAAAAACTATCTTTTCATTTGATACAGTAGATTGATCAGCAACCTTGCTCTTTCTTTTCAAAGGTGATATCTCCTCTTCAATCTCTTCAGGAGCATTGAATCTGTTATCCGGAGTCAGTGCAAGAGATAGTGGAGTTTTCTTCTTTTCATTCTCAGAAACATCTTTTAACTTGATTCCACTAGATCTTGTTTGCCTTTTAATCATTTGAGCAGGTATTCTTCCTCTGCCTCTGTTTTTACCTCCTCTGCCTCTTCCTCTTCTTGCAGCAGGAGCTATATTTTGTCTTTCAATCTCTTCAAAAATCCTGTTCTGTTCTTTTAAAAACTCATCAGTAGTCATGTTCGGATTCTCTTCAGTAGATAAGATAAGTGCCTTCTCAGCATGATACTGTTGAACTCTTTTGTCTTTATGAAACAGTTTAAGAACATGACCATCCCCAGTGTCAAGTTCATGAAACAGATTAGCAGCATCTTCATCCTGTTCCACATATACATCATCCTCAGGAATGGTTGACAAAGTTTGACCAGGTGTCATGAACTGTTCTTCTGTCAGGATCTGAGATTGTACCAATGTGGTTACTGTCTTCTTACCAGATCTAGAAACATGAGTTGACTGCTCGGTTTGAGTATTCGATTGACTTTTCTTTGTCACAAAAGCAGCATCAGAGGTTTCAACTATATGTGACTTAGCACCACCATCATTTCCTGAAGTATCATCATCCTTTTTAACAACTGGATTAGGTGAGCATTTTGTTTAGACTATCTTCTCCCCCTTTTTGACATCGGCATCTTCTTCAATGAAGAAAGATAAGATAAGCTTGAGGGTTTCATCAATATTATCAACTTTTGATTCCAAGACAGTCATTCTGGAATCCATCTTCTTTTCAAGTGCTTTAACATCATCAGCAAGAAGACGTGCTTGAGAAGCAGTAGCAGATATAGAAACAGATGTTTGAATACCCGCTTGAAATTTATCAGTAACATCCTTCATAGAGTCAATCTCACTCTTCAATCCCTTTGCTAGAAGAGCATTAGTCTTGAGAAGAGCCTTAAGTTCGGGAGTAGACATCCTCGTGGCAATATGACCAGAATGAAAAAGAGCATTTTGAAAATTCATCTCAGCATTCGGCTGATTCCATTCAGTATCCCATTCATATGCCCTTGCAGCTTGAGTATCAGGAGGAAGTATGGAACTGTACTCCCCTCTGAAATCTTCTTGAGTAACAGACTGCATGTATCTACTCGAAGACCCATAAGTAGATAGTAGACTCGCTTTTATTGCTGCCTGCATTTGAATTGCTTCAGGATTATCATTAGCATGATCATCATCATCATCTGAGCTACCAACAGCCTCAGGAAGTTTATCATCAACATTATCTTCAGGATTCATAACTCCTTTCATTTTCAAATCAACAGTAGATGGAACTGTTGGTTCCTGAAGACCTGCAATTAGAATGAAAACATATCCTAGATCTCTCTGTTCTTTTAAAGTGATCTCATCACTTCTCACAGCATTACCTAAGTTGCTTTCAATAGCAACTTCTACCTCACTGGAAGTTTGTAACTTCTCACTCAAGTCTACCTCTCCTTTTGCCAGTTCAGGAGACTGCCACTCATCACTCTTCTTTTTCTCTAATTATTTTCTCTCATCCTCACAAGAAAGGCTCTGGCTCATTATTTGTGAAGAAATAAGAGGTGGCTGAGAAGAGTGGACTGAAGTCATACAAATAGAGGTATCCCTTATATCAGGTCTATCTGTCATCATACTATCAATAGTAAAGGAAGCAGAGATAGAGATGTTACCTGACGAAGTAGTTAAAGAATCCATTGGCCTTGCAAAAATCGGCTCAATAAGCAATGGAATAAGTGGATCAGTAGTACTTACATCAGGATCGACCACTGCAACTAAAGCATGACTTGCATCAGTATTAGCTATTGATGGTTCTTGTGTAGTCTGAGGTTGTGAAGCTTCTTTAACACTTTGAGTCAAAGGTTCTTGTGTGCTTCCCTCAAATGCAGTGTCAGCGATCACTTCATCACATTCAGCAATGTGCAAATCATGAGCAGCTTTATCTGCCAGACTTCTAGCTAGTTCAATTTCAATTTCAGAAGCCCCTTGAGCATTGTCAGGAAACTCCCCTGCTGATGTGATTTTGCCAGCATCTTCACTTTGAGAAGATGGTTCTTGTGGGGCAGGAATATTCTTGTCTTCACCTTCCCTTTGAGAAAGTGGTTCTTGTGTGACTATTTCTTCAGAAATGTCTACACCCACACTTTGAGTAGGTGGTTCTTGTGTGACTGGATCTGCAATAGCTGCTGAACTCCTTTGAAGTTCAGGTTCTTGTGGGCTTGATCCTTTCAGAGGTGACATAGTAGTCCTCTATTTCTTCTGTCTTTGAAAGACATTTGCTTCAGCAGTTTTCTTTTCAAGTGGTGAAGGTTTAAAACCCAACTGAGCAGCAATAGCATTTACTTGATCAACAGACACCTCAATAATTCTTCTCTTTGGAGATGCAGGTGCTGGAGAATCAGAGATTTCAATAGTCTTCACAGGTGAATTATCAGGAGTAGAGATGTTAGGATTGACTTTCCATCAGTATTTGTAAGTCGTCAGTATCTGATGACTTCTTTCTTTCAAGAGCTCTCATAGTTTACCATTCCAAGTTCATTCACCAACTTTGTAAAGGTAGCCTCAGGTAGTGGCTTGGTGAATATATCAGCTAACTGTTGATCAGTAGGAACAAAATGAAGTTCAATTGTCCCTTCCAGTACTTGTTCTCTTATGAAGTGATACCTGATACTGATGTGTTTAGTAAGAGAATGTTGAACTGGATTTCCTGTCATGGCAATAGCACTTTGGTTATCACAATAAATAGGTATTTTTGAAAATGACAAACCATAGTCCATTAGCTGATTTCTCATCCACATTATCTGAGCACAACAGCTTCCAGCAGCAATGTACTCAGCTTCTGCAGTTGATGTGGAGATAGACTTTTGCTTTTTACTAAACCAAGAAACTAGTCTTCCTCCAAGACTCTGACAACTGCCTGAAGTACTTTTCCTGTCTATTTTGCATCCTGCAAAATCAGCATCTGAGTAACCACATAAATTAAAGTCTGATTCTCTAGCATACCAAAGGCCAAGAGAAGAAGTGCCCTTAAGATATCTGAAAATCCTTTTCACTGCAATGAGATGTGGTTCCTTGGGATTTGCATGAAATCTTGCACATAGACAGGTTGCATACATGATATCTGGTCTGCTAGTAGTTAGATATAAGAGTGAGCCAATCATCCCTCTGTAGTTGGTTACATCTACTTCTATTCCTTGATCAGGATCAAGCTTTGTAGCTGTAGCTATAGGAGTTGAAGCTGTAGAGTTGTCTTGCATGTTAAACTTTTTCAACAAGTTCTTCGTATACTTTGACTGATTGATAAAGATCACATCATCAGTCTGTTTAACTTGCAGACCTAAGAAATAGGTCATTTCTCCCATCATGCTTATTTGATATCTAGACTGCATTAGCTTTGAAAACTTCTCACACAGCTTAGAGTTAGTTGACCCAAAAATGATATCATCAACATATATTTGAACTAACAGCAAATCCTTACCATGATTCAAATAAAACAAGGTTTTATCAATTGTACCTCTATTGAATCCACTTTCCAGTAAGAATTGAGCTAGGGTTTCATACCAGGCTCTTGGAGCTTGCTTTAGTCCATAAAGTGCTTTATCCAGTCTATAGACATGATCTGGATATTTGGGATCAATGAAGCCAGGAGGTTGCTCAACATATACCTCCTCTTCCAATTCTCCATTGAGAAATGCACTTTTAACATCCATCTGGAATACTTTGAACTTCTTGTGGGCTGCATATGCCAGAAAAATTCTGATGGCCTCTAGTCTTGCAACAGGAGCAAAAGTCTCATCATAATCTATTCCTTCCTGTTGAGAATACCCCTTTGCTACTAGCCTTGCTTTATTCCTCACAATTGTGCCGTCTGAATCTGTCTTGTTTCTAAATACCCACTTTGTACCCACAATAGACCTACCCTTGGGCCTTGGTACAAGTTTCCAGACTTCATTTCTTTCAAACTCATTCAGTTCTTCTTGCATAGCTGTCACCCAATCAGCATCCTTAAGTGCATCTTCAACTTTCTTAGGCTCCTCCTTTGACAGAAAGTTATTATATAAGCATTCATTCTGAGTTGCACTTCTTGTCTTAATACCTGCTTCAGGATTCCCAATAATTAAATCAGGAGTATGACTTTTAGTCCATTTCCTTGCTGATGGTAAGTCATTTCTTGAACTGGATGCTCCCCCTAGATTGGTGTTATCTTCAAAAGAACTAGAATTGCTAGAAGCTCCCCCTGAGATAGAGCTATCTCTCCCTGATATACTGTCAGGATTGTCACTTGAATCTGTTTCTGATGAGTCTCTACTTGATGTTAGAGTTGTATCAGTACTGGTGATGTCTTGCTCTTGCTCCCCCTCAATATTTGCATTATTTGAGTCATCATCAGTAACTGGTATTCGATCAGGAATTGATCGATCGTTAGGATCTGACAGAGGATCAGTATCTAACATGACTTCATCAGAATTCTTGGTAGCTTCATTTGCAAAGATCAAACTATCATGAGAGTCTTCTGTAATCCCTGTTATCTTTCTATCATCAAAATATACATTAATAGACTCCATGACTGTCTTTGTTCTTAGATTGTAGACTTTAAAGGCTCTTGTTGTTGGATAGCCAATAAAGATGGCCTCATCAGCTTTAGTCTCAAATTTTCCTAGCTGTTCAGGATGAGGTCTTAGAACAAAGCACTTGCAGCCAAACACATGTAAATGCTTCAGACTTGGCTTCTTCTCTTTAATCATCTGATAAGGAGTCACACCATGTCTGTTGATTAAGGTTATGTTCTGAGTGTAGCATGCTGTGTTGACTGCTTCTGCCCAGAAATATGTAGGTAGTTTAACTTCCTCCAACATAGTTCTGCCAGCTTCAATAAGAGTCTTGTTCTTTCTTTCAACTACTCCATTTTGCTGAGGTGTGCTAGGAGCAGAGAATTGTTGAACTATTCCTTTGTATTTGCAGAACTCTTTCATTGCTGAATTCTTGAATTCAGTCCCATTATAACTTCTCAGAATCTTGACTTTGTATTTTGTGCCAGTTTCAATAAGCCTCACATGGTCCAGCAGTATTTCAGCAGTTTCATCTTTTTTGTGCAGAAAATAAACCCAGGTAAATCTAGTATATTCATCAACAATGACTAGAGTATACTTTTTCTTACTGATGGACATAATATTCACTGGTCCAAATAAGTCAAGGTGAAGCATGTGATATGGTTCATCAATTGAGGATTCAGATTTACTCTTGAATGATGTCCTTCTCTGTTTAGCCTTCTGACAAGCATCACAGAGTCCATCAGGAGTATACAGTGCCTTTGGTAATCCTCTTACCAAGTCTTTCTTAACCAACTCATTTATATTGTTGAAGTTGAGATGAGAAAGCTTCTTATGCCAATTCCAACTTTCATCTACAGAAGCTTTACTGATGAGGCATGTAGTTGGATTATCAGTCTTGGTGTGAATGTTGGCTTCATAAATGTTACCATGTCTTTGACCAGTTAATGCAACCTTTCCTGAAGATTTGATGATAACTTCAAAATGAGTATCATTGAAATTGACACGATAACCTCTGTCTGTGATTTGACTAACACTTAACAGATTGTGCTTGAGTCCTTTCACCAGAGCTACTTTTTCAATGATGACATTTCCAATTACAATACTGCCATATCCCAAAGTTTGTCCAATGTTGCCATCTCCATAAGACACAGTTGGGCCAGCCTTCTCCTCAAATTCTGATAGCAAGGTTTTGTCTCCAGTCATGTGCACAGAGCATCCACTATCCATGACTAACACATTTTTCTTTTTACCCTGCAATCAGAATCACAAAGAACTCAGTTAGAATTTTTAAGAACCCACACTTGTTGGGTTCTCTTTTCATGTAACTTAACATTTTTAGCAGCAGAAGATTTATTTTTAAAAACGCCTTCATTAGGATTGAATCCATCAGAATTAGTCTTTTTCTTAACAGATGCATGCTTAGTGTTCAAGTTCTTTGTTTTTCCAGAATTTGCACTTTTATTAAACTTAGGCAAAAGCTCATAATAATTATAGTACAAATTATGGTATTCTTCACATGTATAAATAGAATGCCATTCACTGCCACAGTGGAAACAAGGATTCTGTGGTTTATAAAATACTGATTTATTCCTAATGTCAGACTTAGGAACTACAGTAGCCTTCTTTTTACTCCTCCTGCAATCAATAGCAAGATGATTAGAGTTACCACAATTAAAGCATACTTTCCTTGGTGCATTTGGAATATACTTATAATTATTCTCCTTGTTTATTCTAACTTTACCATTCATGTTCCTTTTGACAGTTGGAACTTTCTTCCTTTCTGTAACATCACAGATTCTATCCCTTAATTGTTTCTTGGACAAAAGACCTACATTCTTGTTCTTGACAGTTCTAATCTCAGAATGATGTGTAGAAGTGGATCCCTTATCTGTAATAGATTTGGGATTCTCTGGATACACATAATTAACAGGTTTTAATTTGGTTTTAGTACTGTCTGTGACATATCTGTAGGTTTTTGGATTTGTTGAATCATCAACTATAACTCTTCCTGGATTAGATGGAACAACCTTTTCTTTGTCCTTTTTCTCATTCTCTGGCTTATAACCTAGACATTCTTTCCAGTTTTTATCAGTAATAATTTCATGAGTTTTTGTTCCAGAATGTATCCAGGTTCTGAGTTTTTCATTTGCCTCTTTAAGTTGCATTTCAAGTTCATTACATTTAAACTCTGTTTCAAGTTTCATGTGTTTAGCATTATCACATTCTGCTTGAACTTCCTGCAAGAAAATTAACTCAGCTTCTAGATGATCATTTCTCTTAACAACCTCTGCCATTTCAGATTTTATTCTAGTATTTTCAAGAGATTGACTCCTAAAACTAATATGCAGAGATTTTAAGAAAGATCTTAACTCAGAGACATTATTAGTATCAAAATCAAACAAAATTTCAGGTACCTTATTTTCAGCGGCAGAAGTCTCATCAGCTTTAGCCATCAAAGCATAATTCACTTTCTCTTCTTCAGAGTCAAATGATGAGTCCATCCAATCCTTGCTTGAAGAAATGAGAGCTTTGGTTTTGGTCTTCTTGCACTCAGTTGCAAAGTGACCCATTCCATCACAGTTATAGCATCTGATTTTTGATTTGTCAAATTTGCTGCTTTTATCTTCTTTCTTCTTGTACCTGTCTTTGTCAGCATTGAAGGTTCTCTTCTGAAATTTC